>LPNX010523645.1:5351-29548 GCA_001517045.1 Pseudotsuga menziesii | reverse complement strand
TCATCAAAAGATCATCTACGTACACCACAAGATACACAACAGATCTTCCAACTTTCTTTATAAACAGTGTTGCATCATCAAGATCAAAATGTTCAAAATATAACTTCAAAAGATGCTCGGTTAATTTTTCATACCATGCGCGAGGTGCTTGTTTTAGGCCATACAAGGATTTGACAAGCTTACATACCTTTTGTTCTTTTCCTTTCACAACAAAGCCTTCTGGCTGAGACATGAAGACATTCTCTTTCAAGTATCCATTCAAGAAAGCAGTCTTCACATCCATCTGATGAACTTTCCACCCTTTCTGAGCAGCTAAAGAGAGTAAGGTACGGATGGTAGCCCATTTTGCTGTAGGAGAGAATGTTTCATCATAGTCAATTCCTTCCTTCTGTGCATAGCCTTTTGCTACAAGCCTCGCTTTGTGCTTTGTCAAGTGAGCCATCTGATTTGTATTTGTTCTTGTACACCCACTTGCAGCCAATTGGTTTGGTTCCAACAGGAGGGTCAACCAACTTCCAAGTTCCATTCTTCATGAGTGCATCATACTCATTCTGCATAGCTTCTTTCCACTCAACTCAAGTAGAAGCTTCTTCAAAGGAAGTTGGTTCAAAGTTAGCAGATAAATTAAATTCACAATCAAATGATACATCCATGTCATCACCTGAATTATCTACTTCTCCTCCATCTTCATGTCTTTTTGAACTTCTCGTTCCCGTCTTTCCAACTTCATCCGGATGGACACTTTCAAGTGTATTTGTGGCCCATTTAGGAATCTTCCGTGATGGTCCTGGTTGATCAGCTGGTGGTGCTTCATCATTGATTGAGAGTCTTTCAATTCTCTCAATCACATCATCCAGTTGAATCTCTTGTTGAGGTGAAGTAGCAGGAACTTCTTCATGCGGGGGAGTTGGTGCTTCATATGGAAATTCCAAAGGTTGATCCAGAATAGGAATCCCCCCTTCAAGGTTTGGAATTTCATATTCATTTTCAGAATATTTCTTTGGATGAGGATATTCTTTCAAATGATCAAGCTGTCTCTCAATGGACTGGTCATTTTTATTAGTCTCAAGAAAAATGACATCTTTGGAAATAACAAACTTCTTGTTTACCTCATCATACAGATGGTATGCCTTGGAGTATTCTTTGTACCCCAGGAAAATGCATTTTCTGCTTCGAGCACCAAGCTTGTTTCTTTTCTCCTTTGGAATCAAGGCATAATAGGTGGAACCAAAAAATCTGAGATGCCTGACTGAAGGGAGATGGCCAAACCACATTTCATGTGGAGTCTTCTTATCAAGAGCATTTGAGGGACTTCTATTTCTCAAATAGGCTGCACATTTTACTGCATCACCTAAAAACATTAGTTTTACATTCTTGAAAAACATCATTGAGCGTACCATATTCATTATGGTTCTGTTCATTCTTTCTGCTACACCGTTTTGTTAAGGATTGTCGGGAACTGTAGTCTGATGTGCAATTCCATGTTGGCGAAGATAATCTTCAAAAGCATTTGAAGTGTATTCTTTCCCATTGTCAGTAAGAAGTGTACCAATTTTAGATTGTGCTTGTTTTTCTATCAATGGATGAAAGTCTTTGAATGTTTGAAATGCTTCTGATTTTGTCTTTAAACAGTAAATCCAGCACATTCTTGAGTAGTCATCAATAAAGGTCATAAAATACTTATTCCCATTAGCAGAAGGAGTTGGCATTGGGCCACATAAATCAGAATGCACTAATTCTAATTTTCTACTTGCTCTGAAATTAGATTCATGGAATGGTAGCTTACTGTGTTTCCCTAATATACATGCATCACATTTGCTCTTCTCTTTGGGAATGGTGGGAAAACCAAATACACCATTCTTTCTCAACAAATGAATACTGTTATAATTCAAATGAACAAATCTTGCATGCCACAATAAACTTGATGACACATTACCTTCTCCATGTTGAGAGAAGTAGGCATAGTTCTGAACTCTTGCAGATGAACCCTTCAGCTTCAGCAGCTTCCCATATTTGTATCCAGTCATGATGACTTAGTTGTCAGAGGAATTTCTTATTTCTACAATTCCATCAAACATGTGGATGGAATGGACTTGCTGTCGAATCTCCACCAAGGACAGCAGGCTTCTCTGCAACTCTGGAAGATAAAGAACATTCTTCAACAAGAAATCAGGGAATCCAGGCATCTTCAGCCGAATGGTGCCCATTCCCTTTGGTTTAAGACTTGACTTATCTACAAAGTAAACTATGCCATTTATTGTTTCATTAATTTCTTCAAAATAGTCTTTTCTAAAAGTCATGTGTGATGTTGCACTAGTATCAAGTAGCCAACATTCCGTGTAAGATGAAAGTGAAGTAATTTCATTAATACCAAGATTACAATGTGCAACAATACAATGAGCAGAATCTGAAGATTTACTTGCATCTTGGTTTTTATTGTCATCTTTCTTCTGGTTATGTCTGTCTTTGATGGAGTCCCACGAAGCCCAACACTGATCTGCTGTGTGTCCAATCTTTCCACAACGCTTGCACTTCAAATCTGATCTTTTGCTGGAGTTGTTTCTGCCTCCTCTACCTTTGAAGTTTCTTCTTCCTCTGCCTCTCTCTTTGCCAGAGAGAGTGGCACCAACTACAGATGCTATAGATTGTATCTTCTGCAACTGCTAGTGTAATTTACAATAATGAATTTAATATGACAAAGAGAATGAGATAATAGAAAAACAAAAACCTTGCAGGTCTACAGCCTCTGCCAAGGTGATTTACAATCTTAATATGCTGTCAAATAGTTCATAAGCAAATTATTAGCACTAGAAGAACTGCTCAGCAATACGCCAAAGGAAATACCATTGTTTGTGAACTGTCACAGAATATAGGGTTTTGAACAGCACCAGTCAACGATCTCAGCTATATGAAAGAAGCAGGTCTAAGTCTCTGCTAATTTTTACAATACAGTCTATGTAGAATAACAACTACACTAACTAGAAACAATGTCTTCAATGAGCTCTCTTTACTATGTAGGTCTATGTTTCTGCCGTAGTATTTACATTAATCTAAGACAATTCTGTAGCAGCACAATTTATATGGCAGTGCACAAAATTCTCAATTTGCAACAATACACAACCTTCAAAAAATGTATAGCAAAAATATCGAGCTTCACTCACACATTGAATACGCAGCACAGACTGGGTTTTGAGGAGATTGCAGTCTCAAACTAGATCACAACAAACATTGTGATAGGTCTGAGATCTTAAATGGAGGTGGTTGCAGCTTCCAAGAGTGGTCTCAGCTATTATTACAACCAACAGTCAATCATTCATGGACTCGTCTCAGCAGCAAACACAAACTCATACAATATCCATATTATGCATATGAAAAATATTTGTAGACAAACTTCTTGCATATAAGTTTGGGCAGAAGTTAGGGTTTGTGCAACCCAATGGTCACAAAATATTTCATCAACAATATTTTACCTCCACTCAAAGGTGTGAATCTTCACCTACGGTCTTCAGTCACCGGGATTCAAAGGATTCATAGCAACAAGACTTTCACTCTTCAGGCAAATGAAAAACATGAGTCTTCATCCTTCTATCATTATTCACCAACTTTGCAGCAACAAAGTAGCAAGGAATCTTCAATAGCTTCAGTCTTCAATGAATTCTCAGTTTTAAATACTGAGATATCGCAGCAGTACACAGAAAAGAAGGTCGAGCCTTAATCCTTAGCTCCTATTCTTCAACGTGATAGTCTTCTCAGCTTCCATGGTCCTTCACGCAGTTAAAGATGGCATGAATCTTCAGCGAGCTCTCATTTCATTCGGCATAAGGAGCAGTCATTACACCAACGCAATTCCAACAACGGAGCAGTCATTACACCAACGCAACTCCAACAATGGAGAGAACAGTCTTCACAATGGTCTCCACGATACACCAAAGCAATCTTCATGATTTGTGGCAGTGAGTCTCCAGAATTGCAGTACGAATGGATCAACATCGAAGTAGGGTTCGAATGGTTGAAGAACACCATCAATGCATATCTCTCAAAACTCATCAAGCAAATGTACCTAACAAATACACGCATGTCCTTGTTTTTGCAGCAGTCTTTATCGAAGAATTCACCAATGATATCCACCAACAAACTAGGGTTTCGTTAATTCAATCAAAAGACAAGTGGGGGTTCACAGGTCTATTTAAACAGAAACCCATCAAACACATTTCATT
Organism: Pseudotsuga menziesii; assembly: GCA_001517045.1. Taxonomy (NCBI): domain Eukaryota; kingdom Viridiplantae; phylum Streptophyta; class Pinopsida; order Pinales; family Pinaceae; genus Pseudotsuga; species Pseudotsuga menziesii. The sequence goes on along the minus strand of LPNX010523645.1, from coordinate 25,331 downwards.
GACACATCAGACAACTTCAATAATCTTCCACGATCGTCATAGATTCTGTGCTTTCAACGCAGAGTCTTCACACGTTCACTAGAGAGTATGTACAGTATTTCAACACAAATTATTCACACTTTAATGGAGTAGAACACATCGTGGGAGAAGTGCATATCCACGAGGTCCATAATACACAGCAACGAAGATTAGGGTTTCCATAAACTTTGGAGAGAACACTTTCACAGTGATTCAACAATGTTCATGAGCGCAGATGCAAAAACTACATTCAACGCAGCAAGGCAGAAAACCAACATGACACTGAATAGATATGTCTTATCCATGCAAAAACGAAGGAGGAGTTACAAATGGCAGAGAATATACCATACTTGGGAAATTCTAGAACGCGTGCAGAAATTCTTGAAACGTCTACTGGCAAGAGGATGCAGAGGGCATGCACATTAATGGGCCAGTAGTCTGGCAATGCACTGGTAAGCATTCAGGCTACTAGGACTGAAACGCATCAGGCATGAGTTATGGCAGGTGGTGCTCTGATACCACTGTTGGGTAAAATAACTCCTGATTCATATTATTCCATTGCTAATGCATATATTTATACAATTCATATGTCAGTTGTGATTCAAATTCCGACCAACCTATTCATATTCCTACATGACTATTCACATTCAGAATATATTTACAATATTTACATATTGTATAATCCCGATGGATTATATTCCAACAATAACAAAAATATATATACAGATGCAAATTTAAGAAATTACATTATATACAGATAATAATATTAATTAAACAATATTTGTTTTACAAGTAAAAGAACCTGCTTAAATAAATTGAAAGAATTATTTTAAACACAGGTTTCATTCAGGAAACCCTAGCTTGAAATTCATGAGTCAATAAGTAAAACAATTTTATAATATGACTGAGTGACAGTCTTTAAGCCATTAACAATAATTTCATACAAAATAAATAATACACGGTAAAATTAATATTACACCGTCGAATAGGAAAAAAACTGTGTTTTGCTTGATAGGCTGAAAGTATTAAACTTAAATAGAGTACAAAGACCAGCTTTGATCTGGGCACCCATATCGTGACATGGGGGTTTTAAATAACGAAACCAACAGACTTGATATCAAAACTTAAAACAATGTAAAATCTTTTCTAGATATCAAACTAGAAATGCTTCCTTTGCAAGTGATAGTGCTATTGCTGAGCACTGTTATATGCTGATTGGATCTGATCCAAAGACCTATCAGCAAGATTGTAATGACCCAAGATGGCAAACAACAATGGAAGAAGATTTCCATTCTCTCCAAGAGAATGAGACATGGGAATTGGTTCCCCTTCCTCCCAAGAGGAAGCTTGTTCAATGAAAGTGGATCTTTCGAACCAAACTTGCTACTGATGGGTCATATGTGAAATAAAAATCCAGATTAGTTGCTAAGGGCTACTCTCAAGTCCATGGTGTGGATTATACCAAGACCTTTGCACCGGTTGTAAACATGGACTCCATAAGACTAGTTCTAGCAATTGCAGCTAGTAAGGGTTGGCAAGTGCACCATATGGATGTCAAGAGTGCATTCCTGCATAGTGAGCTACAGGAATATATATACATGCAGCGATATGAAGGTTTCCAAGAGGATCCTTCACTTTTTTGTAGGTTGAAGAAATCTCTCTATGGACTCAAGCAAGCCCCTAGGGCTTGGTATGCTAAAATGGATGCTTTCTTTCTCTCTATTGGATTCACTAGATGCAAATAAGATCCTAATGTATATTTTTAGAAACATTATGGTATTTTGTAGGTTATTGTTCTCTATGTTGATGACCTTCTAATTATAGGGAGCTGCACCACTTCAATTGGTTCAATTAAGCAATATTTACATAGTGAATTTGCCATGACCGATCTAGGATTGCTAAGGCAATTTTTGGGTTTGGAAATTGAGCAAAGAGAAAGGGGAATCATGCTAAGTCAACCAAATTATGCTTCAGACCTGCTAAGTAATTTTAACACGGCTGAGTGTAAGGAATCCAAGTCTCCCTTTCTTTCTGGCATCAAAATGCATGAATTTGACAATTCTCCATTAGTAGATTTTACACTCTATAGGCAACTAGTTGGAATCTTGCTCTATCTTACACATACAAGAACATATTTATCTTATGTTGTAAGTGCTATAGCAAGGAATATGCACCAGCCACATGAGCTCCATTGGAAGGCAGCCAAAAGAATTCTTCAGTATGTCCAGGTCAGATTTTCTTAAGATCTGATTACATTATTTATGATCTTTATCTGAAAGAATAACAAGTACAACAAAATGCATAAAATGTAAAAGATGCACAAGACACACATATTTTCATTGGGGAAACCATAAAGGAGAAAACCCCACAAACTTCTTCAGAATAGTAAGATGATCAAAAGCATTAATAAGAAATGTTCAACATCTATCTTTCTCTCCTCCTATGACTGTCTCTCTCTCTCAAACGCCTTAGAGAGTGTGTGAGGTGTGTATAAATGAGGGAGAGAGCCTCCCTATTTATACCCTTTCAAGTCACTGACCAAATATAATACTCTAGCCTACATGTCATCTCACATGGGGCCCACTTATCCTAGATAGACCATAATTACATATTACATGATGTTACACTGGGTACTATTGCCTCGACTTACAATGGAGGTTGTACCTCAAGATCTAGACACAATTTATACATCCCGTAAAGGGGTAACACACATCCCCAATGGGGGTAAAACAACATACATTGATATTATACATCAAAATATCTTCCAAAGTTACAAATACATCAACACTCCCTATTAACTAGGAATGTATTCTTTCTCTACACAACCATCAACACATCTGGTCTAGTATTCATCGCATCATCATCATCACGGAGTCATAGAGTCCTCATCATAGCTGCTGCCATCATCTTCTTATAATTTGATCATCATACCATACTATCTGTCATCAGAAGTTTCTACAGTTCCAACCCTTTTTCATGTTGTATGTAGGCCTAGCCTCTATGTAGGTCTTTATCGACAGAGCCAACCCTTTTTTATGCTGGACGTAAGTCTACAGTGCCAACCCTTTTTCATGATGAATGTAGGTCTCTATCTACAGAGCCAACCCTTTTTCATGCTGGATGCAGGTCTACAGTACCAACCATTTTTCATGCTGGATGTAGGTCTCCATCGACAGAGCCAACCCTTTTTCATGCTAGATGTAGGTCTCCATCTACAGAGCCAGCCCTTTTTCATACTGGATGTAGGTCTTGTTCTACAAAGCTAGCCCTTTTTCATGTTGGATGTAGGTCTACAATGCCAGTCCTTTTTTATGCTAGATGTAGGTCTTCATCTACAGAGCCAACCCTTTTTCATGTTGGATGTAGGTCTCCATATACAGATCCAAGCCTTTTTCATGCTGGATGTAGGTCTTCATCTATAGAGCCAACCCCTTTTCATGTTGGATGTAGGTATCCATCTACAGAGCCATCCCTTTTTCATGCTGGATGTATGCCTTTCCCTCTACAAGGTCTTTCTTTACAGAGCCAACCCTTTTTCATGATGGATGTAGGCCTGTCCCTCTGCAAGGTCTTTCTCTACAGAGCCAACCCTTTTTCATGTTGTATGTAGGCCTCGCCCTCTGTAAGGTCTTTCTCTACAAATCCAACCCTTTTTCATGCTGGATGTAGGCCTCACCCTCTGCAAGGTATTTCTCTGCAGAGCCAACCTTTTTTCATGTTGGATGTAGGCCTATCCCTTTTCCAGGTCTTTATCATCTCTACGAGCAAGCCCTCAAGTAGGTACATCTCAGGACTTATTATATGTCTCTTGCAAAACCTATAAGATCTCCCAGGACTGATTATATGCCACTGCAAAACCTAAAGGAGCATCCCAAGAATGATTACATTCCTTGCAACACCTGTGTACCCTACTATTACCTCATCATCTTCATATCATCTCATCATCACATGGAGCACAACCCAAATACATATAACACAACACTTACATCATTGACATATAACAAGAGCATCACTGGTCTTCCACCTTCAACCTTGAAGCAAAGGTTGGAATCTGCTTTACTCTCAATAAATCCTAGAGCCATTAGTAATTTGTCCATCCTATCGTACCATGTCGAACCTCAGGATCTTCTGCAGTCACTCCCTCTAAAGCAAAGCATCATTCTCCCTCTGCCTTTCATACTCTATGTATTGAAACATTCTGTACTGGAGTGAAAAGTAGCTTCCTCTGCTACTAATATTCTATGTATCCATCTAGGGTTACTGGATACTAAGATCCTCTATCTTGAACCTTTTTAAAAGTTCTTCTCACACCCATCTGTGAGTTTGTCATCCTCTATAGGCTTTCATCTTCAACCTTGTAGCAAAGGTTAATATCTTTATCACTCTAGGTGATCTTCAAGCTTCTCATGTATGTGTTATCCCATGGGTGCCTTCTGAGCTCATATAAGTCCTTCTTAAATTTGCACACATGAGTCTTCCTATCATGTGTCTCGACTCCTAGTGGCTGCAAATGTCTCTTCGTAGTCTATGCCTTCTTTATGTGAGAAGCCTCGTGCTACGAATCTTGCCTTATATCCCACGATGTTTCCATCTACTACATGTTGGATCATGTAGATCCATTTGGAAGACACTACAGACTTCCCTTTAGGTCTCGATATCACATCCTAAACATCATTCTTCTTGAACTGGTGCTCTCCTTCCCTTTCTTCTTAGCTACTTCTTTATAGCTGAAAGGCTATGCGTCAATGATGTCAATCAATAGTGTCACATAACTGGAGTGTGTCTGAGGCCTCTTTTTTTCTTTGAAAGTATCATCATACTATTCTTCATATTGGATTATTTATCATGCCTAAGGTGGTCTTCATCTCTCGAGGTGGATATACCATTCTCTTTATATTCTTCTGAAGCTCTTTCTTTCTCCATGGTGTCTTTGACTTGAGAAGCTTCAGGTTCCTCTTTTGAACCTTCGTTACTTGTTCTTTGGCATGATATACAAGTCAAGTTCATTCACATGATTAGAAACATATCATAATTTCCAAAACATATTAGTAGTGACAAATATATGTCACATAGCCATGCGACTGTTTACCCAATGCTAAAACATTCATCCATATCATGTATACATACAATAACTTCTAGATGCATTCTACCATAATGTTATTAAGAGTGTGTACTAATCCTAATATTCCAGCAAAGAGGTTTCAATCTAGATAAGTAGTAATGGAATGTAGTACAACAACATTGACTTCTTACCCATCATGTGCAATTCAAGAGGATAAATGCAAATACTCAAACATGCATAACACATCAACTCAATATAAACAAATGCATAACCAAACAATATCATGAAATGAAAATTGTATACTCATCTTTATTTGTTTCGTGGGTAGACTCCTTATTGATCCTTCAGCTTCATCATCTTCTTCATTCATAACAACATAATTTCTTATCCAAATGCTTAGATGGATAAGAGGTTCTTCAAGAATTGAGTCCTTCATATTCCTCTTCACTTGAGGGATATTCTTTGAATCGTGAGAGCTTGATCTTCAGTTGCTTCTATTCTCTTATTATGAGTTGAGATTCTTCCTGTGTTCACTCTTCCCAGAGTCTACTGAAGGTAATCACTTTCTTCTGGCATACATTCCTCAAATGAATGAATCCCATGATCTTGGGAGGCCATTCAAGGTGGTTATAACAATATCTTATTCTTCTTCGATTGCTTCATCATAGCATCGAACACTTTCTTTTGGTGTCTTCAAGGATGACACATGAGGGATGATATGATCTTTAATAGAATATGAAATGATTCTCTTGGCTCTAGCCTTAGCCTCATCTCCCTCTGGATCTTAGAACTTCCTTACTGAAATACTAATCTAAGTCATTTTTTTCAAGTATCACGGAGTTCCTATACTTCCATACTTGGAATTTGTCAGTTTCACCAAGATTTTAATCAAGTTGGTGTGATTAGTCATTTTGAAATGAGAACCTCAAATGTAAATAGCAAAAATTTAGATCTTACCGATTTGAGGTGTCCATCCTGGTTCTGGAGTTGGATGATCTAGGGTCTGTCAGAGAAACCCTAATTTTCAAAACTTGGAATTTAAAATTTTTGAATAGATATAAAGAAGGGCCTCTTCAAGGTGAGCTGTTCAATGTACTCCTTTTCTGAAAACAGTGGAGGGAAGCTCCCGCAATAGGAAGCCCTAGTTTTCCAATTTCTTCTACATAAATGACTGATATTGATTCTGCTGTATCTCTGAACTTTAGGATCCTTAAAGTCTAAAATTTTCCACTATGATAGCTTGATAAGTCTTCTTTCCAACCCCATAGGTTAGAGCAGAAATGGATTCTCCAAGTGGGACTTATGTTGAGTTTCCCAAGGTGACTACTTTGGGGACTATTCAACATAGCAAACTTTTACAAACTTCAGCGTGTCATTGTTTCACATTTTGGATCTGAAAAATGTACCACAGAATCTACAGTATGTTCCCTAACTAGAACATCTTCCAAATTTTTTTTGGACCTTCCTATCCTGAGATATAGCAAATATCCCTAGGTCACATGTTTATGACTGCATTTTGGAGGAGGCTAGAACCCTGATTTGGAGGAAACATATCTCCTTAAGTATAGTGAATCTGAAGCTGAAACTTTTACATAGTGTACAAGATGGATTTTGCTTTGGCCTGTAAAAGTTTTGGCTTCTAATTCTTCTCCAATATTGCATTATAGTGAAAGTTCTAGGATTACTAAATTCAGTCTTCTAGGGTTTTCAGACATGAAACCCTAATTTCCATTGGCTTCCATTACAGTTGTATTTCGGTTGCACAATGAAACTTCTCTGATTCAGAAACTGCTACCACCAACATATGTGCCCTAGTGAGGTGAGTTATCCTATCCCTCCTTGCTTGATTATCTGTGGAGAGAACACCTTCAACTAGGAAGCCCTAGTTCCCACAGCTGCATAGTGCCTTATTTCAGAGAGGCTCTGATACCATGTTAGATTTTCTTAAGATATGATTAGATTATATAGGATCTTTATCTGAAATAGTAACAAGTACAATAAAATGCATAAAATGTAAAATATGCAGAAGACACAAATATTTTCATCAAGGAAACCATAAAGGAGAAAACCCCACAAACTTCTTCAGAATAGTAAGATGATCAAAAGCAATAATAAGAAATGTTCAACAACTATCTTTCTCTCCTCCTATGACTCTCTCTCTCTCTCTCAAACGCCTTAGAGAGTGTCTGAGGTGTGCATAAATGAGGGATAGCACCTCCCTATTTATACCCTTTCAAGTCACTGACCAAATATAAGACTCGAGACTACAAGTCATCTCACATGTGGCCCACTTCTCTTAGAGAGACTGCAATTACATATTACATGATGTTACACTAGGGACTATTACTCCGATTTACAACGAAGGTTGTACCTCAAGATCTAGACATAATTTAGACATCCCATAAAGGGGTAACACACATCCCTAATGGGGGTACAACAATATACAATGATAATATACATCATAATATCTTCTGAATTTACAAGTACATCAACAGTCTAGTGTACAAAGAATTTAGGGGCGCACTATTCAGCTAGTGCTTCACTTCAACTAGCTGGATTTTCTGATTTGGATTGGGATGGAGATCCCAATGACATAATATCAACTTTAGGTTTTGTATTTATGCTTGCTGAAGGTCCCATTTTTTGGTCAAGTAAGAGACAACACACCATTTCACTTTCATTAGTAGAGGCCGAGTACAGGGCAACAATCAATGCAACTACACATTGTGTTTGGTTGCAGGGAATTCTTCGGGAATTTGGTGTCACAATTGATTCTCCTACCAACATTTGGGTGGAAAATAAAAGTGGCATAAGAATATCTACTAATCCAGTTCAGATGCAAAGGACAAAGCATATTGAGATCCATATGCACTACATTCGGGGCTTAGTGCATGACAGGGTGATTTCACTGCAGTATTTCCCATCCACCAAGCAAACAACCGACATTTTCACTAAGACTTTCACAAAGAAGACCTTCACTTACCTCAGATATTTTCTTGGGGTGAGTTATGGATGGTGAATTGATGCAAGTTTTTGCAGGTCTTAGCCCCATTTCCATTCTTGAGCGAATATTTTGTCCCATGTGGTTTTCCTTCTTTTCCTCGCTTTATATGGACAACTAACATTTATGATTTATGTAAATTGAGGTGACTTGAGCATTTGTTGCCAAGGCCTCTTTTATTTTATGATATGTACTAATTTTTTGGTTAAGGGAGGGTTTTAGAATAGTAATCCAACCCCTTAGTACCTTATTTTAACTCCTTAGTCAATTTTATTGCATTTTGCTTTAATACACTATGGTTTTGGACTTAGGGTGCTTAGTTGGACCAATAACCAGCTAAATTGGTGCATTCACACCCATATGAGCACTCCATATTAGTCAACCATCCACATGTGGTCCCTCATCATTTCTGGTGCACTCCCATTCATTGAATGTGGACAATTTGGTTGACTAGGAGCGCTAGAGGTGGATTTTGTCCAATTTTGGGCATATTTGATGCATTTAATGCAACCTAGATCCTCTCACCCACCTATTTTTCCACAACCACACATGCCAAGGTGTTATTATGACCCCATGTCACCTCCACCACATCCAAACAACAATTCATGGCCATTTGGGCTGATTTGGAGTGTGTTTGTCCCACCTAGGGGGGATTGAGGCCAATTTGGTGAATTTCACTTGTACAGTCACATTGGGATTCCTAAGCCCCACGAAACTCTTTTGATGTAATATAAACCTCTTATTAACATGTTTTTATGTTATACAATTAAAATATAACATGTTTCTGTTCACATTGCATGTGTAATTTGCTTCTCATTTAATGGTTTTTTTGCTGGTTTTGCATCAAATTCGATTTGTGAGTTTCTCTAAGGCTCCTAGATCTTGCTGTAGATCAAAATTATCACATTGATCTAAATTTACAATGAGTTTTTTCGTGCCTCCAACTCTACTACTCGGGCATTTATCTCTTCTGCCTGTCTATCAGTTGCAGCCTTTTGCGCCTCTAGCTCTGAAATCTTATTTTCAAGGTCTTTATTTTCTCCCTTAGTGATGGTGTTTGAAAGCACCAAGTCCTCCTTTTCTAATTCTAAAACTTGGTAGGTCTCCTGGAGTCTTTCGAACTCTAAAAGAGTGGCCTCATGTTTCCTCTTCATTTCTCAGCCTTCTCCTCTTTATTTCATCAGAGTATCCTTCATTCTTACCATCTTTCCTTTGTATTGATTTGTAGTTTCTTTCAATCTGTTAATATTATAGGCATTCGCTTGAGCAACTACGATATTGATCGATGCCATTAGTTGTGGATACTCGTCGGTACCTTTCATGACATCTCTTTCAGTAACTGTGACTACCTCAGGATGGGTACCAACCTTTAACCTCTTTTTCGACCTCCGGACAATGGTTTTTCGTTTAGGGTCGAAGACTACCTTATCTTAGAATCCAGCTGCATGATGCTTGGATGGAGTAAAGGGAACTAACCCTAAGTCTGCAAAAGGGAGGTGACCTCCTGTTATTGTTTTTCTCGATGTAGAAGGAGGATCTGCTAGATTGTCCTGGGCAGTATCATGTTCCAAATTCTCCGTGTCTTGGTCTTCTTGCTCTTTCCTCCTCAGTTCCTCAGCTACCCTCTCTGCCTCCTCTCTTTCTCTATCAACTGATTCCTTTTCAATCCTTTCTTCTTCTTCTTCCTTTTTCCCTTTTTCTTCTTATTCGTTTTGCCTTTGGGCCTCCTCAGCTAATAATTTCTCAGCTTCTTCAACTAACCTTTGGGCCTCCTCTTCCTTCTTCTTGGAAGCTTCTTTTTTTTTCTTCTTCTGTTGTTCAGTGATGCTAATGCTGCTGCCTTTTTCTCCCGTATTCATAATTTTCTTCCTGAACCTTTTGTTCAAAGCAATCATGTTACATGCATTTCGGTATATTTCCTCATCCTTGTCAAAATGATGGGAGTATTCAAAATGTACCCCTACTGATGCACAGTATTTAGAACCCTTGTCCCAAGAGTCATTTCTACGGAAACTTCTCTACCCGAAATGGAAACTTTCTAGCTCTCTTACAAAGTAAAGGGAACTTTTCACCTTAGTAAATTTATAACTACCAATGCAAAATGGCAGCAGTGGGTAGATGACTTTCTTCATATAAAAGAAGAAGTTCCTGAACCTATCTATGCACAACTTTATTAATACCTCCGTATGGATGAAATAATTTGTGGTGTGTCTTAGTAGTAGTGAAGGATCCCGAGATCCCCCATACATCCTCAAATAAAAACCTTCCTTGGAGAAAAAATAATCTCCATATTCACTTACAGTCTCCATTGCTCCTTCGGACATACAATTGCAATCTTTAAGAAAAATCATTTCATACAATGGCAACAGAAAATATTCATAGATGGTCTTATAAAAACTAAAATGCTCATGTTCCCACAGGATTTGATACGTGGAATATACAGGAGTGTTAGTGGGATCCCAACTACAATTTAGCTTCGGTAAAGAATGCGTGCATAGAATATAGTCAATAAAAAAGGAGCTCATGTAAAATTCATATTTCCTTTGAGTTAGACCTCCTAATGCTGCAACTATGCATGATGACAGGATATTTGCCACGACGTCTTCCCAGTTGAAGATAGTGCCATGCATGTCTACATAATATATCAGTGGGATCAAACTCATCTTATAGAACATCCCATTTTTCCAGCCGAATATTCAATTTAGCATCAGGGCTTTGATTTAGTATGTGGTGCGCAAGCTGGAAGTATCGTACTCTCCTGAGGATTTATGGCGAAACTGCTTGCTGGATATCATCATTTGTTTAGCATAGTCGAACACATATAAATCCAGATTCTTTACCCATTCATCTGTCATATGAATCTGGGGTGCTGGAAGCAAAAGGATGTCTTTCTGTGTTTGACATGATCATAGTAGCTGCATCTGCTCGAGGTAGGATCCATCCGATCCACTCAGCACAAGGGAAAATTTCAGGGCGTGTAGCTACTTTTGTGATAGCAAATTTTCTTATGTTCACATACAATGATATGTATTCTAAGCTTGCATATGGAACAATCTAGTCTTTGATCATTTGATAAATCTATCCCCATTTAAATCTTGGTTCAACTCCTATGACGGATTTTGTATCCTCGTAAATAATTTCCATTCTGGGTAAAATCTCTTTGTCCGAGTCCTCTCCCGTGACCTTAGCCTTCTTTTTTCCTTTCTTTTTCATGGTGTTGTATGAGGATTGAGGCTATAACACAAACATGCAAATAAATGAATTAAGAGTTATTATGATCAAACAACATACATTCATCATTAATAGAATATATTTAAATGAACAAGTATTATTAAGATGCAAGACAATGAATGAAACCTAGATAACCAAACATAAAAATGCATTCGATGTTGAATATGATGGAGAGAAATAAAACTGTATTTACTGACTCATATTTGAACATCTCAAATGGCCCTGTGATATAAAGCATAGGTTATCCAGCTAATTCAAACATAATAAGGTGTACATTAGGTCAAAGTTGGATTAGTTAAAATGCAAGCTCCACATTCTTCCATGGGGTTTAGACCTCTGGTTCTGAAAACCAGTCACCTGGGTCTTTAGATCAAGCTAGAACTACATTGCATAACTGGGTTTTCTTACATGCATGACCCACACACTCTGCTTTCAACATGAACACGCCATGGATTCTCCTCTCAGAAGCAAATGAAAGCCCTGGCGATGACTTTGTGACCTTGAAAACAAGGGCAACTCGAACCCTAGTCTATATCAACAACACAAGGAACAACTCTTGAAAACCCTGCACTGGCCAATGATGGTACCCTCCCTTATTACTGCACAACAATATAAACCAGAGGAGGTGCAATCGGTGAAACACTCGACTGGCCAAAACCTCATTAATGAAATAACAAAGCCTGACATACCAATGTCCATGGCCTGAGCGACGAAGACAGATGGTGCGGATTAGGTGAAAACACCAATCAGGCTAGCGTAATAAATAATCAGGGATGCCAAGGATTCTGGTGCGACTCGACTTGGAAAAAACCTCTAGAGGTCAGTGAGATAAAAAATGAAGCCCTATGAGGTTGGGAAAGACTTTAAACCACTATGACATAAGAAAAACCTAACCTCGTAAATGCTAAATCCCCCAAAACACCATTTTACCAAACCAATCTTAACAAAAAGAAATCATGATGAGGTTCGAAACCTACCTTGAAAATAGTAGCGTGAAAGCTGGTCAGAATCTTGGTTCAAAATGACGTTTAAAATCCAAGTGGCAGTCATTAGTGGGGACTGCTCCAAACGGGCTGCGATAATAATCCGAAAAAACCTCCCAGTCTTAAATAGAAAAAATCATGAAAAGAGTAATAAATGCAATCGCTGGGTGAATTATGGCCCATGGGTGAAAAATGTCGTTTGGCACCAAAACTATAAGCCACATCAACAACTTTTTCGAATCGACAAGGAAAACTAAGCTTCCCGCGACCGTGTCGGTTGAACTCATGAAGTATTTCTGACATTATCATTTGGCACTTGAAAAGTTATGCCGACAACAAGACTATCGACAAAATCCTTAAAACTTCAATCGACGATGAAAGAAAAACAATCTGCGACAATGTCAGCTCCAACAATGGAGCTCTTCCGACACTATCACAGAGACTCATTAAAATCTCCTGAAATAACTTCATCAGAAAAAATACGAAAAGGTCATCAATTGCAAACAATGAGATTAGCCAAATGTATTGACATGAAAACATGAGTCACGCCGATGACATTGACAAACTCCTAGTGAAGAAAAGTTAGGCAGAGAACTCACGCTTCTACCGATAGCTTCGATTTAATTTTCTAACTTGTTCGATACTACCGGCTCTACTTGGCAATATCATTCGAAGAAAAATCTCCGAACAAATGCGTTGGCAAACAAACGTGAGACCTGTTGATAGTGTCGGGTGTGCATGATGAGATCATCGAAAAACCTTAAAGGTGACTTCCGACTGAATTCAAATAACTTTCCGAACAAATGCATTGGTAAACAAACATAAGTTCTGCTGACATAGCGGCTATAAAACATGAGGTTTGCTGAAAAACTCGTCGGCAAGAAAAAGATCATCTCATCGATAATGTCAGCTCTAAAGGCCGAGTTTCACTGATGTATTGGAAAACTCAACAAATGTTTCTGAAACTCAATAGAATAGACAAAAAATTGGATGGAAAACACGAGTTTCTCTGACGTGTTGACCAGACTTGATGAGTTCAACCGACACATCGAGTGAAAAACTTGAGTTCTAACTTTTGACAAAGAGGCTTTTCTAACTTGTTGAAAATAAACTAAGTCATAGAAAGGATCTTGAGAGAGAAAAAGTAGTCTTACAAAGTTTAAAAGCTAGAAAATAAAAGGAGGGGCCCTAAAATCCTAAAATTTTTGGGGTAGTGGTTGCAGCAGCAACAATTGGCGACTAGATGGTGAACACAGATCTCTGAAAAACTATCTTTTCAAAACAAAAACTACCATATGGCGTTTGATTAGAGTAACCTAACTCATGCTTCTTTCAAGATCATTTAAGAGTCTATACTTTTCCAGGAATGTAAGATTCAGAGCATCACATTGATTGTAGTTCCTTGGGGTATGGTAACTAGGCTTAGAAGTCATGATAACTCTCTTGGGGCCAAAATGTGAGATTCATTTTACCTCTATATTTGGTTGTTGCTAGATATGACACCACAAGATCGTGGCAGTGTTAGACCGATGCATTCATTTGTTCCTCATTTCCATGCCCTTTGCATTCTTTTTATGCTTAAGACTTTTGTCTTTTGATTTTTCCTTGATTGCTCCTTTTACTTTTGAGATTTGATTTAGGTTCTTCCATCCATAGTGTCCTTTTGTGTGAGTGATAACTTGTTTCAGCTCACAGATGGAGAAGAACCTTTTGAGAAATCCAATCATTTTGCTGATTTATTTATTTGGTATATCTTTTTGATACATATTTTATGCTCATGAATTTTGAGTCTTTATAATAAGCCCTTTGGATTTCATTTTGTGGCATGGGATTATTTTGAATACCATACACCTGTTTGTTCTGCTTCCTTTTTGTTGGTCTTTTTCGGCCAGATTCCTAGGACATATATTAGTGTGAAAGTGGATGGGACCCCAAAATAGTATTCTAGACCTCATCTACCTTAGTTATTTTACAGCGTTTAAATAGGACTTCAATGTGTTCTTAAAATAACTTCCCTTCAGGAGTCTATCTAATTAAAGAATCTTTTTTTGATCAAAATTTTGCATAGATAACTTCCAATGAGTAGTTCCTGGATTAAAAACACTTGGAAATTTATTCAGATTCCAATGTCCCCCAAGCACCGAAATATTGAGTTGGCTTATTCTAGAATAAAACAACTAAACCAAAGCAAATCATCAAAATCAAATAGATGCTTATTTTGAAACCAAAGTTGAATGAACTAAAGTAAAACAAAAAAAAAAACAATTGAAAGGCAGGAAAATAAGAAAAGAAAAGTTTATTTATGTACAAACATGTTTCTAAGGCACTAGGTGAAACAAGGTTTGAGAACCAGACCATTAACAGGAAGGTTCTCCTCCCACCCCTGTAAATCCTGTAACTTATAATTTGAGGGGCCTAACTTTTCAGCAATCTGAAATGGGCCAACCCATAGGTGTTGAAACTTTATATGCTTTCCCTTTTCATCACGTGGGTGATCCCACTTAAGAACCAAGTCTCCAATTCCAAAACTTCCCTTCCTAGACATATGCTTATCAAACAATCTTTTGAAAATTTCCTATTGGTGTTTAAATCGTTCTTTGGACTTGAGCCTAGACTCTTCAAGTTTTAGCAATGTATTAATTCGAGCTTGTAGAATTTTGCTACCAGATCCTCATGAGGCTTGGGATAACTGGGAGGATAGGAGTAAAATGTTTGGGGGTAGGATAGCCTCTTTCCCATAAACCAAAGTATAAGGTGACATGCCTAAGGAATTCTTGGGGGTGACCCTGTCTGCCCACAATGCATTGGGCAGAGCTGTATGTGAACTTCTCTGATTTTCTATAACCGTTTTCTCTAAAATTATGATAAGATTTTTATTAGTTGATTCGGCTAACAGATTACCTTGTGGATAATAATTCATAGAATAATGTAATTTGATTCCTTTTTTCACTAGCGAATTCAGTTAGCTTAATTGATGAAAAATAAGACACATTATCGAAGACAAGTGAAATTGGAACCCCAAACCTGGTCATAATATTTTCTTGCAAGAAGTTGATGACTGCGTCCTCGTTCACTTTGCGTAATGGAATTTTTTCTACCCATATCATGAAGTAATTAGTAGCTGTGAGGATATATTTGTGTTGTAATAAATAATTTGGATTAATTTCTCCAATGATGTCAATACCCCATTGTTTGAATGACTCTGAAACAATAACATGTTGCAATGGTCCGCTGCTTTAGTTAGTCTTCCACCGCTTCTCTGGCATATGTCAGACTTTCTTACATAGCCATGAGCATCTTTAACCAATGTTGGCCAATAATAGCCATCCCATAGAATCTTGTGAGTAGTAGTATCTCCCAAAAAATGTCCTCCAGCAGGACCATCATGCAATTCTTTCACAACTTTAGAGGCATCTTCTTGTTTGAGGCACCTCAGAAATACCCCATCATAGTTCTTCCTAAAAAGAACTCTGTCAATTATTAGGTAAGAGGATTACTTTAAGCAAAGTGACCTTCGTTGTTTAGAATTCCAATGCTCTGGTAAATATCCTTGTTAAAGGTAATGTACCGGATCTCTGTACCATGATTCAGGCACTGTAAAGATAGGACATATATCAATCATATGGAATTTTGCTTCATTTTCCCAATCATCATCGTCATTAGTCCAACCTTTAGCAATTAATTTACACAGCCCTTGTCCTTTGATAATGGTAGCTGGTTTCAATTCCAAGTCGTATTCCTGTAACATTGTCACCCAATTCCCTCATCGTTCACCAAATTCCTTTTGTACAAAAAGGGTTATGACAGCTGGATGTGGGACAATTACCTTGGTTCAGTTTTTTAGAATGTATGGTCTGAATTGTTTTACCGCTTGAAATACTGCATATGCTTTCTTATCTATAGCAGGATAGTTCAACTCAGCCCCTTGTAACCTAGTGCTCATAAATGATATTGGGTACTCATCTGCCAATTCTCTTTTTTTGTGTAAGCACTTGTTGTTCAGGAATAAACACCTTATAACCTAACGTCTGGGGTTACCAACATACTCTTAAAACTTGTAGACAATCAGCTTTAAAGTATAGAAAGGAAATAAGAAGATAGGATAGACTCACCCAATTTATGATGGTTGATCCAAGCTTTGTCTTCTCCCGCTCTGCTTCTCCTCCTAAGCTTTCAGGATGTTTCTCCTTCACCTGCAAAGAGCAAATCCTCCAAGTTCAAACTTATACATGTATATATGACAAGTTAGATAAACATTATATAGAGTGCCTAATCATAAATATTCATCAAACCATGATACATGAAAGATATTCAACACACATTTGGAATAAGGATTCTCTTTATTGACAATAGTGAATGAGTTAAGATTACAACCCAACGCCTGAAACAAGGACTCCTCTGCAACAAAAGGATTCTGAGTTCTGCTGCTCCAAAGACTTCTGAATAGATACCACCAGCATAACTTTGCTCTCCAAGCATGATTGATTAATGCCCTCCCCAAGGCCTTTATTTATACTTAGTGAAATAAGGCAGTTTCAAAGGTTGAGGAGGTTGAGACAGTTAAGATAGTTATTGTTTAGGGCTTAACAAATCTCAATTAATCATGATTTATTATTTTTAATGTCAAGGTAAGGCGTACGTGAGTATTGATATTGGAAACCCACGTATGACACACGAGTTTATATAAGGGAAACATGCGTACAGATCTATACGCGGGTTGCAATGACAAATACTCATGTGCAGTATGCGACATGTTGTAGGAAAAGTCATGTATGTACGTGGGTTGCTTATAGACAAAGTCGCGTACAACAATTGACATATGAAAAGGAAAAAATGGCAAGCTCGATGGATAGTGAATGTATTTCATAACATGCCCATCTATAGTGTTTTAGGCAACCTTCAATCCATAAATGTCCTTTTGTGCGCCAACATAGGAAATGTCGGCACTCGGATGGAGAAGTGCCATTTGGGTTGATAACAGATGCCCTCTAATGTGTGAGGTCGGAGGGAAGCGATGGACGAAATACATTATAATCTTTATCTTTGGAGAACTCAGAAATCCAATGGAGCAGAGGTAGTACTTGAAACAAATACATAATAATGTCATATACAAAGTCATATATGAGGATGCTATGTTCAATATACTGGAACACTAGCTCCTTTACAATATTTTAGTACATCATATGATACGGGTACAAGACCACATATATTACAAAGGTGGATCGAAGCCACAATATACAATAATGATGAGTCTTCAAAGATCTGGAAGCTGTGTACATAAATGGAACATAATCTTGCGCAACTTAGTCCATAGATGAGGAACCAAGGTCTTCATAAGCAATCCCAAAGAACCAGTACAATCCAAGCCATTTGAATAAATGTAGGATGATGTCGAACATGGAACAGATTCAATAGTTTTTCAATAAATAGGTGATAATTGACAACTGAAGCAAAGGAATTCACCAATGATGGAAGTGAATACTAAGGTACTATCGTCAAAACTCTAGGTCTTCATCGTCAGGAAGTACTGAAGCAGAACCATACTGTGATAAGGAAGGCAGTAGATCCTCCAACGGATCACAAGAGTGATTAGGAACTAGGCAAAGGAAGGGAGACACAAGAGATAACAGATATAACAATGATGGGATCAGGATAGAAATCAGACATTGAGTTGAGTCCTTGAACAGTGAGCATGACACAGAGATGACCCAAGGCAGCTTTTAACTTTATAGATAGAACGACTAGACTTATCTATCATGTAGGAGACATGATCAGATTCCCTAGGTATAACGGACAAGAGGAGGAGTAATAAACTCAAAGTAATAGTTGAACTGAAAGTGAACACTGAGACATGGGTATCGGAAAAAACAGAGAGCGCTATGTTCAAGGATGACATGCTGCCACTAACTGAAAACAAGAGAAAACTTCTTCCTTACCTTCCCTGTTAAATTTTAATAAGTCCAGGAAATTCAACTCAGATCTCTCTACATTTTTTAACAAGCTTGAAGAGAAGAGAAAATAATGCTTGATAGTGTCACTGATTCATGGATTTAATGAGCTCGAACTAGTACATGCTCAGCTGGTGTTTTCACATTTAGAGAGTTTGAAAACTCCAAAGAAGAATCCAGGGGGTCCTTTTTCGTCCAATTTAGTCTCCTGAGGCTGGAAAAGTATAAAGCATACCACAGAAGAACTCTCTTAAATTCCGTAGAAGAAAAGGTGAACCTTTTTTGTACTTAGTCAGGGAGGTCCGAAAAAGGTTAAATTACGACCTACCCAACACTCCTTCAAGAACAACATAAATAGCTTGAGTTTTATGAGTGTGTAGGAAAGCAATATCACTCGGAAAGATCCATTTGAGTACGAGAAATGGGGCTTACAACAATAAACTCATTGCTTTGTTCTTTAGTGTTTAACGAGCATGACAAAGACACAAAGTACACTCAGAATCTTTTTCATGTTTAGGTCCAGAGCACGAAAAAGAGAAAACTAAGCTCATATCGAGAGTTCATTTTCCGTAAATTTAGTCCCTCATGTCCAGAAAAGTGATAAACCTATGCCTGAGAATACTCTCCTCAATTCAAAAAGAAAAGAGAGGGATCCTTTCTCGTATTATTCCGCATGGTCTGAGAAAGAGATAACCTACCACCAATGCGGATGCCCATTCACATATTCTTAATGAGCTTGAATGGACAAGTTAACTCGGCAGTCAAGTCTATTTTTAAGGAGTCAGACCTGGGCCTAAAGAAACTCCATAAGGGCAGGGAGTCCTATAAAGGGATAGCTTGTAAAAAGATACCCAAAAGAGGCTCTATTTGGTGTGAAAAATAGCTAAGATGATACCCCTGTACCTGAAACAACTGCATCATGAGTATCAAAAGACAACATAGGTTTCAAATGAGGATACTCATGAAAGGAAGGTCCTATCCACGGAAGAACAATGGTAAAGACAGGGAACTAATGGTTTAAAATACCATAGTCCGTGGAAAAATGTTAATTGCTAAGTTTAAAGTGGATTAAGTATAGATGCAAAAATGCATTGGAAATGTCAAAAACCACCCTATAGGAGAAAGACACTTTGTAATGATGAAAAACCTGTTACAAGGCCAAAAGAGATATGGTATTAGTTAAATACATTTCTAACTATAGGAAAAAACCCACTTTTAGAAATACAATTACTATAAATAGTTCAAAAATTAAAACAAAACTCACCATTTTGATTTTCAGCCATAAGAAGCAAGTTTTTACCTCTACCTTCATTCTATCGGTGTGGACAATCTAGTGGATGAAATCTGATTCCGCAAGTTGCAGGTAAGCCTACACCCCGAGCTCTTCAATTTGATCCTAACAATTTTCAAATTTGAGTCTCAATTTCATATTTTTAAGCATCCTAAAGCATGTCACGCTGTGTACGCGGGTTCACTACGTTGGAACTCGCGTACACCGGTTCTGTACACGAGTTTCCCTTAGGGACAGTCACGTAAAGTACACGACATGTCTAACTAGATAGTCGCGTGTACTGCGTGAAGGATAAAAACCTAAATTGAGGAAAATTTTTTGAAATTTTATATGATATTGATGATTCATAATGATTGTTTTGCTAGGTGTGAAGATGGTGTTGGAATGGAGGGAATGGGAGTGTTACCACCTAAGTTGTACTTAGTGGTTTTTATCAAGTGAGCCTG
>LPNX010523608.1:12315-40356 GCA_001517045.1 Pseudotsuga menziesii | reverse complement strand
GGCACTTTATGGTTCAAACTGGCTTATAAATTTTCCATCCTCATGTTCTTTCAACTTATATAGTCTATCCTTTGACACCCTCACATATTTGTAACAAAATATTACAGGCCTTGGGTCACGCCGAGAATAGACATAATGGCACTTTATGGTTCAATCTGGCTTATAAATTTTCCATCCTCATGGTTTATCAACTTACATAGTGATCTATTCTTTGATACCCTCGCATGAAACCACAATTTGTAACAAAAGATTGTGCGCCTTGGGTTGCAATTGATGATCATGTAGGAATTATTTAGAGCGATCATGTGTAGATGTTGAAGAGATTGAAAGTTCACCGTTGTATTCTATTGGCTATCCATTTTTATGGTAGATGATAGTAACCAACCAACTACGTCTGTTTGTCTGTTTCGATGACTGTTACACATTCTATAAGTGATCTCTACAAATAAAATAGTCCAAGGGAATCATATTGGCGATTCAATCAACCTAAAAAATAACTCGCCGTGTGGTGAAACCCTTATATATGCATTGTCTGATTGCATATTCCTCTAATAACGAAGACTATGCAAAACTCTTTTCATTTCATGCTTGTGGCTTAGCATGGGTCTTGTTTTGATTGAATTTTGTATCTCTGGTGATAGAACCCCGCCATGCAAAGCCTACAGGATCATTGTGGAGAGATCGTTCATGATCTGGAGGTTTCATTGTTATTGTTTACTAAAATTAAGTCCAGTGTATGTGGGATATCAATGGGATTTTTAAGCTACCTTCCGGGATCCGAGTCCCCATGTTCAACAAATCGGCTCCAACATCTCGATAATCCTTAATCTCAATTGCAGGTTAGGGCCTAGAGCAACCCTACCCTACCCTTCCCTACTCGTCCTACATTGTCTGAAGTTACAGATATCGCGGTTAGATTTTCTGAATCAAAACATGAGAACTCCAAATTTGAAACTTGAATTGGTTTCCCCCTCTCCTTTGCATAGATTTGCCAACATAGCTATTGTTCTGCTTCTGTTCTTCTGTTGTGTTTCATCTTCTTCATGTTTCTCTGTGGACAGTTTCTTGGTCTTTATAATTTGCTGATTTGAAGACCAACGTTTCATCTTCCCCACACTACTTGGCCCCATATGTAATAAATAAACTACTCTACTATAAAAAAAATAAGAGTAACTAATTGTAATAGTTGTAATAAATAACCTACTCAACTATAAACAAATAAAAGTAATTCACTGTAATAGTTGTAATAGTTGTTGTAGGCGGAAATTAACCAACACACTGTGCAAGTTTTAATGCGACTTCAGTTGTGTAGGAGGCCTTAGATCTCAATCATATCCAAGGGTTTGCTGCACAACCGCCGCATTAAAGCTTGTTGTTATAGCTGATTTTACCACACTTGGTAGTTCACACCTTTATGGCTTTCCATGTCTCTTTGCATACTCCTTGTACTCCATTGCTCAAGTTATACTTTGATCAACCAAGAAAGTCCCTAAAAAACACCTGTTTATGTGTATATGCTATTTTTAATCCAATAACCACGTGTACACGCAGTTTTGGAGCCAATACCCTCGTACATCGAGAAATGTGCATAAAAACAAAAACTTTTGGAGTTTTCCTCATAGAGTCCCGAATAACTTGACTCTTGGTGTTCCATATGCCTTGAAAACGCTTGGACTTGACCCTCCATTGCCTATTGGAGGGCTATATATTGATCCTCTTGGATGCATTGAAAGAGGATAATTTTGGAGAGCAAGGAAACTATAGTTCATTGTTGCCTCACTTGTTTGAGTCTGCATCCTTTTGTCCCTTTGGAGCACACGTTACTGCTCTTCCCAAGCTTGCCTTTGCTTTGTAAGCTTGCCATTGAGATGGAGGATTGAAGTGGTGGAGGCCCAAGTGGAGGACTTGGTTTCTTTGTTTCGGCAAGGTGCCGACAGAGCTTGTCATTGTTCTATCTTTGTTTATTATTAATAGAAATATTCATTCATCGTCCATTACATGTGTATAACTATGAATATTTTTTCCATGGATGTAGGTATATTTTTCTTGTACATGATGGTTCATATATATGCTAAAGTAGGCCTAACACTTTGATATATAGCATGCTTGTCTTGTTTGCTGTTGTTGAGAGTGAATTATAAATGCAAGTGTGTTGGAAAAGCTCAACGCAAATCTATATCAACCGTCCAGAATAAGGTACGCTTCACATCCCTTAGTATTATATGTATTTATTTATCTTGCATATTGAAATGGATTGATTTCTGGCACTATAAGTTATAGTGCCAATGCTTATGACTGTCCACCGCTGCTTGCTTTTTCATATTTCACCATCCTAGCGCAACAATAACTAATAAAGCTCTGATGCCAATAAAGCATAAGCCTAGAGCACAAACCATCAAACCTTTGCCATCTTTTTGGTTGGGAATATGCTGGAAGGCAACTTCCATAATGGATACTTACTATCATAGTTACTTAAAAGTTTTCATCATTATTTATATTTTTATAAATAAATATCTTTAATTCAAACAATCACACATCTCATCAACTATAAAGAATGATATCATTTTCTAAAATATAAATAATTCTTTTGTCTTTTTCAAATATATTATGATAGGATTGAAGTATTTATAAATAAACAATAGATACCATTTTCTTAATTAATAGTATTGTTATCTTTATATCGTATTTATGCCTAGTTTGTCAGTTTAAGTAGTCCCATTTGTGTAATGTAAAAATGTTAGCATTATTTCAAAATTGCTTTGCAATTGCTCATGCCGCAAACATATGAAAATTATGATATTTTTCTCTTTTGGCTTCGGGATGAGGCCAAATAAGAGCTCAAATCCCTTGATAGGTTGATAAAGCAATTGGAATCAAATGATTCGTTGAATAAACATTAGAGAGAATTTGAGGTCAAAAATGGGCCTCCTAAGAGATGTACTACAAAAATATAAGATATATTAAAATATTATGAGTTAGGGGTTTTATGGGGTAGGTATATATGACAACTCACCTCATACACTACTTTTTATGCACAATATAATTAACCATGGTTGAGTTACTTTTCTAAATTGACTATAAATAAAATTAATAAAATAACTCTACAATGATGTGACTAAGATTCATTGTAAATTCCAAAAAAATTATTATCCTTTAGCATTTATTTGTCTTGAACTTGTAAATAAAATTTAAAAAAATGAATTTACTTTATATGCATAACTAACACATTTTTTTCATATAAATATCATTCATGAATTTAATTTATTTTAAAAGTACAAGATTATATATATATATTAGTTTGACATTATGATATTAAATACAATTGAGTGAATATATAATTTAAAATTAAGAAAACATGAAAATGACAACATATTATTTTATAAAAAAATGTGAAAAGACATTTTTATGATTTATGAGTACTTTACTTGAAAATGACAATAATATTATTTTATAAGAAAGTGAATTGTGAGTACTTTACTTGAAAATAACAATAATATTATTTTATGAGAAAGTGTGAAATGACTTTTATTATGAGTACTTCACTTTATGACTTAAAAGTACTTGTACCACTACCTTGGTTAACTATGGGTTTTCATCCACCATAGAAAATGTGACAAATAAGCATTCTTAACTCATGCAATGCCACCTCAACCATGGGGATGATGTCATCTACTAGAATGTAATTGGTTGATTTTTATAGTACATTTTGGTCCTTTTGAGGCCCATTTTTTACCTCAAATTCTCTCTAATGAATATTCAGATGCAAACTTTGGATAAATTATTTCGATTTATGTGTAGTTTAATGAAAAAAACGACAAAGTGATTCCTATAATCCCTGTTGGCCCGAAGCCAGGGACTAATAAGCTGTTGTTCTCGTATCATTTTCCATAAGCAAAGTTGTAATGTTTGTATATATAGTTTGATTGATTCCTAGCTTCTGTATGGAGGAAAGATTATAGTGAGCTAGTTTTAGTTCGAGGAATAAGGCTTAGTGAGCATAGTTGAGTCTAATATAAGCTAATATAAGGTAGTTAGAGTATGATTGTGATAATCTAACTTCTATTTAATAAAAAATAACCTAATACTTATTCATATATAACTCACCATCATATAAATGTTTAATATGCGATGGCAACTTGAAGTTTAAAACCTATCTATATTTAATATCCGGTAGCTTAAAATCTATCTAGTCATTATATATATTGAAAATAAATATTTATATTTTTGAATTTTAATAATAAGTTTTACTTATCTATTTATTATATATGAAAATGAATATTCATATTTTTTAATTTTGTTATATAAGTTTCACATTTATGTATTTGTAATTTACTTTATATTGAATATTCATTTTGTATTAAGTGTATAATACATTTATATTATATTGAAAATAATTTAAGAATATTTATTTCATCATGAATGATTTACTTACCACATTACTATAGTTAATTATGGTGTTTTATCTATTAATTAGAATTTGACAAATAAATATATTTAATTCAAATAATGTCAACTCAATCGTAAGAGATAATGTCATTGATTAGTCCTTTTAAAATTGATTTTGATAATCTAGAATCTTTATTCATTAAAGCAAGAACCAACATGTATTCACATGTGTCTTACCATTCTATAAGTATTTAATATGGGGTAGGTAACCATTATATAAGAAAAAAACTTAGAACCCATGTATATTGCAATACTTTAAAAATGCTACAATTTGGACCTTTTCAGATTATATTTCTTTGATAATTTTTATCTAAAATATGGCAAAAAAAACTCATAAGAATTGTTGGAATTGATGATAGCTGAAAGAATTCCAAATCATATAACATTTAGACTATTCCATTCATATTTTTGGATTTTGAATATAGGTATGAACTTTTGGTATTAGTAATTTACTTTATATTGAAACAATCATTTTCTATTGGGAAGTACCTTACTTTATAAGCACTTTAGTGTATAAAACATTTATATTATATCCAAAAGTAATTTAAGAGTACTTTTTCATGAATACTTTACTTACAACACTACTATGATTCACTACGAGTTTTTTCATCCACCGTTTTGAATTTGACAAATATGCATTGTTAACTTAAACAATGTCATTTCAACCATAAGAGATGATGCCATCCTCTATAATGTAATTGGTTCTTTAAAGCTGTTTTTGTTAGTCTAATTTTTATTTATTAAAATAAGAACCAACAAGTATTCACGCATCTATAAGTATTTAATATTGATTAATACATTGGGTAACCATTATTACAAGGAATCCTAAAATGCACTTATTCATTATATATTTTTGAATTTGGAATTTATGTTTGACTTTTTGGTATTACTAATTTAATTTTGGGTATCCTAAATGTTTGACGATTTCGTCCTTCTCGACAACGTTTTCGACATGATTTCAATGGAGTTTGGTAAAAAAAAAAGATCTCAAAGAACAACGTTTAAACTTACTTAATTTGTGGGTATTTGACGAGACCAGATATTTGCTTTGTTGTGAACACATTGAGCCAGTTCCTGACTGATTGCTACAAAGCATATTCTAAGGTACCTGAAGGGTACAATTGATTATGGGCTCAAGTATGAAGCGAATCAGAAGATTAACCTGGAGAGTTATGTACACTTGAATTGGGTAGACAATGCCATTGATAGGAAGAGCACTTCGGGGTGCTGCTTCAATATGAGATCAGGTGTCATCTCTTGGTTTAGCAGGAAGCATTCTTGCATGGCTCTGAGTACAGCCAAGGAAAAATATGTCGCCACTTTCTCGACTATTTGGGAGGTAGTATGTTTCTTTTGAAAACTACTATTTGATTTGATTGATCTGACTTGCATTTTTGTATGATGCAGAGAGGAGAAGTGAAGCTCCAGTATGTGATCCAGATCGAGATATCTCGAAAGAGGGAGTTCTAGCATAGTTGGTGAGATAGGTTGTCTGAGCATAAAATCTAGGTGAAGCTCGTAGGTTGCTCAGACGTAAACAGTCTTGTAGGTTATCCTCGGATGTAATCAGTCCTAGTGAAGCTCGCAGGTTATCCTTGGACGTAATCAACCCTGATGTGATTCTATGCTAGAAATGGCCAGAGTGAAGTTTGAGTACTTCAGGGAGAAGCTTGGTGTTCTCTAGATCGAGGTTCCTTCCAAGGAGAAGTGACGAGTCCAAGAGCCTTTCTGACATGGTGGCAGTATTGGTTCCTCCCATGGTTAGATGTAAGTGTAGAGCCTTTCTGACATGGTTGCAGGATGTGTTCCTCCCATGGTCAGATGTAAATGCAGATCCTTTCTGACATGGTTGCGGGATGTGTTCCTCCCATGGTTAGATGTAAGTGTAAAACCTTTCTGACATGGTTGCGGGATGTGTTCCTCCCATAGTCAGATGTAAGTGCATAGCCTTTCTGACATGGTTGCGGGATGTGTTCCTCCCATGGTCAGATGTAAGTGCAGATCCTTTCTGAAATGGTTGTGGGATGTGTTCCTCCCATGGTCAGATGTAAGTGCAGAACCTTTCTGACATGGTTGTAGGATGTGTTCCTCCCATGGTTAGATGTAAGTGCAGAGCCTTTTTGACATGGTTGCGGGATGTGTTCCTCCCGTGGCCAGATGTAAGTGCAGAGCCTTTCTGACATGGTGGCGAGAGGATTGGTTCCTTCCATGGTTAGATATAAGTGCTAAATAAGATGAAGACCTACATGAAGGCTAGGCCTACAACCAACATGAAAAAGGGTTGTCTCTGTAGAACTTCCTATGACGAGTAGAATTGAGAGATGGATCCATTTTCTTGAGATAGCGGGAGCAATGATGATGATGATGATCCAACTTTGATGTTGATCCTGTGATGAAGACTTGTGCTGATGAACCGTTTCAAGAGAACACCTTCCTAGTTAAGAGGGAGTGTTGATGTATTTGTAACTTCGGAATGTATTCACTTGTATATCTTATATTGTATTTCATTGTACCCTGATGTTCCTATCGGGAGAATCATTAATACAATAAAGTCATGTAAATTCATAGAGGTTAACCCTCCTTTGTAAGTTGGGGCAATAGTCCCTACATTTGAGGGGTAGTAGGGTTATTAGACTCTCTTAGTGAGGTCGGTCCTGGTAAGTAATTGTCAAGTGGAAAACTAGTATAAATAGAGAGCGAGACTCTCTATTTGACACACACACTCACTCAACTGTAGCACATGAGTGAGAGAAGATGATCTCACACAAGTGAGAGAGAGAACAACTGTCGTAGATGATCTTTGTGTTTTTGTGTTTTACTTTTTCTATTGGTGCTCATTCTATCTCTGAGGAAGTTGCAGGGTTTTATCCTTTATGGTTTCCCTGAGGAAAACTCTTTGTGTCTCTTGTCTCTTGTGATTATTGCTATGCATGTTATTCTCTAAGATAAGATACTAGATCACATTGATTAAATGATAAAAATCTAACAATCACCAAGATCATTGCAATCCGTACCTTCAAACTTCAGAACATCAGAAGAAAGTTTGAAGGGAACAAGAGGCCATACCAGATCATGACACATTGGATTGTTTGTGATTTTGGATAGGTTAGGAAAGTTCAACATAGCTAAAAATGGGAGCCTAGGTCGCGCCATGTGATGCCACGCTATGTGGAAATATTGGTTCTGATATGGCGGGTTCTAGTATGGTGGGTTATGGTAAAATCCATGAGCTTGACCAATTGGATAGTAACCTCCTCCCATATGACCCATGTAGGGATGCATGGGAATTTGCATATGGGGCATTCCTTGAGAAGGGGAACCATATAACCAAAATTACTCATCCAGTGTACAGGATGATCTCCAGACACCTGGGGAGGCATGTAACCTCCAAACACAAGGATTCCAGATGACGGGGGTGTTGAAATATTGTAACTTCAAAGAATATTCTAAATGTATTTTACTGATGTACCATAAGGGAGATGTCTTATTCCTCCGTCATGAGGTATAACCTCCATTGTAAGTCGGGTCAATAGTACCATAATGAATATAATATAATAATGTTTTGATTCTTCTTAGGTGAAGTCGACCTAGTCAATTTTGTGAGGCCGACTTGTTAGGTTAAAAGTCAGGTGACAGAAAGAGTATCAATAGAGGAGTTACATTCCTCATTTGAACACACACACTCAATTATATATAGCGCATAGGAGAGAGAGACATATCGACAAGGAGGAGGATCACATGTTTTGGGGTTTTATCTTACACATCTGTATAGAGGAAGTTTTTCTGGGTTTTCTTCCCTTTGAGGGTTTCCCATGATAAATCTATGTCTATCTTGTGATTATGTTTCTTTAAGTGATTCTGCGTATGATATTGTTATGAATTTGGATTAAACACTAATGATACCAAGCAAAGAATATGAAATATTAATAGGGAAGACCATATAACCAAATGGGTCATACCTGAGGGCCTACTTGGAATATGGGGAAGATTTGTCATAAGAAATGCATTCGATGAAACAGGTGTAGTGGACGATGGGACACAATAAGAGATGCAAATCGTAGAACCAATGTTCACGTATCCACCAACACCCCCTAACACTAGAGCTAGATGGGTTTTCAAAAAAATCATCATTAGGGACTCCATCTTCCCTGTAGGAAAGGCTCTGGTCTTTGGGAAAAGCGCCCTCCCAGGGTTTTCAACTAATCTTACTGCTTTATGATCCATATTTTGGCTTGTGCTTTAGATGATTTCAAATCCATGTTCAAGCCATCCTACTAAGTGTTATATTTCCTTAATTGTTCATCAAAATCATTATTCTGGGCATACTCTCATTTTTTACCTTCAATCCCCCCAGGGTAGTGAATTTGATCATTTACACTAGCACTTACTACTTAGATCTACACAATAATTATACGGTCATCGAATATAAACATTTTGGGCCACATTTCCATTATCCAAATCTTTATTGTACAAAACATCCTCATCAATGGCTATCTTCCTCAGATCTATGGTTTCTCTAGCTACTCGCCTTGCCTACTATGTTGCTACAGTTTGATATGGTGTGTTAGCTTTAGGTATTTTCTTCTATGTTAGATCAAGGTCTCCCCCTTTGTCAATTGGTGTATCAATGGCATAAAGTGAAGGGTGTCCTAATCAGCGTGAAAACCAATCCATATATGGGGGTTGGGATACTTGTAGTTCACCTCTTTAGTTGCATGTCCCCTCTACTGTCCTAGATAGGATCACCCTACGGGGAAACTACAAGATTGGTGATAACAAGTCCTTAAATGATAACTAATATTTTTAATCTTCCAAGATATTTATTTTGATAGTGCTCCATGCAATGTTACGTAGATTAATTTTAACTTAGCCAAATTCTTGTGCTTCAAGAAGATTACTTGATTAATTCATGCTTTTAAAATAGAATTGCACGATGACTAATAAAAAAACTAAAAGAGAAAATATCAATCACAAGTGCACCAGAACTTGTTAACGTAGTTCACCTGCTTCAGGCTATGTCTCTGGTTCCACTCCCTAATAGTGGGACCAATCTTTATTAGTCTGAGTTACTTAGCAAAATACGAAAGGAAAGATAAATATCAACCCCTGATATCACCTTTGAGTTCTTTTGTTTTAGAGTAGAGACAAAATTCACCAACATCTTATGTAGGAAATTATGCAACTATGAAGTATAAACATGGTTGTACTTTGGTGTGGATGAATGGGTCCTCTAAGAAGTTTTATGAATAGATGCTTCAATGCATAAACAAATCTAGATTCAAAATCCTCGTGAAATTCTGCAACTTTTGACTCTAAACTCGGCCACCTTCTTAACTAGCCCTTGGGACTCCTCCTCTGGCATAGAATTCTACGTAGTGCTATCCCATATAGCTTGTACAGTCTTGGGAACTGTGTGCACCTTAGATTTCATGAATAAAACCACTTTGCACGCTATGCAAACCACCTTAAGATGCATGCAAACCACCAGGGAGGAATTCCATTCTTAGTATCTTGCCTCAGGATTCGTGCTAATATTAGTGTATCGCATCAATTTTTGTGCAGTGATGGTACAAAAATCAATGCGATGTAGACCAACTTGGCCTTCTCAAAGGTATCATGTTGTGCCTTTTCATTGGTCCACATGTAACCATGTTAACTATTCCACATCAACTACCACTTCATCATGCCATATCATCATCTACCATATCAGCACCCGCCATGTCATCACCTCCCACTTCAGCATGCCATGTGACACTTCCAAATTGGTTCAACTGGGTGCCAATTTATCCATTTTTGGGTGACACATGGCAGCCTCTCATGATGCCATGTCATCATGATGAGATGATGCCATACTATGCCACATCGGTTGTATGAATGGATATGTGGCAGCATGTGGGTCTACCATGTGGCACATATTTTTTGACCATTTTCTCATGTTTTGTTGAAACTTTGGAAGGCCATATATTTCTTATACAATGTTTTCTTGAGGTGATTCAAGCACCATTGGAATATCTCATTGAGACCTACACAATAGTGTAATACTTATCAGAATTTGAGACAATAAAATTTTGAGTTGAAACTTTGGGTCATTGTATTTTCCATTGGTTCTAATTTCTAGTAGCAATGAATTAAGAAAACGTTGGCATGAGCTATTTGATCATCTAAACTATCGCTCATTATAGGAGCTATGTAATTATTATATGGTGATTGACCTTCCTCTTGTTTATTGAAGAGATGTTGTTTCTCTCGAATGTGTTCTCAACAAACATCATAGGGATGGTTTTGAAAAATGTGCTTCTTGGCATGCCTCGACCCCCTTCCAACTTGTTCATAGTGATTCCTGTGGCCATGTTAGTAACAAAATTTTCTACAACATCGCTGGAATGGTTTCTAGAAGGTTTTAGGCTCTAGGTAGCTAAAGCATCAGTAATTCAATTGAGCATTGGAACCACAAAACCATAGGCGAGCAACTTAAGGCTAAAAGACTGGGTGTTAGTGGAACGAGCAGATCACTCTTAGATCCAAAGCATATCTACGGCTGATATTTGTAGCATGCCAAGAAAATATGATGATTTTAAGTGAATCTACCAATGTGCTAATCAGAAGAGCAGGCATAATATTGATGGTTCTTGTCGATAGCACACAGATAAGGTGCAAAAAAGTAACTTTTTCGTGAGGGCACATTGTACTCGAAACCACCCTAGACATGTTTTTTTTTTAACCATGGGAACAACAACCTCCCAAGAGTATATCCAACAGCCTGCAAGCCAGATATACCAATAACTTGTGACTTAGCAAGGGCCGAGACGTCCCGAAACCCATCGAGGTGAGCCTCTATCCTAGGGGTTGCCTACCCTTCTAGCCTTGTCACAACAGGCCAATGAGCAACTCTACCCCTCGCCGGTTTTGAACCTGTGACCTCTAAAGAGATAACACATGTTCTTAACCATTAGGCCCACTCAAGTGCTCTTACCCTAGACATGTGTTAACTTTGGTTGGTTTCACCTCCTTGAGGACATTTTCATATACTAATTGCAGTGCCTTAGGAAACTATGGTGGTTTCTGCTCGAAGTAAAAATGCAAGCGTATTGGTATCAGCCACATCGACCAGTCACTTGGCTATAATGGTATTGTGGACTCCAATCATCTTCCAACGTCATCCATCCCGGGAAAATAAAAATATGCCAAATGTTGAAATTCAAATAAGTATAAATGTTAAAAAGGGGAATGATACATTTGTAAAACCATTTATCGTATTTAAAGCAGAGCTACGAGCATCCAAACCTCTTGCAACCAACTATTCAGTGTCTTTGCCAACCGCCCAACATACATCCACAAAAATTGATAAAGGTATTCTCTATTTCAACCAGTATGTCATCTTTACGAGTTGATAAAAAGTATTTTTACCCTGCATTTACCCTAATACATTGTTTTTCCCTAACCAAAATAAATTCACCCATCAAAATTTCTAAGAAATCTAAAGTTAAATTGCCTTAGTCTAAATTTGTTGGAGCCGAAGTTGTTTTTTACCATCATGTGAGAATATATGACACAAATGTAACGACTTTTAACCTAGAAATCACCATTTTCAAAGCTTGAAGCCTATCATTTGTTGAACGAGATCCTGTTACTTATGGGAATCTAATCTAATCTAGCCAGATTTGTATGTCTTCCCACTATATACTTCCCATAATTTATTTGTGGTGTGCAACCCACTACTCTCCCATAGATAAAGGAATTGTATCTTCCCATGGGTTCAAAACCTTCTGTAATATTGAATCCAAAACCCTGTAATAGATGTTTTACATCCCTGATTTTTTATCCATGAAGGAAGTTGATGAGATAAGTATGATCCTGTCATACAACAACATGAATCCATAAAACAAAAAGATTTTTCTATCTAAACATTTGGAACCAAGGGTTGTGATGTTTGAAACCTCTTCTCCATATGAGACTATAGTATTTTTGGAAAGTTCTAGGAAGGCTATCTCATTCATTTGCATTTTCCTTAGGTACCAATATGATAAAGTAGTAGATGAAGCCATTTTAGGTTTTCTGCTTAATTGAACCCCATATCAACAGTAGGTACCGCAAAGCTAAATATTTGTAGTTTCACAACACTAGATGAATGAACAATTAGAAGAGTTCCTATCACTTGAACTGTTCAGATACCCCTCCTTGCTTTTCTTTATGTTTGTATTTTAGAACTATGAAAAGTTCTAGAGTCCAGGTTTGAGAAGATTTGATGATGTTGGAAATGAGTAGCATGTATATAACTAGAATGACATTTTCTTAAGGACAAATGAAAATTCAAACTTTGTAGAATACACAAACGAGGTAATGATTATAACCTATGAAATGATATATGGAGAAATCCCTCCCAGGATGATGCAGCAAAGAAAATAGCTTCTACAGTTCAACCCATATATGAAAGTAGGGATTGGTTCTTGTATGAAGATCACACAGTCATTAGCGTGTATGTATTTGAAGAAGAACCATATACACTCCCCAAGTTCCTTACAATCAAGTTGTTGGCTATGGAATACATGAGGCAAAGTTTTATTCCAAATAAAATGCATTTTAGGCATTTCAGATGGAGCATAACATTTTTATTCCCTAGAGATATAGGGCCATTCTAGGTAAGGTCTATAAATGCACTTCAATACATTGAAGAATTCTTGAACCAATTGAGCCTGGAGAAGGATGAAATAGGAGCTTATGACCCACATAAGGTCATATCAGGAAAGAGAGTGGCCAACACAAATTCCCCATATGAATGTACACCTAGACTAGAATGGGAGAAGATATCCAATTAAAAAACTTGAATTAGATACCTAGGGTGAGCAATTAATCATAATAATAACCCAGCCAATGCGTGACAAAATCTCTCAACTATTTTTAGGTAAATGGGATTATTGTGAGATTATACAGGATGAATTGGAGACTTATAAATAAAAAAAGGAAGAAGCTAAAAGGGTGGATACATATTTTATGAAGATGCCAAAGCAAGATGAAGAAATCATTGATTATCTCAACAACAAGAGCAAGAGGCAATTTGAGCAATTTCAAATTAATAACAAGACCCGACTCATCAAAATAGCTAGCAAATGGTATTAAATAAAACAATGTTACTCAGGACACATACTCATATAAGGATACTAGTAGATGATGTAGCATCTTTCAAAAGTCTATTTATTGGAGTAACAAAGTTAGGACTTCCATACCCCTGGGATTGTAATTGTGAATTCTATTTTAAATGAGAATATCAAGCCAAATTAAACTAGAAAAGTAATGAAGTCCCTCAGGAATACATTTTGGAGGGATGGATCAGTGGTGATCAAGTAATTGAAATACTGAAACCTTATTTCCAGATATGGGTTAGACTGAAAACTATACTTAAGGAGTTAGAGCCACTATCTTATGCAAAATATACTGAAGCAAAGATAGCCTTGGAAAATATTAAAGTTTATTGTATACCTATGGGGAAGGAATTACAAGTTGTGTCTAACTAACATAAAGTATTATTGACACCTAGATCACAGGAATCTGGCCAAGCTTCATGCTCAACACAATAGTCTAGCAGACAACAAATGCCTCAAATACCACAACAGTTCATGAATCAACCAACTCCTTTGTCCTTTATGCCACCTCTAGGTCAGGAACATATAGAAATGATGCATTGTACCAAGAAACTAGTGCACACAAGGACCATCACACCGCAATACTGCTCTACATAGGTGCAGACTACATAATTGTTTTACTCAGGAGAAATTTGTCTTTTGTCTCTTAGTTTGAAGGCTTGATTCAATTATTGTTCATGGTTCCATTCTTCATTTTGAGGGGGGAGGAGTTTCCCAAGAGGTTTTCCCCATTTCCTCAGTTTATTGAGAAATTAATTTTTTCTTTAGATTGTATGGGTGGCTTTTGATCTTAATTTATAGGGCCTAGGTTGTCTATGTTTGGATTAAGGGGGGAGGGGGTGTTAGGATTAATTATAATCCTCCCTTGAACACCATAATATATATGTCATTTCCTATATTAGGAGTATGTTTCCACTTCATTAGTTCCATAGGGGATTCATTTGGGGCCCACCTACCACCTAATGCGCCAGTTTGCATGATTTTAGGAGCTCCGAATACGAATTCCTATAAGTTAGGAACCCACATTGAGTCTTGAGAGTCCCACCATCAGTTCACCCTAGTATGTGTTGAGTTATTCTTCGATGGGCATTAGTTGGTTCATATTTAGTTATCCTAGTGCCTCATTTGCATGATTCAAGGGAGTTGGGCACCTTTTCTCACCTACCTTGGTCAATTAATTTAATATGATTGACTATGAATTGATTTAGCTGTATGTATTTGCACTAGTGACCCTCTAGTGGTGATTTTACCATAGTTAATGATCTCTGGAGTTAGTCCAATTCATGGGATTCAAATCACTTCAAGAGGATTCAAATTTTCTTTATTGTATCATCATTGTATTACACACATATTAATGATTATGTGAGTAATGGTATGCTTACAAATTTTTGTTGCTTGTTTGTTTAATTTCACCATGATTGTTTGATCATTGTACATTGAATTTCTTCTTCCTCCTTCAATCTTATTTCACAATGAGTTTCAATCTAGCATGACGATCGTGAAGATTTTCTAAATTATATGGTATCATAGATTCCATGTTAATCATACCTCATTTAGAATCAATTAACTTCCATATATATCTTCATAGTTTGGTTTGTAGGTACAATTTCAATCCTAATTATAATCCTCCCTTGACCACCATCACCTATATGTCATTTCCTAGATTAAGATTATGTTGCCACTTCATTAGTTCCACAGGGGAGTCATTTGGGGCACACCTATGACCCGATGCACCAGTTTTCATGATTTTGGGAGCTCTGGATACCAATTCCTATAATTTAGGAACCCACACTAAGTATTTGGAATCTCACCATCAGTTCACCCAAGTATGCGTTGAGTTATGCTTCGATGGGCATTAGTTAATTCATCTTCAGTTAGCCTAGTGCCTCAATTGCATGATTCAAGGGGTTTGGACACCTTTTTCTCACCTACCTTGGTCAATTAACTGAATATGACTCACTATGAACTGATTTAGTTGTTTGGAGTTGCAGTAGTGGCTCTCTAGTGGTGATTTTCCAATAGTTAGTGATCTCTGGAGTTAGTCCAAGTCATTGGATTTGAAACACTCCTAGAGGATTTAGATTTTATTTATTGTGACATACTTGTACTACAGACATATTAATGATTATGTGAGTAATGGTATGCTTACAAATTTTTTCCGCTTGTCTGTTTAATTTCACCATGATTGTTTGATCATTGTACACTTAATTTATTCTTCCTCCTTCAATCTTATTTCACAATGAGTTTTAATCTATCTTGGTGATCATGAAGATTTGCTAAATTATATGGTATCATAGCTTCCATGTTAATCATACCTCATTTATAATCATTTAACTTCCATATATATATTCATAGTTTGGTTTGTAGGTACAATTTCAACAACAAAATTTGAAAATCACATCCAAAGTTGAAAAGATACCACGACCTCTACGGATCATATTAGAGAGCCTACCATATGTTTTTTGAAAGGTATTTCTGTGATCTGAAAATGGTTTTTTTACAGAATTCCATTTGATTTTATGGTTTGAAATATATGTTCACTTGAACATCAGAGTTTTGCAACAACTCGTGTCCGTCAGAGCCCTCTAGAAAATCAAATAAATGATTAAGGCTAATGTCTAGATGGGTTAAATATTCTGACACCCCCCCTTTAAGCCTAACTTATGTGAGGAAAAATAAAAATTAGGGCCCAACTACAAAGGATAAGGTCACCCTTTACATTATTCATCCATGTAAACTGAAGAAAAATGAAAAACCACATGGGCCCAAATCCTTCCTAAAAAATGGATATGAGATACACCAAAAATAAAATGCTCCAAATCTAAGTGGGTGTGAACTTTATTAGATGTATGGAGGGATCTTCTCCTTGGGAAGAAGAGGTTGTTTCTCCCATGTATGGATCATGTGTTGGATCTTTGCATAGTCTGCATGCAAATGAAGGTGCTCACTAGACTTGAACTTCCTAATATCAGGTCCAAATGAGACTTGAGATGCTAGATCCATGAAATTTGAACCAAGATTTGATCCAAATAAAGTATAACCAGATTGAAGCAATGGTTGTGTCCTCCATCTTCAGTAAATCTTGAATGAGATCATCCAGTCAACATAGAGGAATACATAGGAAGAAATTCTACAGTGAGAGTGAGGGTGCAACCAACAACTACAAGATTTGATCTAGCCTCCAAAACAACCAATTGATCAAATAGTGCTCCATCGTCCTGTGAAGTATGCATAGGATCAAGAAAAACTAACTTATTATCTTCAAGATTCAATTTAGAAGAATGATTCGAGAACATAGGGAAATGGATATTGTTGAGTTTTTTAGCAACAAGAGCAGTACAAATGACTTCTCCATGTATATCAGCTTCATGGGTAGTAATAGAGGAAGAAGGAGTCACTACAAGGATACTTTCAACAATTTGAAACTATGTTGAGATTTATGCCATATTTATGAGTTCTTCATCAACAAGAGTAGTATGAATTCCTTCTTCATGTATATCAGCTTCATGGAAAGCAACATAGGAAGAAGGATCCACTATAAGGTGACTTTCAACAATTCAAAAATTTGTTGAGATTTCTACCATATTTCTCTTTAAATTTAGGAACAACTTCGAATTCAAGAACATGTAAATCCAATCATGTATGTAAGCTTAAACAAAAACTCAAAAATGTGATAGATGTCATGTTTCCAATTCAATCACAACTTCTGCTACCGTCAACATAATCAATTTCTGTCGAAGACCAATTTGAGATATCAAAGAGATATTTCAAATCATATAAGGAAATTTAGCTATCTCATCTTTTGGAGTGAGAAATATAAAGCCGAAATAGAGGGTATGGACGAACGCGAGTTGTTGAAAACCTCCGATATTCAACTAAACATATTTCTCAAACCAGAAACTCAAATGGAATTCCATGAAAATCCTATTTCAAATCACATAAATACCTTTCAAACAAGATATGGTAGGCCCTCTTAGACGATCTATAGAGGTCGTAGTACCTCTTCAAATTTGGTTGTGATTTTCAAGTTTTGTTGTTGAAATTGTACCTACAAAACAAACTTTGAAGATCTATATGGAAGTTAATTGATTCTAAATGAATTATGATCAACCTGGAAGCTTTGATACCATGTTTAATTTAGCGAAGTTTTAGGATATTCAGGCTAGATTGAACCTCAATGTGAAAGAAGATTGAAGGAGGAAGAAGAAATTCAGTGTACAATGATCAAACAGTCATGGTGAAATTAAACATAAAAGATGAACAAATTTTTCAGTATAACATTACTCACATAATCATTAATATGTATGTAATACAATGATAATACAATAAAGGAAATTCAAATCCTATAGGAGTGATTCAAATCCCATGACTTGGATTGACTCTAGAGTTCACTAACTGTGGAAAAGCACCACTGGAGGCTCACTAGCGCAACTCCAGACAACTAAATCAGTTCACAATCAGTCACAATGAGTTAACTGACCAAGGTAGGTGAGAAAAGACACCTAACTCCCTTGAATCATGCAAATGTGGTGCTAGGATAACTAAAGATGAATTATATGATGCTCATCGGAGCATAACTCAACAATTACTAGGGTGAACTGATGGTGGGACTCCCAAGACTTAGTGTGGGTTCCTAAATTATCGGGTTGGTCTCTGGATCTCTCAACCCTATGCAAATTGGCACATCAGGTGGTAGGGGGGTCCTAGATGACTCCCCATGATGGCACTAATGAAGTGGAAAATTACTCCTAAGCTAGGAAATGAAATTTAGACTATGGTGGTCAAGGGAGGATTATAATTAATCATAACAATCCCCCTTAATACAAACTTGGACAACCTAGGCCCTGGCAACTAAGACCAAAGGTCACCCATACAATCTAATGCAAAAAAGAATATGCTTAGTAAACTGAGTAAATGGGGAAAATATCATGGGAAATCCCCTCCCCCACCCTCAAAATGAACAGTGGAACCAGGAACAATAATTGAATCAAATCTTCACTCCATGAGACAAATTTCTCCCGAGTAAAAAAATTCCACAACCCGCACCTCTATAGAGAAGTAATGCAGTGTGATGGTCCTTGTGTGCACCAGTTCCCTGGTACATTGCATGTTAAAATATAATATATACAAAAGGCATATTTATATCAAATTAAGAAATTAGAAACACTATATTGTATTGTTGAAGAAAAACATGCCTTTGGTTTAAATTTCAAGTACACTCATGAAACTGTCAATCAACAATTCTCATGAATCTATGTTGCTTAAACCATAGCTTTGAAAGCCTCATAAGTGATTTGAAATTGCTCAGAACTTGTAAAGAGTTTGTTTGATATATAACTAGGGTAGCCACAAGTAAATTATACCAGAGGCTAAAATATACCAGATTGTTAGAGTTGATATAAACACAAAACAAATACTATTTAATAAACAAACAAAAAAACAAAACCTGATATGAAAAAACAAAAACAAATTGTTACTTGTTTCTTTAACCACTCTTTACGTGAAGCTTATTTAAACCTTAATCAAGATGCATTTAATCATAACAAGATACCATGACGGTGAAATGAATCTATGATGTACAATTGTTACACTTGAGTTAATCTTGCCTATCCACTTAAAAATAACAATTCAAATTCATAAAAAATAATAAACATATAAATATTTGTTTGATATATAATTAAAAATAACATTTTAAGGTAAGGAATTAACATGTAGATAATAATATTAATATGTAAATAAAATTTTATTATTTGAGATGGTTGAAGATAAAGGGAGCCCAACCATGAAGTTATGTTTGTTTTTTTAAAACAAAAATTGTTGAAAAACAATATTTTAAAATAACCATTCAAGTTCATAAAAAAATAATAAACATGTAAATATTTGTTTGATATATAATTAAAAATAACACTTTAAGGTAAGGAATTAACATGTAAATAAAATTTTATTATTTGGTATGGTTGAAGATAAAGGGAGTCCAACCATGAAGTTATGCTTGTTTATTTTTAAACAACAATTGTTAAAAAACAATATTGAAATTATATATAAATATTGGAACATTTCTAATAATTTTTTTTATAATGAAATTAAATTGAATTTAAATAAATATTTTACAAATAAGATCTAAATATAACCTTAAGTAAATAAAATTTTAGCGATCAAGATATCCAAATTATATATAAATATGGGAACATTTCTAATAAAAAACTTTTATAATGAAATTAAATTGAATTTAAATAAATATCTCATTACAATCAAACACAAATAAGATCTAAATATCACCTTCAGTAAATAAAATTTCTTTATCCCGATTGTAACATTTCCTCAATAAGCAACCGGAAATGAAAAAGTGTAAGTAAGAAACATTGTAAGTGCTAATCCTAGCCTCATCAAATTATAGATATAATTGATAATGCTAAGTGATTGAAAGCGTGCACAACTAAAACAATGATTGGAGAAGAAGCCACTAAGAGGAGGAGTAGATGGCTAGACATATATACCTTAAAATTGTTAACACGAGTGAGGACTTAGGAATCCTGTTGATAATAACTATGTGTCACTTTTATTCCCATGAGTTCCAAGGAAAACCTAATTACTAATTTTTAGCATATGAGTGAGTCTGCCAAATGAAAACTAGTTATCACTACTTGTTTCTTAGCATAATAAAAACTTGGTTTTTATAAACATATATGTTTTGAAGGAGAAATAACTCATATATATAAAATAAGAGAAGCTTTACAATTATAAATATGTACAAGTAAATGCATAAACAACTTTATAAATATGTACAAGTAAATGCATAAACAACTTTATCATATATATATAGTTAATAGTAATAAAAAAAATAAATATATATATATATATAAAGAGAAGAATGATATATTTTACTAAGATTTTTCTTAAAAGAATTTGCAAACCAATCAAATTGGATAATAACCGTGAAAAGGTAAATGGAAAAACATGGAAATATGACAAATTAAATTCTCTTGGCACTTAAATAAAAATATTAAGTAAATGGAAAAACATGGAAATATGACAAATTAAATTCTCTTGGCACTTAAATAAAAATATTAACAAATGCAATTTGTAATATACAAAAATTAGCATTATATATAGAGAGAAGAGATTTTAAAGTGGATATTTTTTTTTACAACCGTATATTCGATTTACAAGGAAGTAGTGTTGATTCAAATGACTTATTGTTACCCGTAAGTTACCACTAGTTCAGTTATGAATTTGAGGAAGATCACTGCCACCTCAACAACGAGCCGCTCCTCCTCGAGGTCTGCTGGTGATCCAGATTCAGACAGTTGTTCTGTCCCGTCTCCCCCTCTCACAAGAGGAAGGAAGACTAACAAAGATGGCGGGAAGCTGAAGCACACTCAAACATATTGTTGGGCGTGCAGAAAACTATGGTCCTCTTCCTAAAAGGGAAGCCACCTAATCATTAATGGTCTGTTCTGCACCTTTTTGTGCTCACAGTTTGTTAGAATCTACTCCTGTAAGCATTTTGCTGCTAAATCTAGGAAAAGTTTCAAAAGAAATAAGGAGTTCTCTCCTATGATATTATCAAGAAGGTTGACAGCACTGTTAGAGGTCATCAACCTTCTTCAATTTTGTACCTTTTAGCTCTGGATTGCTAGGACGCTTTAATATCTACCCCTAAGTTTCGGTAAAAAAAAAAACAAAAAAAACAACGAGCTAAAGCCTTGTGTCTCCTCAAAGAAATCATAGATCTTCCATTTTTTTCTTCTTGGAGTTGGATCGGAACTGATCTGTATTTATATATTTATTTTTTTCTTTTTTAGATGGGGGATAAGCACAAAAGGTTCACAGGAAAGGGGAAGGAGAAAAAGGTAACGAAAGTAGCGATCCAAACCAATTGGTTTCTATTCCCCTTCCTCGTTTGATCAAAGTATACGTGTCTCGGGTGCGTTTTGGTGGTCTCACCATGGCTGCATCGAAGGGACCAAAGGTAGTGCCAGTTCGAGTGGATTGATAGCTTGTTCAATAACTATTTTCAGAGCTAGTTTCGGTTGGAGGCAGTTACGGCCTCAACGAAAATCATCCTTGATGTTTACATTTTTTTTTATCAGATTAAAATCTGATGGGGGGGCTTCCACTGGGATTGGTTGGAGGGTGGCTTGGTGTTGCGATTGGGTGCAACTCTTCAAGTTGCTTATTTTTATCTGTTGTGCGATTTTACTCTGCAACTTTTCATAGGTATGTTTGGATCTTGAACGTGACTTAGGTATATGGTGTGTATCTGCGTTTGATTAAAGATATGGATTATTTAATTATGCCTGTGTTTTGTTAAAAATTTAGAGTATTTGTTTATGCCGGCGTGTTGTAAAAATATGGGGTATTTTTGTTCATGCCTGCGTTTTTCTTTAATAAGATCTGGAAATATGGATTGAATGGTGGAATGCAACATTATGTTCTGCATGCGATTTCTTGTATGTATACCTACGTTTTGTATTTTAAATACTGCTCGTGTTGCATGTGACTCCCAATTGTTTTATCAAGATCTGGAAATAAAATGGTAACCCAGAATTTGTATTTTGAAGTTCGTTTGCCACTACTTTTGCTGCATACGGCTGCCAATTTTACATTGTATTCCGTTGAATATCTAGAGAACAAAGATAGCCAATAATGTTTAAGTCCTTTCAAGATTCTGGAAAAATGTTTGAAGTTATTTGCCTGCTTGAATTCCTTTTATAGATCCAGAGAACGCAGACAGTAAAATTTGTGTTTATGCTTTAGATCTCGAAAGCACTACTTGTTGTTTTTGTTTGGTTGACGTATCTTTTCATGAGAAACCCATGCTGTAATTCCATTACCAACTGTTGGTCTCTGCATACGCTTCCCCTCTGTCTGCATTGGAGATTTTATGTATCAGATCAAAGTTTTCTGCATTTCTCATTTCCCCAAAGGATCTGCGATAGCCTGTAGTATGTGTGGAAATATGTAGAATGCTGAGGTACGATCTAATACTTTGACTACAAGGATAGACTTGAGAGTTCAATGATAGAATTCGAGCCTACTTGATAGATCTAAAACTGGGTTGCTAGATAATTTATGCATTTGGGTATGTGATGTGATTTCCATAGGTGATAGTTCGGATGTAGACTGTTACGTGTTATTTATTTTATCTGAAGTAACTCAGATTCTAGAGATCTAGGTTCTTGTTTATCCCTTTTATAAACAAGATCGAGTTTTATTTCTTATATGACCTATGAGAGAGTTAATGAAATTCAAAGGCTTTAATGATCAACGTGAGAGTCAAAACTAGCAAAGATGGGTGACTTCGAAGGCGGATCGACCATTGTAAGTATATTTAGTATTGTGTAACTACTATAAGTAGTGTGTGCTCCGTTAACTTCTAGTAAGTTCCTAGTTTTGTTATTTAATTTGTATAAATAAGTGGTTTGATCATATAGAAAATTTATTAGAGAGTCTGGAAAAGGTTCCAGTCACTT
Organism: Pseudotsuga menziesii; assembly: GCA_001517045.1. Classification (NCBI taxonomy): domain Eukaryota; kingdom Viridiplantae; phylum Streptophyta; class Pinopsida; order Pinales; family Pinaceae; genus Pseudotsuga; species Pseudotsuga menziesii. The sequence goes on along the minus strand of LPNX010523608.1, from coordinate 17,294 downwards.
ACTTACCTTAGTGGATTCGTCTCTCAACTCAGGGCTGTTTTTAAACGAAAATCATACTTTAGATGAAGCCTACACACGGGAGGAAAGTCGTAGTCATGTTTTCAGTCGCCCAAGAAAACATGTTCGTAATTATGGATAGATAAGTTGTTTTGAGTTACAAATTCCTAATTTAAGCGAGGTACTTGCACGTCGTTTTGTTTAAATAAGATGTTAATGTGATATATGTTTTATGATGAAGTTAATAGAGTGAAATAGAAATGCGATTATTATTATAAAACATTGATATATATTGAATTTGTTATGCTTTAATATGGATTTAATGTGCAAAATTAGTTCAAAGGATGTTTCACTTTAGACTTCAATCAAAGGGTTATGCAAGGAATCACTCGTGCTAATGATCTGGTAAGTGAAATATTTTTTACTTTATACAATTATCTTCTATTTGGTTTGAAATATTACTATATAGATGAATGCCTTTCTTATATAGAGCCGGATTAATTAGTTGGGTTATCATAGCTCTATTTTGTAAAGATTAGTCGTAAACCTGAATTTTGATAAATATTGATGAGTAGTTTTATGCTTAGTGGTTATTTTTAAAAAGTAGGTTAATAATAAGAAGCATAAATATGTATAATGTTACTAATAGGAGAATATTTAAGCAATTAAAGTCAATGAGTATTTTAAATAAGTAAACATATAATGTGATAGTGGTTACTAGGTGTGAGCTTGTACATTTGGTAATAAGAGCTTGTTTTATAAGATTATGTATACTTAGTTCCTATACTTTAGGTGAGAGATGAGAATGGAAGAATACAATAAAATTAATGTGATATGTTTATTGTGCTTCTATATTTGATGTATAAGTTCTTATCATTATTCTTGTACTAGTATGATCATTAGTATAGTCCCCTTGACAACAAATCAGTGGAACTTAATCAAATTGAATTACACCTTTCTTACATGAGTAGATGCAAATGATAGTAATATTTAAGATTATGTGTTTATACGCTCTCAAGTGACTAACGTAGTTGATTATGTTAGATATAGTAAATGCAAAAAATTTATTACATTTTCTCGCAATTTACATTGAAAAAATTTGAGTAGATTACACGGATTCTAACCATAAAAAATACATATTTTGAATGTTAAATAATAACTAAATACCACACATTACTAAAAAAAAAGTGAATCCAAATAACATGAATATATTTATTGAAACTTTAGCTAAATGCCACCCATTATTAAAAATGTGAATCCAAATAAATATTTATTTGATATTCGTTAAAAAAAAAATTGATTAGACAATTGAGTTCGCAACCATAAAGTTATATATATTTTGAGAGCTAAACAGTTTATTAAAAATCTAGCTAAATGCCACACATTATTAAGAATGTGAATCCAAATAACTTGATATTCTTTAACAAAATTGATTTGACAGCTAAGTAAGTTGGCACGAGTTCAAGCACAAAAGAAAGTGAATCCAAATAACTTGATATTCATTAACAAAATTGATTTGACAGTGAAGCGGCACCAATTAAGCACCAAATTCTCACACTAATATTCTCAATAAATTCCACAAATATTTTGTTGTTATTTTAATTTAATAGCAAAAATGGAAAAAAGACTCAGTCATAAATTTTCAAAAATTTATAGAATTAACACAGCTACAAGTAAAGTGGTCTGTGATTATTGATAGGCACAACAAACCATTTAGTTTTGTAAAGATAGCTAACTATTAAACTCAAGATAAAGTATATTATTTTATATCCTTATTCATACCAAATTGTTAGAGCTAATATAACCACACAAAAAATATTATTTAATAAACAAAAAATATAAAAACTGATATGCAAAACAAAATAAAATTGTTACCAATTTCTTCAAGACACGACCACCATAAAATAAATTCTTGCTGTACACTTGTTACACTTAGTTAATTTTGTTGATCTACTCAACAAAGTCCAAAATATAAACAAAGTTTACACTTTTGATACATAGTTCTTCGTACTAGAAATCTATCTTTTTTAAAATTGTTAAATAAATTATTGACATGAAAACTAAAAGTATGGCCCTTGTATGAATGCTTGTTGCATGGATGTCGATTATAGGTGACCGAGCATTTTTCGAGAAGTTTTGTTTTAATTTTATTATTGAAAAAAAAAGGTTTATGAATAGAAAATAGAAATAGAAGAACCATTGAAATGGAAAGATATAAAAACAAAAATCCAAAAAACATGTGGAGAATGTTACAATATCTGGTTCAATTTTTTTAGGGTTTTATAAATCAAGGGTATCATTTCAAAAATGTTTGAATGTTGTTAAAATAGTTTATTTTTTTACAGATTTTACACATCAAGGTTGTCTTATTTTAACCAAGGGCTATTGCATTTAGTTTTTATATAATTATGTCTTTATATTTTTTAAATAAATATAATTGGAACATAAGTTATGTGTTTTTGTATTAATAGATGAATAGCTAATTTTATTTTATTTTATTATTGGTTTGATATTAATAAATGGATAACTATAATAACAATTTGATTAGTATGAAGAAAATTTTTGTTTATTTATAAAAAATTTGAGTTATCATATATACAAGTGATAAATAATCAATTTAAATTAAAAAAATTAACAATTAAAGATAAATTAAAAAAAAACATAAACAATTTTGTATATAAAAAAGCCATTATAGCAAAAAAAAATTAAGGATAGACCATGATATTCCTAACAAAAGCATTCAAAGTAGAGGAGATTCATGCATTTAATGAGTACAATAGGATATTATGCATTTATTTGCAATATATTTAAAATTTTTAAGTTTTTTTTAACAAGAAATGGTAAGGAGATTTTTATATATAAAAAATTGAATAACAAAGTATTACAATAGCTAGGAACTGACTTCTCCTGAAGGAAGATCAAGTCCATTCCAACTTGTGCTTCTTTTTCCAATCTAATTTTATCGTTTCCAATTCTTATTCTGTGAGAGCTAAAACTCCTTATAAATTTCCCAAGCAGAAGGATATAAAAATGGAGCATTCAAAGAATGTGAAGATATGGTTCGCTATAAAGGAATCCAGTTCCTCTCCAAGTCCTGCTGATCACATAATAGGCTTCCACACTCTAGATACATTCCCTCGTTGGCCATCCTATCGGCATGTGTGTTGTTTTCTCTCAAAATGTGAAGGAAGTTGATGGCTTTATATTAATTTGCAATGCATTTTCAGAGCTGATGTGTTTTGGGGTGAAAACATGAAGTTGAGAAACAATTTTGTTTGTTTTTTGACAAAACAAACTGCAAAATCTTATGTTTTTCAACTTCAACCTCTTCAAAACGATATCTCCCTTAGGAATTCAACCTTGAAGTAAACACACAAGTTTTAGAGAATTGAATTAGCTACGTACTCATATTTTAAAAATTTTAGGCCCTGGAAACTAAGACCAAAGGTCACCCATACAATTTAATGCAATAAATTATATGCTTAGTAAACTGAGCAAACAGGAAAAATCTCATGGGAACCTGCCCCCCGCCCCCTTCAAAATGAACAGTGGAACTAGGAACAATAATTGAATCAAATATTCACTCCATGAGACAAATTTCTCCTGAGTAAAAAACTTTGTAAAAAAATTATGCAACCCGCACCTCTGTAGAGAAGTAATGCAGTGTGATGGTCCTTGTGTACCATTTACTTGTTACATTGCATGCTAAAATATAATATATACAAAAGGCATATTTATATCAAATTAAGCAATTAGAAACACCATATTGTGTTGTTGTTCAGAAAAACATGCCTTTGATTTAACTTTCTAGTACACTCATGAAACTGCCAATCAACAATTCTCATGAAATTATGTTGCTTAAACCATAGCTTTGAAAACCTCATAATTTGAAATTGCTATGAACTTGTAAGGAGTTTGTTTGATATATAACTAGTGAAGCCACAAGTAAAATATACCAGATTGTTAGAGTTGATATAAACACAAAACAAATACTATTTAATAAAGAAAATAAAAAAGAAAACCCGATATGAAAAAACAAAAACAAGTTGTTACTTGTTCCTGTAACCACTCTTTACCTGAAGCTTATTTAAACCTTAATCAAGATGAATTTAAGAAAAACAAGATACCATGACTATGAAATGAATCTATGATGTACAATTGTTACACTTGAGTTAATCTTGTCTATCCACTTAAAAATAACAATTTGTCTATCCACTGTAAATATTTGTTTGATATATAATTAAAAGTAACACTTTAAGGTAAGGAATTAGCATGTAAATAAAATTTTATTATTTGATATCTTTGAAGACAAATAGAGTCCAACCATGAAGTTATGTTTGTTTTTTTTAAAACAAAAATGGTTAAAAAACAATATTGAAATTATATATAAATATTCGAACATTTATAATTTTTTTTTTTATAATGAAATTAAATTGAATTTAAATAAATATGTCATTACAATCAAACACAAATAAGATCTAAATATCACCTTAAGTAAATAAAAAGTAATAAATAAAATTTTAGCGATTAAAATATCCAAATTATATATAAATATGGGAACATTTCTAATACAAAACTTTTATAATGAAATTAAATTGAATTTAAATAAATATCTCATTACAATCAAATACAAATAAGATCTAAATATCACCTCCAGTAAATAAAATTTTAGCGATCAAGATATCCTGATTGTAACATCTCCTCAATAAGCAACTGAAAACAGAAACGTGTAAGTAAGAAACACTGTAAGTACTAATCCTAGCTTCATCAAATTATAGATGAAATTGATAATACTACTGAAAGTGTGCACGACTAAAACGATGATTGGGTAAGAATCCACTAGGGGGGATTAGATGGCTAGACATATATACCTTAAAATTGTTAACGCAAGTGAAGGCTTTGAAATCTTGTTGATGATATAACTATGTGTCACTTTTATGCCTATGAGTTCTAAGGAGAACCTAATTACTAATATTTAGCAT
>LPNX010523608.1:0-12290 GCA_001517045.1 Pseudotsuga menziesii | reverse complement strand
GAGAAGCTTTTACAATTATAAATATGTGATAGTAAATGCATAAACAACTTTATTATATATATATATATTACTAGGAGTTTTCTTAAAAGAATTTCCAAACCAATCAAATTGGATATTGATTGTTAAAAGGTAAATGGAAAAACGATAAAAAGAAAATTCTCTTGACACTTAAATTAAAAAATTAACAAAAGCAATTTATAATATACAAACATTAGCATCATATATATATATATAGAAAAATTAAAAGATATTATAGAGTGGATATTATTTTTTTACAACCATACATTTGATTTACAAGGAAGTAATATTGAGTCAAATGACTTACTGTTACCATTAAGTCACCACCAGTTCAATTATGAATTTGAGGAAGATCGCTCCCACCTCAACAACAAGCTAACGCCTTGTGTCTCCTCAAAGAAGTCATAGATCTTCCTTTTTTTTCTTCTCTGCGAAATAGGGGGGATCGAACCAGTTTTGGCGTTGGATCGAAACTGATTCGTTTTGATTTGTGTTTATATATTGTTGGGTAAAAACATTAAACAATTTATAATAGAATTCCAACGATTTAATTGTCAACTTAGAGAGAGCGTAAACTTGTGAGGCATAAACAAAATATATGCAGAGGCAAAGTGTCATTGAACTTAATCTATAACTAAAATTAAAAATACATGACTGAAATTGAATTAAACTTGCGACTGGAATTAAATTAAACTTTCAAAAGCAGAAATAACATGAAAAACAAGAAATAACATGAACATAAATCTAATCTAGAACAACAAGAAATTTCAGAATATAAATCTAATATATGAAAGCATAAAATTGCATAAACATAAACTGGTATAAAGCAAATCAACATTTAACTGGTGAGCTCACATAAAATCAATATTGAAAATGCATAAGAAAGAAATAACTGAACATCTATATTAACAATTCATAAGAAAGAAATACTTAAAATCTATATTAACATAAAAGAGTCAAGGGATGTGCATGAAGCATCATCTCCACTACATAACAATCAGAAATCCTATTCTATGACTGACTTTGAACTATTCTCTACTTCCAAACCACTAGAGAGGCCTCTAACCAAAATGAAGAGAGAGCCCTCCTATTTATACATAAATCCAAGATAATTGATCATAATTACAGATCCACTATTCTCTCAACCTATCCCTTAAAATTCTTAACAAATAAACAACTCATCCCCCCAAATTCTCAACAAATCTACAACTCATCCCTTTAAATCCTCAACCAAATATTGGATGAGATATTCTCTCCACATGTCCATGATCTTCTCATTGAAGTTAGCTCATATCTAGAAGATGAAATTCGAATATGAGGCTAGGTGGCCACTTTTAAGCTTGCTAAAGTCTTCAAATACACCTGTACACATCACCAAACTCACCCAACTTTAAAGTATAATGAAAATATGTTATTTTTCTTAATAATTAACCATAAATTCACTCAAAAATACTAAAAAATAAATTATTTGGAAAATGGTAATATAAACCCATATTTATTATGAAAGTGGTGAACGTTAATGGTTTTATGGAAGGATATAATGGAATAAGGTGATAAATAGTATGTGAAATGATGAATAAAATGTGGTCTTTTTGCTGCTCAACATACCCCCCAACTTGATTGCTTGCATGTCCTCATGCAACTATGCATTGATTCCTTTAAAACTTTTGGCTTGTAGCTGAGGCTTTATGTGATGATGGTATGTAATAGTAAATCATTTCATGATTTTGAAATGCATGAGTAGCAGCAATATTTCATTTTCTCTTTTCTTTTTTAATATATTTTTGTGGCTAGTTCTTGTGTGACAACCATAACAAATGTTGGTTCTTGTGTTAACAACATTTGCTTGTTTTATTTATATTTTTGCTGCAATACATAAGATTTTTTAAAATTATACATGCATTAGAAATGATGAACCATCAATATATAGTAAAAATCATTTTCTTCATATTATGAATCATGCGAGCATAGTTTGGGAAAGACATGTTGTCCAAGGGTGAATGAGATGATGAATATGTAAAATGGTAATGAATAGTCCCGCCCCCCCAACTTAAGATAGATTATGCTTGTGAAAAGGAGAAAGGAAATGTGGTGAGGGAATTTTCCAAACTCATCCATTTTCTAGCATTTAAGGAATTACATGGTTAAATATTAGAAAACAACATACCTCCACTTACCCAAAAAGTTGATGAATTTATACAATAGGAATGTGGTTGTTGCTACTGAATCATAGAATGTGAAGTGAAGGAACTAAACTGCTGTTTGGTTGGATGAAGTAAAATAATGAGAGCTGAAAGTAGAACTGTGGTAGTCTCACATGGCTAAAAGTATGCTGCTGTAAAACTGCTGATGATGTCATGAAAAATATATAGTCTTCACCTGCTACAAAACCTGATGGTACAATTCTTACCATGTGAATAAATGTGTCGATGTCGAACATGGAAATAAATCATTGGATTATCGACCATTGATGAATGTCATTAACCAATGCGAGGCAATCTCACCATTGATGTCAATGAGTGCCAAGGTACCTAAGTACATCATGCAAAGTGCAAATAAATGAGTTGATGTTGAGCCACTTGCAAGATCTAACGATAAATGGACATTGATGTATTCCCATGATTGTCAGCGAGAGAACTTTCCATTAAGGCATGCAAGCCTCAAGGTACTAAAAATGAACTCTAGTCTCTATCCCAGATAATGTGCTGAGGTCGATGGGGCAAGACTTGTTGAAAGGTGGGCCTTAAGGAATCCCACATCAGTCAACATGAGTTGTACATAATGAGTGGTAGGACTATATATGAAAGATCTCACGGTTAAACAGTTTTTATGGCAGGATAACAAAGCAATGTAGTCATGGAAAGGAAGCTGAATGGTTTTATTCAAAAGGAAAAAGATGAACTGAAAATAAGGAAAAATGTGTACGACTCAGAAAGGTAGACATGCGGGAAGTTATGATGTACAAGACAGAAAAAATAGACTCTAACATGGATGACGTACAAGATTAGAAAGAGAAGGATAAGTAATCATGACATGGCGTAATTGGCTTCTGAAAGGTTTATTTGTGATAGCAAATGTCATGACATAGTGGAAATTCAACTTCTTCAACTTTCAATGGAACATTTTTTTTCTTTCTGAAAATCTTTTGCGATTCTAGAAATCAATTCTACACGCCATTCATTTGTCTTTAAATATGCAAAAGAGGTTAGCAATTTCCTACAAAAAACTTGTGAGAGCATTAAAAATATCGGAAAATATATGCTTAATAAAAAGTTAAAGTGAATAAATAAAAATGCTCTTATACCTAAAAGTGGCGACCCTTCTTGTTGAAACTTGTTTCTGAGTGACTTGAGAAAACAAATTAGCGCAACGATCATAAAATTTTGAGAAGATTTCAAATTCATTTATAATTTTAATTTTATGATTTTATTTGTTACCTAATGTTTTTATTTATTTATTTATATGTTTTTAGTTTTTAATTTTTATTTTATTTTTAAATTTTTAAAAGTGTTATATTTATCACAAGGACAAATTTGTATATGTTTATTTTAATTGTGATAAACTTCTTTAAAATTTATTATGCGAATGTGTTTTTTTTTTAAATTTTAATTGTTTTGCAATAAAAAAAAAAAAGATATTGAAACAAAAACCAGAGATTTTACATCCTTCTTTTACAACGATGAATGTGTCCTTATGTAAAGATTTTGCAAAAGGGAGAGAGGGTCGACCCCTCTAAAAACATACTATCTTAATGATCTAAAACAAACGATTTTATGATAATTTTGGCAGCAAAAAAAGTCACCTATCTCCTCCGAACCAATGATGTGCCACGTCTCACTGTGCAAAAAAAAAAAAAGAAGAGGAAAGGTTAGCTGCGACAGTAGCTGCCTTCGATTTCAAAAAAGAGGGAATATATTTCGATTTAGAATTTTTGTATAGGACTTCAAGATTGTCAAAATTTTTCTGAAAGACATTATGAGAAAATGGTAAAGGCTTAAGGACAAGGAGATGGACAAGCGAACATTCAATCATCCCTACCATGTTTCACTTACTCTCGTGTGACCTGGAAAGATAAATGCGGATGTGACTAAGAGTTGAAGCTCATCATCTAAATCTGTATCGAGTTTCTCAAAAAGCTCTCTACTATTCCTTTAATATATCAAAGCAGATACTTCCATTATTATCCTGAAAACAACTTTAAGTGGTTTGAATGGATAATACGAAGAAAAAAATGAATTGTCACCCTCTTTCCAAATAAAGCTTCAATTCTCGAATCTCATATTTAAAGCGTCAACAAATCCCCTTAAATATATCTTATTAACTTTCATCATATTATTGTCTTAAATAGAATATTGATCCTCAAGCTTTTAAAAATCAATTGAAATATCACTTTATGAATTTATCACTATACAATAATCTAAATATATTCATGAAATGATTTTTTTCTAATAAAATTTATAAGAATGAACTTTTACATATTTATCCTTGCACAAATAATATTGGCCCACAAAATCAATGTCTCATTAGAAAACAATCCTCCATTTGATTGAAGGTGTGAATCAAAAGTCAAAATAACAATGAACATGGGAGAAGATCATCAAAGCAATCAAAGACACATTTTTGTAATGTTGATAATTTTTTTTCTTTAATCAATAAAATTACACTTTTACTTATATTAAAAATAAAATTCCTAAGCTTGTTAAAACATTATCATTATTTTTGAAAATTTTAAAAGGTTTTGAAAATGTAATTTAAGAAAAACATTTTTTTGATTTTTTTTTTTTAAGTTTTGAAGATGTAACTAAAAAGAGTGAATTTTAATTGAAAGAAAGCGTCTGATGTGATTTACTTCAATAAAGTTCTAACTTCTAGAAAGTGAACATTCCAAATTCCTCAACATTTTAAAATCTACTTATCACTCCAAAGTTTCTTTATACTCCATTCTCATAAAAGACTCAATACAATTTGCTTTATTAAAGTATTAAGGATGTATACCACGCTTCTTACTTTATGTTTGTTATGTGAATCTGAATATGGTAATCTCACTTGATTTTTATTTGCAAACACTTTACAAATTTACCTTTGACTTGCCTTTACGTTGTAATCTGTTGTTGAAAAGTTAAGAGATCCAGATGGCTGGCCCTATTTTTCAGTTTATTGAGATACTGTTTCCACGGCAGGGGGTCTAAATCAGAGAGATGGATCTATTTTTTCACTTGAATCAAAGCATTGGTACTGTTACACAATCGCTGCTTTGCATGTCAAGAGTTTGTCCTATCTGAGGATCATCGTAAATGCCACCAGTTGTGTTTTTTTTTATGCTTACCCGCCATGAGTTATTCGCCTTTCGAAATATAATAATAAATTGAATGTGTATCCCTGAGTACAGAATACATCGATTATTAATTATATGTTATATATGTGATTATGCGGCATCATACGCCATGGTTTAATAAATGCACCAAAGGCTGCGATGGTCCCTTAGTCGTCGTCATAAAAAGGGTGAACTTGCAGACAAAACGGGCAGCAGTACAGGCACCCATCCAACGCATAATAATGCATCATCTTCTCAGAGGATCTCGTATAAAGCATCCCAACACTTGCATCACATGAGTTTTGGACCTGTAGTGGCCAATCGTAAGGCAGATTTGCATGTTTTTGTTGACTAACAGTGAATGAGGGAAAAGTTCAGAATGTTGATTTAGGCGAGTTAGACGATCGATGGCGAGGACAGACTGTTCGTTGTTTTAGATGCAAAAAACGACGGCAGATGATGCATTAACGCGCCTTCAAACTCAGGAAGACCTCTCAGGGCACACTCAGACAATATTGAGCAAGTTTGAGCATGGAGATCATGAAAAGGGCCAGCATTAAAAACAAACCAAACATCAGAGTTATTTTAACGCTGAGATAGATGATATTCATCAATTAATATAGGTGGCAGGGCAATTCTCCAGTTGTTGCTTTTCAACAAGCACAAAATAACTTCTAGCAAATCTTTGTCATCGCTACAATTTGGAAATTACTGGGTTAGATTCGAGTTATTTACTGATCCCAGTTCAAATGTTGAAGAGCGATCCGAGACTTTTCAGCGAACAGGTACGTGAATCTTCAACGAGAGGACAAATCGAGGTGAGCGGACAAACGATAACCAGGTCTGGGGACACAAAAACCCTAAATTTGCTTCGAAATTACACAAATCTATCAGTTTATTAACGGTTTCCCATTACCCCATTCCAGGAGAGGAGGTGCCGATATCCTGTTCTTCTTATGGCTATAATTGCAATTTCAATGATTAATATTATCAAAGTCACCATGAACTCATAACATTTAGTTACCATCAGAGAGTTGGGCAGCTGTCTTTCATCTTTAGCAGTCTTATTATTGCTTATCCCTATCACTAAAAGATCTCCAAAACTATAGACAATAAATATGTGATTTTTTACACTAAAATTGAGCCATCTGTGATTTTTTAAACTGAGATTTTTTACACTAATATGAGATTTTATAGCAAATAAATTCGTGAATCACTGGATTCTCATCATGATCGAATAGTTAAAGGTGGAGTAGGAAGCACGAGCTAGAAAACAAGATTCTTGGACTGTTGTTATAACTATTCACATTGATTTCATTGGCGATATTGCGCCTAATTCGGCGGAGAATTCAGGTGCGATGGTTTTTAAATCTTGCTGGATCCTATTCTTAGTTAACTAACATGCAGTCAATACACATGGAGCTTCTAGCGACGGTTTGGAACAAAGTCAACAGTTTTTGGTCTTACTGCCAACTGTATTGTTTCTCATTCTGATTCTTCCGTAGCAGACTCCCCATATTGAGCTCATATTGAACTCATCGTGGATCAAAATTTCTACAGACTGAACCTAATTTTCAGTTGATTGTTCTCCTAATGCCAAAATTATCTTATGCTGTGTTTGCAGTATCCTTTTAGAAAAGGGAGGCAGATTGAATGGGCAGATTAAATGCGCAAATAGGATGCTAGGTTGAAAGACTGAAAGTTTGCAGGTTTAGTACAACAGATAGGTTTCATATGGATAATTGTTTGCAAGTGCGCATAAAGGGCTGAAGTAATCTTTTTGTTTTATTTATTTTATAATTTTTTATTGTAATTTTTTTTACTGTTTTTATATATATATGTTAATATTAAATGTTGCTTTGTTTATATATATATATATATATATATATATATATATAATGTTTATTATTTTCATTATGTCTAATGTTTGCAGGTTTTCTCCGAGAGTTAAATTTTGCTATATAATTTTTTACTTTTCATAAACTAAATCTAAATTTTTATTTTTTACAAACTTAAGATTTAAAACCAGCATAGTATACTAAAACAAAGAATTATTTAGGATAATTAGAACTAACATTTGTTTATTTAATTTTTAATTATTCTTAGATTTCAAAACTAATCGATAATATATTTTTTATATTTTTTTATCCCCAACATCTTTTTTTTATAAATTATTTAAATGAACATAAAAGTTCAGAATGAAAAAGAAATCAAAATTTCAATTGATTCTTTTTTAATATTTTTAAATTTAATGGATCAAAACTATTTTTAATTCCTAGCAAAAAGAATTAGTTATTTAAGACTATTAGAAATAAAAGATTTTAACAAATAAAAACAATCGAACAAAGCATCCTATATGTTAATTGAAAGAAACCAAAACCTACCTACTCTATTCTAATTGATATTTACAATCATCTAAGTGTAATGAAATTTCCAGTGGAACTAGACATATAAAAGTAGTAAGAGAATATTTACAAAATGAAACCTAATGTATTCAAAGGTATGCGAAATTAGGAATTGTAAATGTAGATTAACAAAGTAAAAACAAAAAAAAACTGATCTAACCTAACGCTTACTTGGAATCTGTGTTTGATGCAGCTTTTGTTTGCATGATGGTCACCTGAGATCCCTTCTCCATCCTCTTCAATCTCCATTTCGAACAAGTTCTCTTCGTTTAATATACAGAATTCTTCAAATGTTGATTGTTCATTGTTCGCTTCAGGAAGAGTGATTTCATCCTTGACTGCTGTCAAGATCTTCTCTTCTAAAGAAGAGGGGATCCTGATTTTTGCTAGGATCTGAGTGAGCTTCTCTAAGCTTATGCTAATCGTAAAGCTAAAATCAAATCAAATGCAGAAAGAAAGAGATAAAAATGAGTACATGACAAGTGCGACAAATAATACGAAACGAGTTAGTACAAAAAACAGAAAAATAAGAAGCGCGCAAAAATCTGCATAAAAAAAATGAACATATAAAATTAAAACAGGTTAGTATGAAATAAAGGCGCCTAAAAACGAAAGCAATCCAAACTTTAAACTAAAAAACTGTAAATGAAAAATGAAAACTCGCATAAAACAAACTTGCATTTGGAGAAAAAGTAAATGCTTTGCAGAAAAAAATCAAATGAAATAATTTGCAGAAAAAGTAATTGCTTTGCAGAAAACAATCAAAGGAACAACAAGGCTTTGGGGCACCCCACTATAGTGGATGCGTTTGGCTGTTACACCACGGAAATCCTGGAAATTCCGGAGTGAAGTCGTCTTTGCGTCTTACAGTTTCCCCTCCCCACTTCTATCTAATAAAAACAAACTATCTACTTATCTAAACTCTGATCCCTTTTAGCACCTCCCTGGAAACGACGCCAAAATGATGGGTAAAAACATTAAACAATTTATAATAGAATTCCAATGATTTAATTGTCAACCCGGAGAGAGCGTAAACTTGTGAGGCATAAACAAAATATATGCAAGGGCAGAGTGTCGCTGAATTTAATCTATAACTGAAATTAAAAATACATGACTTAAATTGAATTAAACTTGCGAATGAAATAAAATCAAACTTGCAAAAGCAGAAATAACTTGAAAAGCAAGAAATAACATGAACATAAATCTAATCTAGAACAACAAGAAATTTTAGAATATAAATCTAATCTATGAAAGCATAAAATTGCATAAACATAAACTGGTATAAAGCAAATCAACATTTAACTCATGAGCTCACATAAAATCAATACTGAAAATGCATAAGAAAAAAATAAATGAACATCTATATTAACAATTCATAAGAAAGAAATACTTAAAATCTATATTAACATAAAAGAGTCAAGGGATGTGCATGAAGCATCATATCCGCTACATAACAATCAGAAATCCTATTCTATGACTAACTCTGAACTATTCTGTACTTCCATACCACTAGAGAGGCCTCTAACCAAAATGAGGAGAGAGCCCTCCTATTTATACATAACTCCAAGATAACTGATCATAATTACAGATCCACTATTCTGTCAACCTATCCCTTAAAATTATCAACAAATAGACAACTCATCCCCCCAAATCCTCAACAAATCTACAACTCATCCCTTTAAATTCTCAACCAAATATTGGATGAGATATTCTCTCCACATGTCCATGATTCTCTCATTGAAGTTAGCTCATATCTAGAAGATGAAATTCGAATATGAGGCTAGGTGGTCACTTTTAAGCTTGCTAAAGTCTTCAAATACACCTATACACATCACCAAACTCACCCAACTTTAAAGTATAATGAAAATATGTTATTTTTCTCAATAATTAACCATAAATTCACTCAAAAATACTAAAAAATAAATGATTTGGAAAATGGTAATATAAACCCATATTTATTATGAAAGCGGTGAATGTTAATGGTTTTATGGAAGGATATAATTGAATAAGGTAATAAATAGTATGTGAAATGATGAATAAAATGTGGTCTTTTTGCAGCTCAACATATATTTCTTTTTTTTCTTTTTTTGATGGGGATAAGCACAAAATGTTCACAAGAAAGGGGGAAGGAGAAATAGGTAATGAGTGTAGCGGTCCAAACCAATTGGTTTCTATTCCCCTTCCTTATATCCCTTCCTCGTTTGATCAAAGTATACGTGTCTCGGGTGTGTTTTGGTGGTCTCACCATAGCTGCATCGAAGGGACCAAAGGTAGTGCCAGTTCAAGTGGGTTGATAGCTTGTTCAATAACTATTTGCAGAGCTAGTTACAGCCTCCACGAAAATAGTCCTTGATTTTTACATTTTTTTTATCAGATTAAAATGTGATGGGGGTCTTCCACTGGAATTGGTTGGAGGGTGGCTTGGTGTTGCGATTGGGTGCAACTTTTCAAGTTGCTTCCTTTTATCTATTGTGCGATTTTACTCTGCAATTTTTCATAGGCCCCGTTTGGATCTTGAATGTGACTTTGGAGTATGGTGTGTATCCGTGTTTGATTAAATATATGGAGTATTTATTTAATCCTATGTTTTGTTAAAAATATGGAGTAATTATTTATGTTGGCGTGTTGTAAAAATCTGGGGTATTTTTGTTCATGTTTGCGTTTTTTTTATAAGATCTCGCAATAGGGATTGAAGGGTGGAATGCAACATTATGTTATGCATGCGATTTCTTATATGTAGACTTAGGTTTTGTATTTTAAAGACTGCTCGTGTTGCATGTGACTTCCAATTTTTTATTTAGATATGGAAATAAAATGGTAACCATAGTCAAACGAGTTCTTTTATGCAAACCCATAATTTATATTTTGAAGTTTGTTTGCCACTGCTTATGTTGCATATGACTGCCAATTTTACATTGTATTTCCATTGAAGATCTAGAGAACACATCTAGCCAATAATGTTTAAGTCCTTTCAAGATTATGAAAAATGTCTAAAGTTATTTACTGCTTGAATTCCTTTTATAGATCTAGAAAATGCAGACAATAAACTTCGTGTTTATGCTTTAGATATGGAAAGTGCTACTTGTTGTTTTTGTTTGGTTGACGTATCTTTTCATGAGAAACCCATGTTGTACTTCCATTACCAACCGTTGGTCTCTGCATACGCTTCCCCTCTATCTGCATTGGAGATTTTATGTATCAGATCGAAGTTTTCTGCATTTCTCATTTCCCCAAAGGATCTGCGATAGCCTGTAGTATGCGCGGAAATATGTAGAATGCTGAGGTACGATCTAATCCTTTGACTACACGGATATACTTGATAGTTTAATGATAGAATTGTAGTCCACTTGATAGATCTAAAACTGCGTTGATAGATAATTTATGCATTTGGGTATGTGATGTGATTTCCATAGGTGATAGTACATTTACGTGTTATTTATTTTACCTAAAGTAACTCAGATTCTAGAGATCTTGGTTTTTGTTTATCCCTTTTATAAACAAGATCGAGTTTTATTTCTTATATGACCTATGAGAGAGTTAATGAAATTCAAATGCTTTAATGATCAACGTGGGAATCAAACCTAGCAAAGATGGGTGGCCTCGAAGGGGGATCGACCATTGTAAGTATCTTTATTATTGTGTAAATACTATCAGTATTGTGTGCCCCATTACCTTCTAGTAAGTTCCTAGTTTTGTTATTTAATTTGTATATAAATAAGTGGTTTGATCATATAGAAAATTTATTAGATACTTTGGGAAAAGGTTCCAGTCACTTACCTACCTTAGTGGATTCGTCTCCCATCTCGGGTGTCGCTTTAGACGAAAAACATACATCAGATGAAGCCTACGATTGGGAGGAAAGTCATACTCATGATTTTAGTCACCCAAGAAAACATGTTTGTAATAATGGATAGATAAGTTGCTTTGAGTTACAAAATCCTATAAATTCAAGTGAGGCACTTGCTAGTTGTTTTTTTTAAATAATATGTTAATGTGATACATGTTTTATGATGAAGTTAATAGAGTGAAATAGAAATGTGATTATTCTTATAAAACATTGATATATATTGAATTTGTTATGCTTTAATATGGATTTAATGTGTAAAATTAGTTCAAAGGATGTTTCAGGTTAGACTTCAATCAAATGGTTATGCAAGGAATCAGGCGTGCTAATGATTTGGTAAGTGAAAGATATTGTACTTTATACAACAATATTCTGTTTGGTTTGAAACCTTATTAGATACATGAATTCCTTGCTTATATAGAGCCAGATTAATTACTTGGGTTATCATACCTGTATTTTGTAAAGATTAGTCGCAAACCTGAATTTTGAGAAAGATTGATGAGTAGTTTTATGCTTAGTGGTTATTTTTAAAAAGTAGGTTAATAATAAGAAGCATAAATATGTATCATGTTACTAATAGGAGAATATTTAAACAATTAAAGTCCATGAGTATGGGTGAGTGCAAGAAGATGATGGACCTTTTTGGCGCGTTAGATGCAATAGAAACCTGAAAAATCAGGCATCCCTCAACTTACTTGGATTTTTTGAG
>LPNX010523555.1:450412-460948 GCA_001517045.1 Pseudotsuga menziesii | reverse complement strand
ATATGACAAGTGGGTTTCTTTATTGGATAACCACGTCCCTGAGCTTTAGGTTGAACCCTTTTCAAAACAGCATGCGGAGGTTTTCGTTTCAATCTTGGTATTAGAAAGCCTTCTCCACGTGATTCATTGAAGTGAATTGGATGATGGAAGAACCAGGCATGCCAGTACCTTGCTTTTTGATTTAGGTGACTAGGTAGGCATTCCAGTGAATGAAAAGGTTGGAAGATCTGGCCAAAGAAGGTGATAGCCCTCTATATAGCCTCATGGTTCGCAGCGTGCTGAAATTAGGATCGCTTCGTAGCCAGAAAGGAGGACCACCCTCTAAGCCCAAGTATTCCTCAATGACCGATAAGGGAAAGGTGAAAAGAACCCTAGGAAAGGGAGTGCAATAGAAAAGAAATCCGGTGCAAACAATCAGTCGAAGGAGCGAAGCATCAGCTGGGCGGCTCACCCTAACTGCGTACCTTTTGCATAATGGGTCAGCGAGAAAATGGGAACAACGGCTTAAGCCATTAGGTGTAAGTGTTTTCTAGCCAGGGAATATAACAGTTGTGACTATTTGACCCAACCCTTCATTCACTTCCAGATAGGGAATTATTCAGTTTACTTTCTGATCTTTATCTAAATCCTATTAGTGGTGAGGGATAGAAAAAAAAATCAGGAAAATTTACTTGGGCTTAAGAGGATTTAGAATCAACAATTTATCCACAATTCATTGTAAATTTGATTCTTTTATCATAACAGGTAACTCAGTTCACACATTTTGGTGGTTATATATAGATTTGTGTCATATTTTGGGAAACTTATTTTGTTGACATTACAGGTCAATGTTGAGGTTTAAATTTTAGTAAAGAGACTTAATCTTACCAATAAACTTCAACTCACTAATAAACATTTAAATTTGACTTTGTTATTATTCATTATATATATTTACAAGGAACAATGCTAGAGAAATAGAGACATCTAGTGAGGCCTAGGCATAGCCACCCTGGTATTTGACCAGGAGACCTTCTGCTACTATAAACAACTTTCAACTACTTGGAATTTGGGGTGGACTAATATCTATGTTGTTCGTAGATTGGAAGATGTTTATAAACCCCCTATCTTACTTCCTGCCCCAACACCTACAATATATTGTACTGCCCAAATTGTAATAGAAAGTAGTGATAAATATCCCATTTAACTAAAAAAGTTAACAAGTAACTAAAACATAGACAACAAGACATTTTAACTAAAACTTAAACAACAAACAACTTGTTCATTGAACTCTGTTCATAAATAACTAGCTGTATATACAAAATATCTTAAATACAAAACTAACAAAGATCTACTATTAACAATAGGTCACGAATCAGACTTACATATAGCTAATCCTCTATGGACGTAATGGTGCTTTGTTGATCCGAATTCGCGCGTCCATTGACCGATTCGTCTCCACCATCGCTGGTCGAGGCGTACTGACAAAGTATCGAAGAATTTGTTCCGATTGCTTCTTCTTGCTTGAAGTCGTTTAATTCCTCGATCAAGAGCATGATGCGCGCCCCTATATCTGACAAATTTTGTTGAGAGCTTTCCAGCGCTTTGGTGAGCTCGTCTTCTTTCATTTTCCGGATATCTTTAGACAAAGAGGGTTGATCCTCTTGGAGAGTCTGAAGTTCTCGGGACAGCGTTCTCAAGTGGTTTCGAGCACCGTCCAGTTGACGCCAGAGATCAGGAACTTGCTTCATGATGTTGTCAGAACGGTCAATCTTTGAGGCCATTCTTAAAAATAGTCAGATAAGATATTAGCAGAGGCGAGCGAATTGAAAATGGAGCAAGTAGAACAGGAAAACGCCGTGTATAGAGAGATGGCGTAAGTAAAGATCGGAAAGGTGCTCTAAGGAGAGTCGATCGGAAAGGTGCTCTAAGGAGAGTCGGGACAAATGAGGTAAAAGGAAAATATGAAGTGAGTTAAAAAATGGATAAATTTGTTTTTGGTTTGATTTAAACTTGGGAGGAGTTGGTTATTTTTAAAGGCAATCTTTAATAAACATGTATTTTTGGTTCATTTAACGAACCAACAGCGAAGTCAATGGTTGACGTGGCTGTGTACCTTTGGTCCATTCAACGGACCAACAGCTAAATCAAAAACAGCGAAGTCAATGATTGGCTTGACTGTTGGTCAGTTGAATAGACCGAACATACATGCTTTTTAACCTCATTTTTAAATGCCCCATTTTTCCGATAAAATAGTTTGACATTTCAAATTACCTTGTTCCATTTGTTTAGTCTAGGTGTCTTAGGGAATTTAGTAATATATTTAAAAATATGAAACTTGGGAGGAGTTAGTTATTTTTCGTGAGCACTTTTCGAATAAAAAATTTGACATTTCAAAGAACCTTGTTTACATTTATTTAGTCTTGATGTCTTAGGGTGATAAATCCATAAGTATAGTAATATATTTAAAAATATGAAAAACGTTAAATTTTATTTTAAAAAGATTAATAAATTTTGATAAAAAATTTAGACAAACAAAATGGTTATGATTAATTTTTTTTTTTGGAAACTCATGATGATGATTAACGTCCATTGAGACTAACTTTGATTTATCTGACCTTAAGAAGAATAATACTTGGTTTACTTTAAAATCTTGATCCTGTGCTCAAAAACTTGCCAAGAAAATGAACTTCCAAATAATTTAGAATTTAGAATTTATTTGAATATTAATTAATCTATTTTATTTTTATTTTATTTTTTATTTATAACAATATATTCATTATGATTCCAATTTGTGAGTTACAAAAATAAAATCCAAGTCTACAAGAATAAAATCTATGTTTATTATATTCCACAACTACGCCCAACCAATATAATTTCTCTACATAACCGTTTTTATTAATCATTAAAAGAATGAATTAATTTAATCATTTGTTTATTAATATATTTATGTAAAAACTATATTATTAACTAATTCTTTAAAAAATAAAAAAAGTTTGGAATGGATCAAATCTCTATAAAACAAGAATAATAAAAAATAAGAACCAAATAATTATGGTCATGACTGAGTCTAAGAGGTGCATTCTACAACCCAATAGGGGAGATGCGTAACTTCTTCAATGTTCATCCTAGATTTGACACATGTCCTTTAAAAAATAACCAAATATTATAAAATAATAATATGCCGCCTCAGATTAGACTTAAAATATTTATTACGACGTACATTTACAAAACACAAATTAGATAAATTGGAGATGTGTAACTCCTTCTGTGGTCACTCACAAAGGTAACAAGTGTCCTTTTAAAAAAATAATAAAATATTTTAAAAATGATATAATATATGTGTAACATGCCTCAACATTTGTAAATAATTTTTTTTACATGAATTGATTTTACTATAATTTAACTAGTAGATTACTCATGTTCTAATTTATGCAAGTTATTAATATATTTTCCATCTCCATTATGCGAGGTTCAGTTCATTGAGGCAATGACCAACTCAACTACACTCACAAGCTATGTTTTTATTTTTCTTGCTTTTAATTTAATAGTTTTTACTAGGGCCTTAATTTCCATAAGAATTGGGAGACTATCCATAATCTTGATCAGATCCATTATAGCCTAAGATCTTGGTATGATTGTGACCCTCCATCCTAAGTGCGATGGATTGGGGTTTGTAAGCCATATGATTCCTACCAGAATGTAACCCTTCGTTAAAGAAATAAAGCAAAGGTTATAGTGTATAAAGAATTTTTCTACTTGGCATAATATAATGAATGTGTTATGACAAGTCTACGTCATAGTCACGGCATAGTTTTACAATATAATATATGGTTGTTCATTGGAGTTTGACACATGGTTTGAATTAATGTTAAAACATGAATGGAATGATTAAGGGCCATGATTGATCTAAAATGGTACTCTGGTTGACTTAAATGTTTTCTTGGCTCCGAGTTGATTGCAACCAGGTTCTTGAGCTAGCTAGAGAAGTAATCTTAGCCTTACACCTGTACCATGGAATTGCAAGGTTTCACATGGTTTTTATTACGTCTTTGGTTGTCTGAACCTTCATTTGTGCATTTGGTCGCGTGAGCCTACACCTAGATATAGGAGTGAAAGTCATGAACCCAAGTGTATGAATAGCCAATTGGAATGAGTTGTCAAAGTTGATTGTTTGTGCATTATCTTTTCTTTTTCTTTATGTATTTCGATTCTAGCATTTACCTTATAATGTTTTGTAATTGAATCATGTTTCATGGGGAACCTATGATTACCAGTGCTTGTAATAATTGGTTGTTTAATAACATCCTTTAGAATCTTCGTCAATCAATACCTTCACCCACTTTGATATTCAATCATTAGAACTTTGACATTCAATCATTGGAATCTCTTTTATCTATTTGTCATACACTAGATCATTGTTGAGAGAACATGAAAGATATGTTTATGTTTTAAAGGATCAATTGATAATCATGTCAATTTGCAATTTTGCAAGATAGTAATCTGGGGTAAGTCAAGAAAATTTTGTCCTTTCATTATAAACATAATATTCATAGACTGACACAAACATATAAAGAAAGGGGGAACTAATTAGTTAGAAACACTTTCTCCTACATTACGTGGCATACTTTCAAACTACAAAAAGGTAGAATTTATATATATGTATTTTATTTATTCATAAAAACAATTACTTTTGTATTTGTTAAGAAAAGGTTGCATCCAAACCACTTGTTATAATTATCACAATTTCTCACTTTAACTATTATTACACCACTAATTTTAATTATAAAATTAATTAATGCAAATATAAAATTTTAGTTCATTAAAAAATAGTTTAAATTCATTTATTTTCATATTCAATTTCAATACTTCTTCATGTTTTATGGATGGCAAGGGTAACCCCAAAAGACTGGTAACACTGGGAGAGTATGGACACATTTTACCAATGAAACTAAACATTGAAATTCCTCTATCATATTATTTTAAAATAAACCATAACCTTTCAAAATATTTATCGTCTTATTAATTTATTTTAAAATAAACCAGAACATTTAAAAATTAATTTCTATAAGCAAAGTTCCTCTCTAAAAGTACCATAAAACGAATTTTTCTATGTATAATATTAAAAAAGAATACAAGGGGACATTATTTCGAATAATATTTTTTCTGTATTGGATGTAGATTGGGTAAATGGGAGGAATGATTGTTACCCTCTCCACCAAGGTTCAATTCTTATAAGGGACATAATACTCTTGTTAAACCCCTATATATTGATTATGTCATGGTTTGACTAAACATATAATTATGACCATAACTTAATTCTTCCCACTAAAAATGATTGCATATTAAATTTTAATAATATTTTCTAACAATATTTCCTCACATTACAATTACATACTCTACAAAATTTTTGTTCCCACGTAAGTCATTATTTCTTGCCACCTTCTATATCTGATCCTAGAGCCGCCAAATTCAGCGGGTGCTAAAAATAGCGGACGCCATCTAAAGTCTAAATCTAAATGCTGATATGGATTTAGGTATTAACTGAAGTTATCGGCCAAGAGAATGAGTGAGAAGTTGCACAGGAGACTGGAACTGGAATTCTGTGGCAAGGCCCTTTCAAGTAACTGAGCAGGGTGGGTTTCTATGTTCTCGTGTTCGAGATTTGAAACCTCTCTACGAATCAAATGTGAAGTCAGTGGGAAATGATGGAAATGGTGGTTCCCAAGAGGGAAATAATAAGATTCTGTCTTTTTATAGGCCCAAGAAAGGTTGGAGATAGGGTTTGGTGTTCAACGAAAAAACATGCATAAGGTCAACATTTTGGAATTCAATTTGAGAGGTTGCGAGGTCAAAAACTGTAGAAGATTCAACTTATTGTTCTATTGTTAAAACATAGTTTTATTCAGAGGTCAGTCAATTTGAAGTTAGGGATGCTTCCTTCAAAGTAGAAGAAGCTCCTCTGACAGGAAAAGGGGGAGGTGATTTTTATTCCTATGTTTTTTTAGCTGCTTCTCCTTTTTGTAGTATTTTCTTTCTATTGGAATTATGTTGTTTCCTTTGCCTAATTTCGTCGAGTAGAGAGTAAATTGAAAATATATAATATTGCTGTAGAATATAATCATACATATTGAGTTGTTAAATTTTAGCTTTTTATTACGAGTTGTGGGCTTACACTGTAGGGATTCAATTGATGGGAGGAGAGATTATATGAGTGAAAGATGAAGCTGAGGAGACATGGCCACACCAGGTTGTATTGGCATCATGCTGAAAGGAAAGAAGCCTTGAAGTCACCTCTACAAAGGAAAAAAGCAGGAAAATCGACTCAACAAGACGAACACAGAAGCTATGGGAGTTCAGTTGTAGGTTAAAGGCAAGCACAGCCTTTGAGCCACAAAAAAAGTCAATACACACTCTCATAAAGACCAAAACCATTAACAAATTCTCCCAACAGTCACATCATAGAAGTTGCAGGTGCAATGCCACATGTTTGAAGGTGGTTACAGGCCTCTCATGGTCGCGAGCCCTTAGCTCGGCTAACATGAAGGAGGAACTCTCGCTACACAAAGAAAATGAGTAGGTTTTCAAGGTTTTAAGTCAACCCTTGAGTGGATGTAACCTATGTACGTGTCCTTCCAAATATTTCTCCAAGCGTGGGTTGAAACCTATAGTCAGCGTTGCATCAACACAATTTACAACAATCATTTCAAAACTATACAACATATGATTGCCATCATCTGATTTCATCATAGTGGTTTGATACTTAGGTATTCTACCTTAGGTCAAAAGTTGGATACTCTTGTTATCCTAGAAATTCTCCATGTTATTCAAACAGGTCGATTAGATTGTGTATTATTTGAAATAGTAAAAGAGTTATGAGAAGGACATATTATAACTTATGACCATAGTAAAAAGAAAAGCCATGAACTTTTGTAAAAATTAGTCTTTATGCTGTTTGTTGAAGGAAGGTTCAAGAAACTGAAGACTAAAAAGGTTGGATAATCTCGATAAAATCCTAACAACTCTTAAATAAAATGATAATTGAAAAACATAGTTAACTTGATCATTCCTTAAGAGAAGGACATCTATTGAGTCTTGAAGTGAGAATAGTTGTGAGATCACTAAACAGTTTGAAGTGAACTTAAACCCAAAACCATGAGCTCTATTCTCTCTATGGAAATTTATAAATAACCAGTACTATAAACACAAGAAAATAGAACCGGGTTCTTTAGATTTTTAGAGATTAATCTTCATACGATTGAAGGAACTTTGGTAAGTAATTGCTCTTGCAATTTAAACCCTTATTTATGTTGTTGATAGAAAGTCAGTATGGTGTTAGTTATAAATACAACTATGGATTTATAACAACAGAAAAAGAATTGACATTACCTCCTTGAAGACAAGCATCATATTTAAACCTTTTCTAAAACTAGCATCTTTATCATGATAGGGAAGTAGTTTCTTGATGTAATTTTAAATAAAACCTACTGGATCTTACGCTTACCTGCTAAACCTGTAAGGAACCAGCATTCCAATTGAGTTATTAGAACACTAAGCAAGCCCCGATCTCATACAAGAATTCTTACCTTCTTGACAAAAGTTAATCATCAGTATATCTGGCAGCAGCAAAATGCAAGTCCTTTTCTAACTCTAATAGAACTAAAGTTGTTAAGTCATTAATAGTACTGACACAGGTGTTTAAGATTACATCCTTTAGTTTATAGGTTCTTTTAAACAAGCAATCCCATGTTCTTTTATAAACTGTTTCATTTTCCGCTAGCCATTAGCAGTTACTTAGCTGCAACTTTAGACATTTTATGTCACTTTAAAAAATTTTAAATTTTTATGAATTTTTGGGTTATTACATGTGGTATCAAAGTGCAAGGTTCAAACAATAGGCCTTAATGAAGCTCAACTTGTTTATGTGGAATAGTAAATTTAAATAAATATGATGATGTTGTTTTCTTTGAATGATACACACAGAGAAAATTGTTTCTGAGTTAATGACAGGTATGGATAGATTGGAAGAATATGCCGATGAGGAATCTCCTTACAATGAATGAGATAATCTTCAAAAAGAACCTATACAAGAAGATATAACCAATAATTCTTCTGAACTACTACAAACAGTTAAAGAATTAAAATAAGAGATGGAATCAATTAAGAAAGAAAATGAGAGGATTCTGAGAGCTCAAGAGGAGCTAAATCAGATCTTAATAGAAATATTTCATACTAAGGGAAAGGGTAAAAGAACCAAGTCTGAAGATATAGGTTATCAACATAAGTATAAGAAAACTAAACAAATTAAAAACAAATTAGCTCATCTTCTGAAGTATATGGTGATTTATATAAACAAAAATCTCATTATACTAGTGACAATCACTAGTGCAAAATGAGAGATTAGTGACCAGGAGACCAAAAATTTTGGTCACCACAATTTTTTTCAAGGGATAAATGACCAAAATTGATAAATTTAATTGGGCTAACTAAAAAAGACCAAGATAAATGACCACTTTTGGTCACGGGATAAAACTAAACTAAAAAAGACTAAGATAAATGACCAAATTTGGTCACGAGATATCTAGACTAAAAATGACCACATAACAATTGGTCATTTATTTGGTCATTTTTAGTTGTGGATCTTCGGCAATGAAAAATTACAATTTTGACAATAAATTTCTACATTTTACTAAATTCTAAGAGTGCACATGGATTCAAAGATGCCTAGAACCTAGTAATTTGTAAACCTCCTCATGTGTCACAACTCCATTGTTGACACCAAATTATCTATGACAATGTCCTAACGGTGAGCTATGGCTTATATATTTGATAATAACTATACAAATATACCTATATTAAACTACTCCTCAAATTCCAATGTTAATACATGGTTTACATATATGTTTGGTTAGTAGGATAGTTTGTAAAGCACTTCACATACTATTTGAAATATAGTAGATATAGTACAATTAAAATATAGTAGATATAGTACAATTAAATTGATTAAAAATAGATAAGGTATCAATAAATTAGTTAAGACAAGTAGAAGGTCACACTATTTATTGAATTATTATTGAAACAATAAAAAACATTTACTAGTTTTGTATTATTATGTTTTTTTTCTAACATGACAAAGCTTATCATAACTTCTCTTACGAGATACCTTACATCCAAAGAAGAATATAAATCATGAACATTCAATATTATATTATCAATTTACATAATTATTAGTACAAATACACCATTCTCTATGAAAATAAGAAAATCAATCTTTTATCGACCAATAGTGCTTCCCGCCAAAATTCATTCACAAGAAGTTAGCCCCAGTAATATCAGGGTCTTGTCATCAGGTTGGTACGCCTCTAGTCACAATCTCGACAAACCTCGCCGAGATCTCCCTCGAAATTCTGCTTCAATGGCGTTATGAATCTTCCTCAATCAGTTTATTGAACGTCCTTTCAAACAATCGGTTCTCTGTTAGTTTTCTTGACCGACTCTGATGAAGATTGGGGATGAAAGTTCAGGGGATGACGACTCTGATGAATATTGGGTAAAAATGTGAAGAATGTGGTCGGTTTCAATGACAATGAGAGTGAAGAAAATGAGAGTTTCGAAGAAGAAGAATCGGTGGAATGAAAATGCAAGAGAAAACCCGTAACTACCCAGAAGGGAGATTCTCACAGAAAAAGGTTAAGGAAGAAAACTGATGGCAAGTCTCCTAGTTGTCGGTTAAAATTAGACAGCCCTGGCAACAAATTGCAAGGGGAAGTGAAATCAATTACTCTCACTGCCTGTAAGCCTGTTGACTCAATGCAGGATAATACAAATTGCATGAAACCTTTGAGGCAGGATGATGGCAACAGTATCTGTGAAAAGCTGAAGTCTGTACAAGGTAATGTCACCTTTATTCCCTTGTCCAATGTATTTTGTGTTTCATTTATTTCTTACAAATTATTTAAAAAATGAGCAGGGTTTTCCATTTTTCCCATTGAAAGTCTGTTGATAAGTTAACACAAAATTAAGATTGTTATGATGCAGTAGGCATTTATTACATTTACCAGGCATAGGAAAATGTTCATTTTCTTGTTTGAATTTGCTATGAGAAGCATGCTCCAAGTACTGCTTGGGATTTGCACCCATCCTCGTACCTTTTTGAATTTCCACGAGCATGGCTCAGACCACAGTTAGGACAGAACCCTGGTGGATGGCTTAAATTTTTTCAACCTTACCAATGAAACAAAAAGCCCTATTGTTGGTCAGAGGAAAACGTTTTTACTTGAACACATGCTGCTTAAACGGTTCTTCAATTACAAAAAAAAATGCCTTTGATGGCTAATTTTGCTTGCAAGGATTGAGTCATTTCTTGAATATTTTCCTACGCAAAGGTCCAGCGCACATAAATTGCCATACAAAATTCATGTTTTATTCCTTTGTGATAAGATTTGGCTTGAAGGTGTTAGTATAGTTGAATGCTTAGGTTGCAAGCTGTCTGCCACATTGACAGCACATTGGATGTTTCATTTCAAGAATTGTGCTTGAGATTGGTTACTATTGTTTCAC
>LPNX010523555.1:404371-436123 GCA_001517045.1 Pseudotsuga menziesii | reverse complement strand
TAATTTACAGTTCATTGTTTTTCTATTTTACAAGTGATATTTTTTTATTGGATTTTGTAGGAGTGAGCTTAACTTATAAGTGGGCCATTGAGTATGAAGAGGCCGCTACTAAGGATTTGTCATTCAGACGTATGAAGACCCTGATGTCGAGGCTTTCAAGCTGTTAAGTGTGGTTTTGAAGCTGCTGACGTGGGATCTAAGTATGGTTTTGAAGCTGTTGATGTGGGATCTAAATATGGTTTTGCAACCAAGTGCAAGTATGATGGTTTAGCCATTGTAATATTTTGAAAAGTGATGATTTTCCTGTAAAGTTATATGGAAATTAATGTGTTTTTGAGAAAACTCATATTTATTGTAATACTTTTGACATTTCATATAATATAATTTGTGGTTTAAAACTTATATATATGGTTGTACTTTATATTATGTACCAATGTTGTAATTATTAACTAATTAATGTGACATTGCACGATTTACATGTGTATTAGATATTATTTACAAGTGTTGTAATTAATTATAATGTGACATTGCATAATTCGCATGTGTATTAGATGATAATAAATGTATGATTTTTTTTTAATTTAAATCTAATATCAAATTAAAAATTTATATTGATTAATAATGGACAACATTAAAACTACTAAAATATAATGACCATACATAAAGCAACTAAAAATGACTAAATTAGTGACCAGTAAATGAGATTAATGACCAAAATTTACAAATAAAATGACCAATAATTGAGATATGCGGCCAAACAATGAGATATAAATGACCAAAAAAATGACCAAAATTCACATATCAATGACCAAAAATCAGTTTTGGTGGCTAATTTATGGTCTTTTATTACGTGACCAAATTTGGTCATATTCTAGCTTGTCATGTGGTCATTAATTTGGTTACAAATGTGGTCATATATTTGGTCATTGATTCAAATATATGACCAAATTAATGACCAACCGACAAGCTATAAATGACCAAAATAAAAATGACCAATTTTGGTCATGTAATAAAAGACCGCAAATTAGCCACCAGCGATCGCCAAACCAAAAGTGGTCATTGATATGCGGATTTTGGTCATTTTTTTGGTCACTAATCTCTCATTTTCCACTAGTGAATAGTGAAGATAACCACCATACTAGGAAAAGAAAATATAAACCTTATGAAGAAATCTATGGGGAGGTCAAGAAGATCAAGCCACCAACATTTAATGGAGAAACTGAAAAGGAGGAAGAAGCAGAATCTTGGCTATCCGGGATGAAGAAATACTTACAAATTTATAACTATTCTAATCAACTGAAGGCCATGATGGCTATTTATAATCTTACGAGAAAAGCTGATATATGGTGCGAGGACTTAAAAAGAGTAAAAGATATAAGAGAGAAAAACATAAATTGGAGCACATTCAATAAATATTTCAAAAAGAAATTTTTATATGAACAATACTATGAGGAAAGGGCTAAAGAATTCTACGAGTTAAAACTGGGTACAATGAATATGAAAGAACTGAATAGTAAATTTCTAAGTTTGGTGAGGTATGTACCATACATTGTGGACGATAA
The DNA here is from genome assembly GCA_001517045.1 of Pseudotsuga menziesii. Lineage (NCBI taxonomy): Eukaryota > Viridiplantae > Streptophyta > Pinopsida > Pinales > Pinaceae > Pseudotsuga > Pseudotsuga menziesii. The sequence continues at coordinate 434,561 of LPNX010523555.1, read as the reverse complement.
ACCTAAGGTACAATGGTTTCTCAGCTGTTTACCTTATCATATAAAGGACAGGATTGAGTATGACAATCCGAAAACTCTAGAAGAAGCAATGAGAAAAGCAAATTTCTGTTATGAACAAAATCGTAAAAAGGAGAGTATGGCCAACTGGAAGGCCAAAAGGAATAATAACTTTGAATAAAACAAGAAAGAGTTTGTACCTAATCCAAATTCTAAAAATAATAACACCATAAATGTTTCTAATAAGAATTTCCAAGGAAACAAAAGTAATTCACAGACCAATCATAATAATCAAAGGAATAAAGAATCTGCTAACAACCACAGTAACTATATAAAGAGATTTGAAGGAAAGGAACCCATAAAGTGTTGGGAATGCAATGCTCTGCATTATGCATCAGTCTACCCCAATCAGAAGAAAACTGTTAGCAACATCCACACAATACAGGAGGAGATGACTATTGGTGATCTAGCGAGGACAATTTCTGGGATCAATGTAGCATTGAAGAATCAGCAAGAAGACTATCAAACTTCCATGGTGGAAGTGGAAGGTAAGATAAATCAAATACCTATATCTATTTTAATTGATCTAGGATCTAGTTTAAGCTATATTTCTCCTAATTTGGTAAAAAAGTGTAAAGTTCCAGTTGAAAAGTTTGCAAGTTCATGGTTAGTTCAGTTAGCTATTGGTGCAAAGAGAAAGGTAATTAGATTTGTAAAGAATTGTGCAGTAACTATGGATTAGTTTGAAACTTTTGTTAAATTCAATGTATTACCTTTAGCTTCATATGATATATTAATTGGTATGGATTGGTTAGAGCAACATAGGGGGGTGTTTAATTGCTTTGATAAAACCTTTACTTGCATAAAGAACGATGGAAAGTTAATAAGTGTAAAGGGAATCCCTAGGAAAATAGTCATAAGGCAGATCTCTGCTCTGCAGCTTAAGAGAGATGTTAGGAAAGGTTGTAAGGCTTATGCAGTAATAATAATCGATGTAGAAAACATGAAAAACATAGATAAATTAAAATTGGAAGATATACCAATTCTAAAGGAATATTCAGATGTATTTCTGAAATAAATTTTGGGACTGCCTCCGAAACAGGAATTAGATTTTACTATTGAGCTGGTACCTGATGCAGTGCCTAGCTCAAAATCCCCTTATCAGATGATCATACTCAAATTAAATGAAATTAATTCTTAGTTTTTTTTTGTTGGCAAAGTGGTGGAACCCCCCTGACTAGCAAGGTTGCTATTGGTTGAGTTGCCACGAACCAGGGGAATCTAAGTCGTCAAAATCACCCAACGATCGCACCTGGCCTGGACCACACCAATCCTTAACATGGTTGGATTTTAGGTATCCGACGGGATTAGAACCAGTGACCTTCCACCTTAGGGGGCGTCTTAACCATACCCCGCCACTAACTGTTCTACATCTCGCGGATTGAAATTAAGTCTTAGTTAAAAGAACTTATTGATAAGAATTATATTAGACCTAGTGTGTCTCCCTGGGGGGAAACTATCATCTTTGTTAAGAATAAGGGCGAAACTCTACGACTATGTATATATTATCACTAGTTAAATAAAATTACTATCAACAACAAATACCCGTTGCCTCGCATAGATGATCTATTTGATCAACTACATGGATCCACAGTGTTTTCAAATATTGATTTACGGTCTGGATATCACCAGGTCCAAATTAAAGGTGAATACATCTTTAAAACGACCTTTAGAACTCGATATGGACATACAAGTTTGGCGTTATGCCTTTTGGCTTACTAACACTCCAGTTGTTTTTATGTGTCTAATGAATAATGTAATTCAAAAATATATGGATAAATTTGTGGTCGTATTTATTTACGACATATTAATTTATTCAAAATTTGAAGAAGAAAATAAAGAACACTTAAAAATTGTCTTGCAAGAGTTACGAGAGCATCAACTTTTTGTGAAATTTAGTAAATGTGAATTCTTTAAAGATAAAATACAGTACTTAGGTCATGTGGTGACTAAACAAGGAATTTCGGTTGACCCCGAAAAGATAAAGGAAATCAAATATTGGCCAGTCCCAAAAGACGTAACTAACGTCCGATCATTCATGAGCATTACCGGTGATTGCCGGAGGTTCATCAAAGGGTTTTCAATAATTACAATCGGATAACCTCTTTGCAGAAAAAGGGGAAGAAATTTTATTGGAATCTGAAGTGCGAAGATATTTTTAAGAAGTTAAAAACATTATTAACCACTACACCAATTTTAAGAATTGATGACCCTAATAAAGATTTTATAGTATGTATTGACGCATGCAATGATGGTTTAGGAAGAGTATTGATTCAAGAAGGACATGTCATTGCTTATGAGTCTAGGAAACTGAAGATTCATGAAAAAAATTATGCGACCTATGACTTAGAATTAGCTGCTATCATACATTCCTTAAAGATGTGGCATCATCATTTAATTGGAAGGAAGTTTATCTTAATGACGGATAATAAAGGATCGAAATACCTGTTAGATCAACCTAACTTGAATGCTAGGAAAGCTAGGTGGCTAGCTTTTTTAAGTGAATATGATTTTGAAATTCAACACATCAAAGGAAAGGAGAATAAGGTTGTTGATGCATTAAGTAGAAATGCAAAGCTGAATTTTACAGCAGCTATCAACACTTATACAACATACTTGGAAGAACAACTTAAAGCTGGAATAGAACAAGATGAAAATTACCGAAAGTTACAAGCAAAAGTAAAAGAGAATTTAATAAAAAGTCTAAGTACATGGTACAGCTTGAATGAAAAGGACTATTACTGTATAAAGACAGATTATACGTACCTAATGTACCTAATATTAAGCTATTAATTTTAAATGAAATGCATAAAACTTCTTATTCAAGGCATCTAGGTTATCAAAAAACTATAACCATGCTAAGAAAAGATTATTTCTAGCCAAATATGAAAAACGAACTGGCAGAATATATTGCTAGATGCTTTAAATGTCAGCAAGTAAACACTAAACATCAACATCCAACTGGGCTACTTTAGCCATTGCCTATCCCTAACTAGAAATGGGAGATAATTAGCCTTGATTTTGTTACTGGATTACCTAAAAATTAGAACTTGAATGACTCAATAATGGTATTGGTTGACAAATTGAGTAAAGCAGCCCTTTTTATACCTATAAAAACTACTTATAACGCTGCAAATATTGCTAATATTTTCTTTAAACAATTTTTTCGGTTGCATGGAATACCAAAAGTGATAATTTCGTACCGAGATCCTAAATTGACAAGTAATTTTTGGAGATCTTTGTTCAAAGGATTAAATACTACGTTAAAATTTAGTACCTCTGTCCATCCTCAAACTAATGGACAGACTGAAAGAGTAAATCAGGTATTGGAGGATCTACTCAGAATGTACGTAAAGGAGCAGCCAGGTAAATGGGAAGATTATTTACACCTGGTAGAATTTGCTTACAATAATCATTAGCAAGCTTAAGCTAGGTATAGTCCTTTCGAAATTCTTTATGGAAGGAATTGCAATACCCCCATCTCTTGGAGTAATCCAGTGGACAGGTTAGTATTAGGACCTGAATTATTGAAAGAAATGGAATTAATTATAAAACAGGTACACGGTAATTTGAAAATTATGCAAGATCGACAGAAAAGTCAAGCAGACCTTAAAAGAACTCCAAAGGAGTTCTAGGTAGGAGAACATGTTTTCATTAAGGTGAGACCCAAAAAGAGTTCTCTGAGCCTAGGTAGTTGTGCCAAGCTAGCACCTCGATATTGTGGTCCTTTTTAAATACTGTCTAGGATCGGACATGTAGCCTATTAGTTAGCTCTACCACCGAATTTAAGAGTTCAAAATGTTTTTCACATTTTTGTATTAAAAAAATATGTACATGATGCTACTCATGTTATTAATTGGAGTGATGTGCAAGTGGAACCCGAAGGAGATTTTCTGGTGGAACTGGATTGTATCCTCAAGCGAAGGGATATCTTGCTTCAAAACCACACCATTGGTCAGGTGAAGGTGTAATGGAAGCATCTTAGTCCAGAGGAAGCCACCTGGGAATTGGAAAGTCATATGCGGGATGCATATCCAATTCTATTTTAGGGGAACTCTGAGGATGAGGAATAAATAATATCGAGGAATATTTTACAGTTTAAGGGTGTGTGTATGTCACATGCCCCAATTTGTACAAAAAAATTAATGTTATTTGAGGAACATTGTGTTATATTTTATGCTAAGTTGTAATTGATGACGAAGTGGGGTCAAGAATAATTAATGTAATTCATAATATTTTATTTATAAATAAATAAATAATGAGACAACAGCTTAGGGGAGCTGCTAAAAGAGTTTTTACTGGTCACTTGGTGGAGGATACTGGGTGGAGAGTATAATGACAAGTGGCAATATCCTCAAACTACTTCCAACTGTTGTAGGTGGCAACTTCCCTATATTTGTGGTCATGATTCCCCAAGAAAGGGGAATTGGAGTAGGTGGCTCATTAAATGAAAACTGACCCAGAAGACCTAGATATCTTATAAAATTTCCCATTGAAGACAACTGAGGCTGCTCATTCTAAGAGGTGATCATTCAAGGTGAATGAATTTACTCATGAGAAATTCAATGGAGGGGATTACTGAAGTGAGTTTGAGGGGTTAATTGCTGAGACTAAACTTATTGCAGCTATTAGGATGGAGTTCTTACTGCTGTGAGCAGATTTGAATTACTGAAGTAATTGGACCGATCAGGTGACAGAAGGTCTTAAGGTTATATTCTCCACCCAGTACTCTACCAGGAGGACTAGGAATAGACTCGGGGGTCCTGAGGAAGTGTTTTCTGAGCGTTCTCCAGGAGAAGGTTGGGAGGAACAACCTCCTTAAGATATTGTCACCTTATCATTGATAGGTTCTATTTGTCTTCATGTTATTATATTTATTTACCATCGTCAGTAAAATGTTTACTAGTTTTTAACTACACGCATGTTAGTATTTAATTAGGGTTTGTGAAAAAATGAGTAACTACGTTATGTTAGACTTGGTAATTTGCAGTTTATGTTAGAAATAATATTAAATATGCAAAATGAGAAACAGATAGAACTAGAATTTCCATACTGTATTTTTCCATGCTTGGCTCAAGCAGTACTCTAGTACAACTGGGTGTTTAGGTGAATATGATGATTCTTTTCATTTGAATGAAAATCGTAACTACATTTTACTTTAGTTTGCTTATGATTTCTACTGTAAAGAAGTAGTAAATAATGTTTGCATTAAATGTATTTACTTCAGATAAAAAATAAAAGATAGGTATGTAAAAACATTTAGTAATCATATTACTTATAGAACTATTCTAATATTAGTATTCTTTATAAAACATAGAACTTATAGTTTAATAAATAAACATAAGTATGGTAAACAGTCTATCATCTAAGAACCAGGTAAAGATAAATTTCAAAACATTTTTTATAAAATTTGATTTTCAGACACTATGTGTCTCTGATCTTATACAAAAGTCTCTACAGTAACTTAAATACACTACTTAGATTTTGAAAGACAAATATATCATATTCACAAGTATGCAACAATAAACCCTAATCCTTCTTACCTGAGAATTAAAAACAAGTTGTAAAAATCATTAAGAAAAATATTAAATAAACAGAGCTAAGAATTACTAAGTATAAATAATGATATTATCGAACTGTAGGTTTGATTTATTAATTAACCCTTTTGAGCCAAAAACAGAGTAAAATATTACTCTTAAACACAGCAAAACGTCCCATAAACTTTGCACTCGAATCCTTCTATTACATGATAATCATTAAAATATTACATAAACAATTTGTTGAAAAATAGAACTAAATAATCAAATATTGCATAAACAATTTACAAAAATAGAATCAAATAATAAGGAATAGCTTACAGCCTTAGAATTAAAAGGTCGAGGCTCAGGCCTGTTAACAAATATGAACTATACCAAATATATATATTTATATCAAATAGTAACCATAATTTACTGATAAGAGAAAAATCCTGTTTTCAATTACAATCCTGACTGTTTCACAGTCTTTCTTCACCTACTAAAATCTATTGTAAAAATTAAAATAAACTAGATAGAGGTCGACAGCCTCATTGAGTTTAGAGCTGAGCTCTATCGTTTTAAAATGAAAGAAATTACATTGTTCAGGACATAAGGCTGAAAACACAATGTAAAAACCAATGTCCATCATGGCTTCCAGAGCCCTCTTCACCCTTGCATGAAGTACCCTTTAAGGGTTTCTAAAACTTTTTCAATAACAAACAAGCTTTGAAACTTAAGCTAACCGAGAACCGAGGCCGTGTTTTTCAACTTTAAGAACCAACTTCCAACAACCACAACGTCATGCAGGAAGAAACCCTAGTTGGAACTGGGGCTTACCAGTTTATATGCTCATGTAAAACTGAAGGGTGAGCTTGCTTTCACCTACATCGTTGGAACTAGGAGAAAAGACCTGTAAGATTTAAACCATATCATTATAAATACTTTGTTTGCTTAAAATTTGTAAAAATATTTGTAAGAAAACTAATTTAAGACCGAGTTAAGGGTAAGTATTTACCTATTGTAAATTGGAGTTGAAGTTGAGGAGAGATGGCCACACCAGGTTGTATTGGCACCATGCCGAAAGGCAAGAATCCTTGAAGTCACCTTTGCGAAGGAAAAAGCAGTAGAATCGACTCAACCAAATGAAGATAGAAGCTATGAGTGTTCAGTTGTAGTTTAAAGGCATGAACAACCTTCAAGCCACAAAGAAAATCCAATACACACTCTCGCTGTAACTATTCAACACTCAGAAAAACCAAAACCATTAATGAATTCTCCCAACAATCACAACATAGAATTTGCAGGTGCAATGCCAAATGTTTTAAGGTGGTTACAAGCTTCTCATGGCCGCGAGCTCTCAACTCAACCAACACAAAGGAGGAACTCTCGCTACACAAAGAAAATGCGTAGGGTTTCAAGGTTTTAAGTCAACCCTCAAGTGGATGTAACCTATCCATGTGTCCTTCCAAATATTTCTCCAAGCATGGGTTGAAACCTATAGTCAACATTGTATCAAACAATTTACAATGATCATTTCAAAACTATACAACATATGGTTTCCATCATTTGATTTCATCATAGTGGTTTGATACTTAGGTATTCTACCTTAGGTTAAAACTTGGATACTCTTGTTATCTTAGAAATTCTGCATGTTATTCAAATCAGTTGATTAGATTGTGTATTATTTGAAATAGTAAAAGAGTTATGAGGACATATTATAACTTATGATCATAGTAAAAAGAAAAGCCATGAACTTTTGAAAAACTTAGCCTTTATGATGTTTGTTGAAGGAGGGTTCGAGAAATTGAGGACTAAAAAGGTTGGAGAATCCCGATCAAATTCTAACAACTCTTAAATAAAATGATAATTGAAAAACATAGGTAACCTGATCATCCATTAAGATAAGGGCGTCTATTGAGTCTTGAAGTGAGAATAGCTGTGAGATCACTAAACAGTTTGAAGTGAACTTAAACCCAAAACCATGAGCTCTATTCTCTCTGTGGAAAATTATAAATAACCAATACTGTAAACACAAGAAAATAGAACCGTGTTCTTTAAATTTTTAGAGAATAATATTCATACGATTGAAGGAACTTTGGTAAGTACTCGCTCTTGCAATTTAAACCCTTGTTTATGTTTTTTATAGAAAGTCATTATGGTGTTAGTTATAAATACAACTATGGATTTATAACAACAGAAAAAGAATTGACATTAACTCCTTGAAGAAAAGTAGCATATTTAAACCTTTTCTAAAACTAACATCTTAATCATGCTAGGGAAGTAGTTTCTCGACGTAATTTAAAATAACACCTACTAGATCTTACGCTTACCTGCTAAACCTGTAAGGAACCAGAAGTCCAATTGAGTTAGCAGAACGCTAAGTAAGCCTTGATCTCATACAATAATTCTTACCTACTTGACAAAAGTTAATCATCGGTATATCTAGCAGCAGCAAAATGCAAGTCCTTTTCTAACTCTGATAGAACTAAAGTTGTTAAGTCATTAATAGTACTAACATGGGTGTTTAAGATTACATCCTTTAGTTTATAGGTTCTTTTAAACAAGCAATCCCATGTTCTTTTATAAGCTGTTTCATTTTCTGCAAACCATTAGCAGTTACTTAGCTGCAACTTTAGACATTTTATGTGACTTTAAAAAAATTTAAATTTTTAAGAATTTTTGGTTTATTACAGTAATGGATGGCTGTAGGCTTCTAAAAAATCGTGAATCAACCCACAGAGGTTGCTCCATATCTCCAATGTATCCTGCAATGAGAAGGGGAAAAGAGGGGAAGAGGAGAGAGGGAATGAGAACCTTGGGGCGCATTTCTCAAGAGCCTGAGGCACAACACTCAACAAGAAAGCCTTAGCTTCATAAACATCAACATAATAAACATCCAAACTAAGAAATGGTGCTCCAATTGTCTTTAAATAAACCTGGGTGACTTGTTGAGCAAGTCAATCACTTATTAAGCAAGTAACCAATTGCTAAACCCTAACCCTAGCCACAAATTCACCCTCCTTGGGGAAATTAGCATGTGTAAGACAATAAAGATGTTTCCCTTTCATTCACCTTCATCCAATTTGGAAACTTTGCTTTCCTTGACCCATAGTTTCTATTTTTCCTCATGAGAGCTTTTCTTGGCTTTCTTATTATTAATACTAAACTCCAAAAAGGAAACTGCGTCCTCCTTTGTCAATTGTTGCCTCTTTTGTATTTGACTGCTTTTGTCATATATTTTGGCACTTTCCCTTTTCCTATCTGATTGATTTTTTCATACAGTTTCTAATTACCCAAGTGGCCCTGCTGTTAATGGAAACTTATTTTCTAGATAATTAATTACATAATAATATTTAATGACAATTAATATACCAAGTACATGCCTCCTAAGTAACATTTAAATAAAATATCCTAGGTTAATTTATTTAATGCATCTTTTGACCCCCTTGGTGCTAGGCAAGGTCAACAGTTCTGGCGATCAAAATGTGGGGATATGACAACTCTGGAAGGAAAAGTATGAACCATTATAGTTGAAGGGTGGCAACAATTTCAATTGGGAGCTCTATCCTAATTATATCAGACATTTGAAAAAAAATATTAATTGTTGAAAAATATCTTGTTCTGAGAAATGGTTCTAGAAGAAGCAATCATTGTTCTTAGACGTCTAGGATGAGCACATATTTTTCTAAACCTTCTAGGAGAAGAACTTATCAGCAAGAGAAGTCCATGAGAAGTGTAGATAGATCAAATAATCTATGGAGAAGCACTAATTGATGAGAAAAATCAAGGACCAACATAGATAGACTAGTTTAAAAAGGAAGAGCGTTGATTGTCTAGATAAGTCAAGAAACCGTATAGAAAAACATGAGAGGAACAGAAAGCAATAGAGGTAGAGACAACGGTTTTAGTTTTATACTAAGTTTATCCTAGCTACGAGTGGTGCATTCTTTGCTTCTTGATTCTAATAAATGGCTAAAGAAATACCTCGTTTATCGGGGATCCATGGCATATTTCTCCATTGGGGTTGAGAAATCACATTTTAAAAGTAGGCATGTCTATTCCTAATGATGAAGTGGGGTATCTAATTCCATAATCGTATGGGAAAGGCTCTACTAAAATAAACAGCGAGGATGAAGAAGATGTGTAGGGAATCACTTTTGTAGATAATTCCTGTTAGAATAATCAACCCAAAGTTACCTACATTAGACATTAATTTAATTATTTTTGTCTTATTACCTAGTTTCCTAGATTCCATTCTATGCTAGCTGCCTTCTACATGTCCTAGAAGTCAACACATGCTAAAAATGAGTCATGGAGCGCTTGGGAAACATCCTAGAAACCCAATTTAGCATGTCCTCTTTATTCAAGATTCTCTAAAGCGCATATCTACTTTTTCTGAAAAGATGCCTTGTTTTATTTCTGAATTAAGGAAAAAGGAAAAGCTAGATTAGGTGTAGTTGCCTTGTTTTTTCCCACATAATCCTCCCTCCTTTTCTCCAAATAAAAGAATGTATGATTTTTCTTTCCATCCCTCTTTAGCTTTCGCACTTGACTTATCCAACTCGTGAGCATCTACCTAGATTTGGAAACTGCTTTATGCACCTATGGGGGATTTGACTAGTTTAGGTAAGCCTACTTTTTGACTATTTCGAATGGCATATTTATGCATTCGATTATCTCATGTAATTATATATTACAGCATCCTATTACTTCATAATTTTGGATATTTTACACTTACTCAATACAGATTAGTGTTATGCTCCAATTTTAGTCTCCTTTGGTGTTAATTTTGCATGTTTGATTAGCAATTTTGTGAGTTTAATTGTTCTATCTCTCGGGTTAAATTTCCACATGGTATCAAATACTTTGTAGATTGATTTCTCTCCTTCCAAATTGTTATGGCAGGTTCGACATCATTGACTGGGAGCGCATTCTGCTGATTGGAGGGCTCAGTTTCTGAGCTATGGACCAATATCAGAAGATCATCTTGACTCCATTCAATTTCTTTGAGTGAAAACATGACATGGAGATATTTTTAAGAGTGAAAGGTCTCTAAAGGGTGACTATGGAAACTGAGGCAGAGCCCAATGAAGATGCAGAGAAAATTAAATGGCACAACAGGAGGGATGATGCCTATGGTGTTTTGTGTCTGAGCATTTCAAGAGACCTCCTCTTCCATCTTGATGGATTGACATCACCTAATGAAGTGTGGGAGAATCTAGAAGATATTTTTGGAAATACAGATGAGATGAGAGGACATCAAATCAAGAATGAGCTGATCTCCTTGAGTCCCAGTAGCTTCAAATCATTGCAACTATACTTTTCCAAGTTTAAGGCCCTTGTTTTGCAGTTGAAACAATGTGGGTTTGAAAATAAGGAAGAGAAACTAGTCGTGGCCATACTCTCTAAGATTGACCTGACTATTCAGTTTTTTTTTTACCTTCCATTCCATTAAGTTGACAGCTCGATCCTGGAAGATGCCTAAGCTTGCAAAGTTCATGGAATCCCTCACACAAGAGCAGGATAAGTTGGTGATGATGGGCACCATCAAACCTTCCAAAAACCAAGCTTTGGTTGCTAGAGATTCAAGGGTGGATTTGAAAATCAAGAAAAAAGATAAAAATCCACCTGAGCAAAAGTGAGACAAGAACAAGTCTCAAGAGGAGCCCCAAGGTTCCAAGAAGAACTCCCAAAAGAAGAAGAACGAAGGAGAAATGAGCAAGTGCGCATACTGCAGTAAGGGATATCATCCCGAGAGCTCTTGTATGAAGAAGAAAATTGACATGTTGACCAAAATCCTGGAGAAGAATAACATCTCCCTTCCTGATTGCTCAAAGGAGAGGGAAGGAGGATCAAATTCAGAGGAGAGAGAGAGAGTACATGCCTTGGTTGCTGGCACATCAAGCTCACCTAGCTTCATCATAGACTCTGGAGCTTCTAGACATATGGTTTCGACAAAAGAGACATTATCCTCTCTTGACATGTAGAAAGGTCCACCAATAGTTTTTGGAGATTAATCTCTCACTGACAGTTTGGGGAAGGGAAGGATTGATCTTGACCATGGTAAATTCAATAATGTGGTGTATGTTCTACGTCTTGCCTCTAATCTCTTGTCAGTGTATCAGATGACTCATACTGGCTCTCCAAAGAAGGTCATATTCTCCCTTGATGATGCTGAAGTCACTGAGATTTAGAATGGTAATGTCATAACAAAAGGTGTTGTTGATCACACTTCAAAGGTATACAAGTTTTCCCATTTCCCACCCTAATCGAACCCCTCTGCTCTTCTAATTCATCCTAATGAAGCAAGCAATATTTGGCATGAAATATTTGGCCATATTAACTACAAGTATCTTTCTGATTTGAGTGAATAATATATGTTCATGGGGTTACCAAAGATCAATTTTTCTAAGGGAGCCTGTCAAGGTTGTATCCTCAGAAAACACCTAGAGCACAAGTATGAGAAAGCTAGTCATGAGAGAACCTCTGCACCTCTTGAGATGATCCACAGTGAAATTGATGGTCCATTCCCTCATATGTCCATGAGTCAAGACATATATGCACTGAACTTCATAGATTAATTTTCCAGGTATTATTGGGTTTACTTCCTAAAGAATAAGTCTGAATTTTTTGACCTCTTCAAAATCTTTAGAGCCTTGGTTGAAAACCAGTATTGGAAGAAACTCAAGATCCTCAGATATGACAATGGTGGTGGGTATGTCAAGTCTGATTTTATTCAGTATTGTAATGATTTAGGTAGTCAGATGCATCATTCAATCCCTTACACACCATAGCAAAATGGTGTTGCTGAGAGAAAGAATAGATCACTAAAGGAGATGACAACCTGCATGATGGAGACTAAGACTTTGCCACCAAAGTTTTTGGCTGAGGATATAAACCATGAATCCTACATCAAGAATAGGGTGCCTCACAAGCAGCTTTATGGTATGACTCTTTTCAAACCTTGGAGTGGGTACAAGCCATATGTGACCCATTTCAGGATTTTTGGTTGAAAGGCTTGGGCTAGAATTCCAACTGAAAAGAAGAAGGCTTTGCAACCCCAAAGCCAAGAGTGCCTATTTATTGGGTATTCTAAAGAATCAAAAGGGTACAAGCTGATCAACTTGAGCACTAACAAATATTTCATTGAAAGAAGTGTTCAGTTCCAAGAAGAGCTTTTAGAAACAATTGAAGTTGGAGAGTCCTCTTCAGCATTAGAACCATTGATTGTAAGTGAAGAGACTAATGAGTTTGCTGATTCTGATATGTCTGATAATGATGATTTGATTGCAGATCCTAACAGTCCTACAAGACCAAAATGGGAAGCAAAGACCATTCATGCAGCTGGGGAACTAGCTAGAAATCCTAGTGACATTAGGAGGACTAGATCTCAATTTGAGAGTGCCCTTTGTGTGAAAGATCCTCTATTTGATGTGAAGTGCTATCTGATGGTTGAATCAGATCCAAATACATATGAAGATGCATCACATGATGCAATATGGAAAACAACCATGAAATAGGAATTCAACTCACTCTAGAAGAACAACACTTGGGAACTAGTTGATCTTCCCCCAGGGAGGAAGCTAAATGTAACTGGGTTTTCAATATGAAGTTTTCTGCTGATGGTTCATCATTGAAATATAAGTCAAGATTTGTATCCAAGGGCTACTCACAAGTACATGGTATTGAATACAATGAAACCTTTGCACCAGTGGAAAAGAAGGACTCCATAAGGCTAGCTCTAGCCATTGCAGCTTCAAAGCAGTGAGAAGTGCATCACATGGATGTGAAGTGTGATTTCCTAAATGGAGATCTCACTAAAGATATTTACATGTAGCAACCTGTGTTGATGTAGTTGTAACTTCGGAATGTATTCACTTGTATTTCTTATCTATTGTAACCCAATGTTTGTTCCGGGATGTTCTTATGTCATGTCATGCCCCAATGTTTCGATCGGGAAGATATATAATGTAAACAAGTCATGTCAAGTCATTGTGGGTAACCCTCCTATTGTCTATGGGTTAAATTCCTTGCAGTTTCGGGGCACTAGGGTTATTAGACTCACCTAGTGAAGTCGGCCCTAGTAGGGTTTTAGTCATGTCAAGAATTAGTATAAATAGGGAGGTGACCTCTCTATTTATCACACACTCATCCACACTCAGTTGTAGGACATAGTTGAGGAAGAGAAAGAAACTGGGGCAAGAAAGAAAGAGGTTACTGCTGTCGGGAGATCATCTTACTATTTTGGGGTTTTACCTTTTGTGCTGATTCTATCTCTGAGGAAGTTGTGGGGTTTTCTTCATTTATGGTTTCCCCAAGAAAAAAACTGTGTTCATTGTCTCTTGTGTTTGATTGTTGTACTTGTTGTTTTATCAGTTAAAGGTCCTAACATAATGCTAGCTTGAATGATTAAAAACTAACATGGAATCAGAGCTAACCTGAGAAGAATACACTGTGTAGCTGCAGGAAATAGGGATTCCTACTTTGTGGATCTATGTCCATGGATTTTTAGTCAAATAAGGTTTGAATAACTCTCCTCCCTAGGGCACATCTTTCTGTCAAAGAAGAATCCAATTCTGATGTTTTTTAGTTTTGGACCCGACACTACTGTCAAAAATTAGGGCTTTTCACAGAAGAGGAATTTTTTAGTGAGCCTAGGCCTAGATTGATCTCCTCCCTAAAATCAAAGTTAGGGATCAAATTCAAAGCAATTGGTTGGACAAAACTCTGGAAAAGAAAAACCCTAATTTGCTCCTAAACTAACTCTACAGGATTTCAGCTCCAAATCCAGATACAACATCTTGACCTAGTAAGATCTAAATCTTTTGTATTTCCATTTGAGGTTCTCAGTTAAGATGTCTCATCATACCAAGATTGATGAAAAGCTTGAGGGAGCTAATAAATTTCGAGCCTGGAAGTATAGGATCTCCCTGGTCCTGGAAGAAAATGAGTTGGACTCTATCAATGAGGAGGTTCCAGTTCTAGAGGGAGATGAGGAAAAGCCCTTACATAATAAGAATTTGGTTATGGAAAAGAGGATCATTGCTGATTCTATCAAGGATCACCTCATACCACAGGTGTCCTCCCTAAATACACCTAAATCTATGTTTGATGCCCTAACCAAATTGTTTGAAGGGAAGAACATAAACTGGAAGATGAATATGAGAAACCAATTGAAGAATGTGAAGATTCATAATGTAGAAACAATCCAGTCTTACTTCACAAGAGTTTCTTAGATCAAGGAAAATTTGGAAGCAATAGATGAAGAAGTGGAAAATGCAGAGATTGTGATGACTAGCTTGAATGGTATCCCTAGATCATGGGACTCCTTTATTCAAGGGATTTGTGCTAGAAATAATTTCGTCAAGTTCAACAGACTATGGGAAGAGTGCTCTCAAGAAGAAGCTCGGATATCATCTCGAGAAGAAAATATGGTAAGTGAAGATCAAGATCTCACGGTACACTCCAAGTCAACCAAATGAAAATCTCATCACTCCAGAGGTGAGCACTCTCAAAAAGATAACACTAGAAAGGATTTGTCTAAAATCAGATGTTATACATGTGATGAAGTGGGACACTTTGCAAGAAATTTTCCTAAGAGACAGAATAAGAAAAAGAGCAACAAAAGAATACATCATGCTCATGCTGCAAGGGATGATGAACCATCCAAGAAAAGAACCAGATATGAAAGTGAACATTCTTCTAGCGAGTATGAATATGTTTTGATTTCCTCTCTCACAAGAAACATTAATCATGGAAGAAATGATTGGCTCATAGATATAGGGGCTTCCAAACATATGACAGGATTCAAGGAATCCTTTGTGAGACTATTAGAACATGAATCACATCACAAGGTGAAACTAGGAGATGACTACCAATATCCAATAAAAGGTAGTGGGGAATCCTCCTATAGGTTAGACTCTGGAAAGTCTATGACAATGAAGGAAGTATTATTTATACCAGGACTCAAGAAGAACCTCCTCTCCATATATGCATTAGATGCAAAAGGAATGAGAGTTGCATTCATAGATGGTCATGTCATCATGTGGCCAAAAGGAAATACTATTGATGATGCGGTGGTGATTGGAGAACAAGGAGGAGGATTGTACAAATTGAAGGGCCATCCAGAACAAGCCTTGGTCCATGACACAATAGATCCAAATGAACTTTGGCATAGAAGGCTTGAACATGTGCATTACAGATCACTACCTCTTGCAAGCGAAGCTGTTGAAGGTCTTCTAGAAATCCAAGCAAAACATGATGGGGCTTGTAAAGGATGTGTGAAAGGAAAGAATACAAAGAAGACATTTTCAAGTAGAAAAATCAAAGAAAAATGAATCTTGGAAATCATCCACTCCGATGTATGCGGTCCTATGTCATCAATCTCACTAAGCGGGTATGTATATTATGTTTCTTTTATTGATGAATTTTCTAGGAAGACATGGGTATACTTCATGAAGAACAAAGATGAAGTATTCAGCAAGTTCAAGGAATTCAAATCCTTTGTCAAGAATCACACTGAAAAGAATATCAAGACCTTTCGATCAGATAATGGTGAAGAATTCACTTCAAATGAATTCAAAGAGCTATGCAAAGGCTCGGGGATTAAGAGGGAGTTGTCCACTCCTTATAATAAAAAACAGAATGGGATTATAGAAAGGAAGAATAGAACTATCATGGAAGCTACAAGAGAAATGCTTCATGATCAAGATCTTCCTATGCACCTTTGGGCGGAAGCTGCCAGAACAACGGTGTATGTACAGAACCGTACTCCACATAGAGTACTCGAGAACAAGACTCCTGAAGAAGTATTCTCTAGAAAGAAACTAGAATTCAGCCATCTCAGAATATTTGGTTGTCCAGTGTACATACACATTCCAAAAAAGAAGAGGACTAAATTAGATCCTTTAGGAAAGAAGGGTATATTTGTGGGATACTCTTAAAGCTCGAAGGCTTACAGAATATACTTCCTAGGATTCAAGAAGATTTATATCAGTAGGGATGTGACATTTGATGAAGACACAACTTACAACAAATCCAGAAAGAAACCTATTGAAGAATATGAAAAAACAAAAGCACCCAAAATTCATGATACAGCCATGAATGAAGAAGCTCAAGAAGAAGATCGATAATTTGAAGAACCACAAAGACCTGTAGATCCACCTCAGGAAAGGAATCCTCACAAGAGGAAACTTGCTTGGGTACGAGAAATTATCTAAGGTGCAAAAAGGTATGGGTCTCCAGAAGAGAATCATAGAGAAAGAAAAAGGACCATATCCTGCTCCGGGAATGTAGCATTACTATGTGATTTTATTGATAAAGAACCTTCCAGTTATGCAGAAGTGGCAGAACAAAAAGAATGGATGGATGCTATGATCGAAGAGTACCAATCGATCATGAAGAATGATGTTTGGGATGTTGTCCCAAGACTAGAAGGTAAGTCAGTTGTAACTTCCAAATGGATCTACAAGATCAAGCATGTTGCAGATGGTAGCATTGAAAAATATAAGGTAAGATTTGTTACTCGGGGTTTCTCTTAGAAATAAGGAATATATTATGAAGAAACCTTTGCACCTGTAGCCAAATACACTTCCATCATATCGGTACTTGCTCTGGCTACAGTAATGAAATGGAAGATACACCAAATGGATGTCAAGACTGCCTTCTTGAATGGTGTAGTGGAAGAGGAAGTGTATATAGAATAGCCACTCATTTTTGAGACACATGACAGGGAGTCTCATGTGTGCAGATTGAAGAAATCCCTGTACAGTTTGAAATAGGCACCCAGGACATGGTATGACAGAATTGACATATTTCTATCTAGTTTGGGATTTACCAAGAGTAAAGCAGATTCCAACCTTTACTACAAGGTTGAAGATGGCAACCCAGTGATGCTTCTACTATATGTAGATGATCTGTTTGTGATAGGTATGGATGGGTTGATTGCTGATATGAAGAGAAAGTTTGCTGCAGAGTTCAAAATGAAGGACTTGGGTATGATGCATTATTTTCTAGGTATGGAGGTGTGGCAGAGTGTAGATGGAATCTTCCTTGGACAAGGGAAGTATGCAGTAGAGATCCTAAAGAGGTTTGGGATGATGGATTTCAAGACTATGGCCAGACATATGGCATCAAACCTAAATCTATTGAGCGATGCTTCATCAGAGTTGGGTGATGCTACAATGTATCATCAGATGATTGGGTCCTTGATGTACCTGATGAACATGACACCAAACATTTGCTTTGCTGTAAACACCTTGAGCCAGTTCTTGACAGATTCAAGAAATGTTCACTTGATTGTTGCAAAGCATATTCTGAGGTACCTAAGGGGTACAATTGATTATGAGCTCAAGTATGATGCGAATCAGAAGATTAAGTTGGAGGGTTATGTTGATTAAGATTGGGCAAGCAGTACCATCAATAAGAACATCACTTCAGGGTGTTTCTTTAGTATGGGATCAGGTGTGATCTCTTGGTTTATCAGGAAGCAATCATGTGTGGAATTGAGTACAACTAAAGCAGAGTATGTCACAGCTTGTTCAGCTAGTTGTGAGGCAGTATGGCTGGGGAAGCTACTGTCTGATTGATTTGATCTCTAGTTTGATGCTACTTGTATACATTGTGACAACCAGAGTTGTGTGATGTTGACAAAGAATCTAGTGTTCCATGACAAGTCAAAGCATATCGAGATCAAGTATCACTATATCATGGATATGGTACAGAGGGAAGCAGTGAAGCTCCAGTATGTTGTGACGGATGATCAGATAGGTGATGTGTTGATGAAGCCATTGGCCAGAGTGAAGTTTGAGTACTTCATGGAGAAGCTTGGTGTTCTCCAGATCGAGGTCCCTTCCAAGGGGAAGTGACGATTCTGGAAGCCATTTTTACGAGCAGGTCAGATATAAGGGCTGAACCATTCTGTCATGGTGAGAGGATTTGGTTTCTTCCATGTCAGATATGAGTGCTAAATGCCATTCTTGGAATGGAGGTACCTAGTCATTACGAGGAACACTCAGTCTGGGATTGAGAAAGCCATTCTGACGAGCAGGTGAGACATAAGGGCTAAGCCATTCTGTCATGGTGAGAGGATTTGGTTCCTTCCATGTCATATATGAGTGTTGAATGCCATTCTTGGAATGGAGGTACCTAGTTAGTTACTAGGAACACTCAATTTGGGAATGAGAGAGCCATTTTGACGAGTAGGTCAGATATAAGGCCTGAGCCATTCTGTCGTAGTTAAAGGATTAGGTTCGTCCCATGTCAGATGTGAGTGTTGGCCATTCTAGTGAGTAGGTTAGATGTAAGGGAAACTGCTACTCTCTGGGAGAGTGGAGGCACCTGGTCAGTTATCAGGTAGCTCATTTTGGAACTGGGGGCCATTCTGATGTGACTGTAGGATTGGTTCCTACAAGATCAGATGTGAGTGCATGCCCTTCTAGTGAGTAGGTCAGATGTAAGTGCTGGGCCATTCTGGTGAGTAGGTCAGATGTAAGGTAAATTTCCATTCTTCGAGAGAATGGAGGCACCTAGTCAGTTACCAGGTAGCTCAATCTAGGACTAGGGGCCATTCTGATGTGACTGTAGGATTGGTTCCTACAATATCATATGTGAGTGCATGCCTTTCTGATGACTAGGTCAGATGTAAGTGTTGAGCCTTTTCACAGATGATAGTAGTTGTGTCCTATCATGCTGGTGAATGTGAGTGCTGGGCCTTTCTGATGTGATTATAGGATTGATCCTATATGATCAGATGTAAGTGTTGGGCATGCCTTTTTGACGAGTAGGTCAGATGTAAGTGTTGGGAGTGCCTTTCTGATGAGTAGGTTAGATGTAAGTGTTGGGTGGGCCATTCTAATGAGTAGGTGAGATATAAGTGCTGAAGAAGACCTACATGGTGGCTAGGCCTACAACGAGCATTAAAGAAGGCTGGCTCTGTAGAACTACCTGTGACGAGAAGAATCATGAGATAGCACATATGATGATGACCAAAGAAGATTCGGATTGAGCTATGATCTAGATCCAGTTATGATGTCTCCGAGATGATCCAGATCGAGTGATGATCCAGATCTAGCAGTGATGATCCAGATCGAGTGATGATCTAGATCCAGTGATGATCTAGATCGAGTGATGATCCAGATCTAGAAATGAAGATGAGTTGAAGATGAAGATCACTTGAAGACGAAGATGACTTGAAGATGCAGATGACGAGAAGATCCAAAGAAGAAGACTAGTGATGAAAATTGTGTTGAGAGAATACCTTCCTAGTTAAGAGGGAGTGTTGATGTAATTGTAACTTCAAAATGTATTCACTTGTGTTTATTATCTATTGTAACTCGATGTTTATTCTGGGATGTTCTTGTGTCATGTCATGCCTTGATGTTCTGATCGGGAAGATCTATAATGTAAACAAGTCATGTCAAGTCATTCTGGGTAACCCTCCTATTGTCTAGGGGTTAAAGTCCCCGCAATTCTAGGGCACTAGGGTTATTAGACTCACCTAGTGAAGTCATCCCTAGTAGGGTTTTAGTCATGTCAAGAATTAGTATAAATAGAGAGGTGACCTCTCTATTTATCACACACTCATCCACACTCAATTGTAGTTCATAGCTGAGGAAGAGAAAGACACTGGGGAAATAAAGAAAAAGGTTACTGCTATCGGGAGATCATCTTACTATTTTGGGGTTTTACCTTTTGTGCTGATTCTATCTCTGACGAAGTTGCGGGGTTTTCTCCATTTATGGTTTCCCCGAGGAAAAACATTGTGTTCATTGTCTCTTGTGTTTGATTGTTGTTCTCTCAGTTAAAGATCCTAACATGATGCTAGCTTGAATGATTAGAAACTAACAACTTGAAGGGTTTGTTTCTAATCCATATTTAGTGTGCAGATTAAAGAAATCATGGTATGGGCTCAAGCAAGCCCCCAAGGATTGGTATGCCAAGATTGATGGATTTTTTCTATCACTGAGTTTTGTTTGATGCAATTCTGATCATAATGTCTATTTGAAGCTGAAAAATGGTTCTTTTATGATTATTTTCTTGTACGTGGATGACCTACTGATTACAGGAAGTTCAAATAAACAGATTGCCTCCTTAAAGGATGCAATGAGGCATGCATTTTCTATGACATATTTGGAATTGTTGAGCCAATTCTTGGGTCTCAAAATTGCTCAATCCCAAATTGGAATCAAAGTACATCAGTCCAAGTATGATTTGGATTTGCTGAACAACTTCAACATGAAATATTGCAAGACAAGCAAGAGTCCCTTCCTTTCAGGAGTTAAGCTTGAAGAAGCAGTTTCTTCTCCTATGGTAAATAATACACTTTATAGGAAACTGATTGGGTGTTGTCTTTATCCTACACACACTCGACCTGATCTATCTTATGTAGTTCATGTGTATTTGAGATACATGGATCAGCCTCATGATATCCATTGGAGAGTAGCTAAAAGGATCCTAAACTTTGTTCAAGGAACAAGAACTCATGGGATATTCTACAGAGCAAAATCTGATCTTGATTTGATTGGGTTTACAGACAATGATTGGGCAGGTGACAACACAGATTGAAATTCTACATCAGGATATGTATTCATTCTTTCAGAAGGACCAATCACCTGGTCAAGGAAGAAGTAGAGTGCTATAGCACTCTCATCTACATAAGTAGAGTATAGAGGAGTTGTAAATGCAACAACTCAATGTTTGTGGTTGCAGGGGATACTTGGAGAATGTGGCTTCAAATCAGAGTTTTCAACTATTATCTACTGTGATAATCAGAGCACCATTCAACTATGCAATGATCCAGTTCATAGACAATGAACCAAGTATATTGAGATCTATATGCGCTACATTAGACATCTTGTGCATAATGGTACCATTGATCTACTCTTATGTGCATCTTCAGAACAAGTAGCAGACATCTTCACCAAAGTTTTTTGTGAGAATAAATTCAGCAATCTAAAATCACTGCTGGGGATTTCTGATCATGTTGCAAAGCACGATTGATGACAAGATTTCCAAAATTTTGTTTTTCTTGTCCATGTTTAAGGGACGATTTTCCCACTGGGTTTTTTCCTGTTTCCTTGGTTGTATGGACAAGTAGTATGTAAAGGGTGACTAAGCCTTGTTTCTAGGCACTATAGTTTTATGATATTTACTCATAAAGTCAGTCTTAAGGGGGGGTGTTAGAATAATCAACCCATAGTTACCCACATTATACATTAGTTTAATTATTTCTGTATTATTACCTATTTTCCTAGATTCCATTCTATGCTAGTTTCCTTCTACATGTCCCAGAAGTCAACACATGCTAAAACTGAGTCATGGATCACTTGGAAAACATCAAGGAAACCCAATTTAGCATGTCTACTTTATTCTATATTCTCTAAAGAGCATATCTTCTTTTTCTGAAAAGCTGCCTTGTTCTATTTCATAATTAAGGCAAAAGGAAAAGATAGACTAGGTGTATTTTCCTTGTTTTTTCCCACATCATCCTCCCTCATTTTATCCAAATAAAAGCATGTATGAGTTTTCTTTTCATCCCTATTTATATTTCTGACTTTACTTAGCCAATTTGTGATCATCTACCTAGATTTGGAAATTGCTTTATGCACTTTTGGGGGATTTGACTAGTTTTGGTAAGCCTACTTTTGACTATTTTGAATGGAATATTTATGCATTTGATTCTCTCATGTAATTATATATTACATAAGCCTATTTCTTCATAAGTTTGGATATTGTACACTTACACAATACAGATTAGTGTTATGCTCCAATTTCAATCTCCTTTGGTGTTAATTTTGCATGTTTGATTAGCAATTTTGTGAGTGTAATTGTTCTATCTCTTGGGTTAAATTTCCACAATTCCTTCCAAAAATCACCCAGGATTCCTATATCAACTTGTGAACTCTCGCTACAAACATTGGTTCAAATATGACTTAAGGTATTGCTTTCCACCTTCCTACTCCTATAGAGACCTCCTTGATGTCAAATATAATGTTTAATCATAGTATGATGATAGAAAAATAATAGAGCTGTCATAAAAAGAAGGTAATATATTGTAAGTATTTAATAATATTTTAATCATCCTTGCACGATTCTGACATTAGATATGGATTCTACAAACTGTGTATCATTTCCCTTACTAGAAAGGCCACTCTAGAAAACTATAGCTGCACCCTTCTTCAATGGAAATCCCCCTTAACTATGGTCAAACAGCAACAAGCAGTGCACCCTCTTTCATTGATTTTCCAACTTTCTCTTTAATTCCAACAATTTATTATGATCATTGATACAGAGGAAAAATAAAAATTGAGAATTGTTCCACATGAATCCATGTATATGGATGCATGTAACGGTTTTCCATGTTAATGAGTTGTTCCAGTTTTAAATGTTGGATAAAACTATGTTGGAAACAACAATTATGAATAACTTGCACAATTGAAATCTCAAATTGAAACCCACCTTCAACACTTTTCAATTTCATTTGTATAGCATTTAAGCTTCCCTTAAATGCTTATTTATACTTGGCTTGGGATACCTAGGGTCTGTTATCGGTTCCCAATAAACTTTCAAGTACTTTAATTTTATCCACGCGTAAGGTATAATGATTTGTGTGTATGAGAGTTTCTCTTATATTCCCTCCATAAATTCAGTCAATATTTTATTGATATCTTGGTTTTTCCAACTTTTATGACACCTTGTCGATTTTTACCTATATTATCTATTAAGGGATAGAAAATTAAGTCATATCACCACCCATACCTATCATGTTGTGCAACAATTCCTTGGATTCATACTTTATCTTTAACACCAACAATTTATCATGATTGCTGATACAGAGGAAAAATAAAATCAAGAATTGTTTCACATGAATCCATGGAGAGGGATGTGTGTATCTGTTTTCCATGTTAATGAGTTGTTCAAGTTTTAATTGTTGGAGAAAAATCTGTTGTATGTGACCTCCTTACTGCTGGTTAGGATCAACCATGACTTGCATACTACTAGTTGGGATTGATCATGACCTCCTGTTGACTACTACAAATTCATCTGAGAATTCTGAAAGACTCTAATGTTATATAGAAAAAAGTTGGTGAAAGTTTGAGTTATATTAACTCTCGGAGAGACATTTGTACTGAATGTCAGTGAATGCTACATAAAGTTTGTCTTATCTAGCCACCCTACTTCGCAAAGTTTGTATGGTTCATAATTTGGGTTTTCTCTCACGAGAGAGATTATTTTCCCAAACATGGCTCTAACACCACATTGAAATTATGATCATGGCAAGAAAAATAACAAAACACAATGAATCCACATGATTAACAAGACATAAGGGCATTTTCTTTTCCTGGTATATTTTTCCCATTTTATACTTGTTTGATATATATGTATTATCCACTTGACATGTGTTTTGATCACTGACAGGGTATAGGAATACCTATTGGAAAATTATCTTTGTACATTGCACTCGGTGGAGTTCATACTTCATTAGTATTCAACACAAGAACCTATAGTTTATTGTTTAAACTTATGCCAATTTGTGCAAAGTTATAGAAACATTTATCTATGAATTTGGCCAAAATGGTATATTGAATCATTTTGTTGTAGTTTAGTCTACTAATCATCTTGTACATAGTATATTTTAGATATCCTTCATTTCTATTCCATGATGTATGCATGTAAAAGACACAAAAGGTTTTCTAATCCACTATTGCACATATCTTAAGCATTGTAGTCAGTTAGTTATTTGGTATTTTTATTCTCTTGTCTACTTTACTGGTATGTGGACATTGTCTTCCAATAACAATTGACGTTGGGACCAACAATGAAGATATCTTAAATGATGAATTTTATATTGGTCTCCGACAAAAGTGCATTATTGGCTAGGTTTTCTTCTACTTGAATGAACTAGTAAATGCTTAATTTATTCACTTCATATATCATGGAAATTATATCTTTCTGTTGATGATCTATTTCTATTCTTTGTAGGAATATTATTACTTCCTTCATGAGTTCATGTGTGTTGTCAAACAAAATTATGGAGAAAAGGTTCTTATCCAGATTAGCCGTTAAACAATTGCTTCCTTTGTGAATATTAGGTCACAATTGATTTTCATATCATTGTGTATGAACGTGTTTACTTTGTATGGTAGCTACTTTTTAGCATCTTGTTGGCACTTTGATAAAACATGCTTGGGACATGGAAAATTATTTCTAGTCATTGAAACCATGTAGGAAGATTATAAATGCGCAAATATTTTTAGATTTTACAATATAATAAGCCAATTTGTGCTTGCACTATATTTGCACTACACCAAGCAAACCTATCCAAAGTAAAATATGCACAATTGATTGATGAAATGATAGTTTATATTCTCATGATAGTTTGAATACTTTCCCAATCACAATGTCTTTGAGTTGTTGGAAAAATATCGAACAACGCATCTCATATTTAATAATGATATTAAGCTTTTCAGTCAATGAAATAGTATTCAAATACTAAGTTCCAATGATTCCATTCATGTTTCTTTAAATTATGACCGTGGTGGGATTAAGATGTAGTTATCCAAATTTTCAACAAGGATGCATATTTTGCTTTTCATAGCTGTAGTGGTTCTTGAAGGGTTGGTTGCATCATTAAAAGTGACTAGTGGAACATTATCTGATCATACAATCCTCTTCCTACGAGCTGGAGAGGTAAATCCAACATTTTATGTCAACCATGCAAATAAGGAAGAGATGAATTACTTTGTACCAATTGACAATAATGGTGACCTTGTCTTCCGGTATTTTATACATCATTTTTAAGCCACACATTAATGCCTATTTCTTGCAGAACTAGTTTTTATGAGATTCTTTTGTCTTTCTGCTATAAATTTGAAAGGATTTTCTTATGTTTTTTAAACAAAAATGGTTTGGAATTTGTACTAAAGAAAGTTGCAGCATAGCTGAACAACTAGGTAACACAAAAAATAGTAGGTTGCGTCTTTCCAAATTTAGTTCTGCCCTAGACAGACTAAAGTACTTCAGCTTGTTCATCTTTGTTACTATCCTATGCTATCCTTCCACTCTAGTAAGTGTTTCTGTTAGTAGTATATATTCTGAAAAAACACCTAACAATAATATTCTTCTACAGTCCATATATTAAGGGTTGTTCATTTTAAAAGGTGGCATATATTAGCTTAATCCTTATTCTTATCTTGAGATTTCGGTTATTGGTTTTCCATCTCCATAGCTTCCTAAGGTTGATTAACTATGTCCTCTTCTTTGTGTCTTCCTTGTTCCTCATAAACCTCCTAACTTCATAAAAATCCTTGTTATAGTCCAAAGAGTTCATATTTTCCATTTGAATGAGCTTGAAAATCCCCCCAATAAGCCTTGGGGATCGATGGGTCCACCTACAATTGATACTTACATATGATACCTCACATGGAGTTGTATCAGTACCTATATGGTGATGTAGAATGTTAATACTTCTCTCCCATACCCCAAATGAAGATTTGTATCTCAATACATAGTGCAACATTCCAATTCTTACCACCTTGATTAGAATCACATTACCAAAAATTATGAGTAGGGTAAAGAGGGGTGATACTACCATTTGTGCCATTTTTCTTTTTGGAGCAGAGATGAGTTGGATTTGTGTCCTCAGAGATATCAAAATTCACTTCAATCATAGTTAACCCTTAGGAAGCGAGAAGGATGCATTTACCAAGACTTAGTTCTGCAGTCTACTCTCATGTTTGTTGAGTGGAATTCTAATCTCCTACTCTATCCTTCATGTGCATTACTGAGGGTCCCTATGCTGATAACCAGAGGGGAATGGACCATGGATTGAAAATGAAACCATATTTTGATACCACACACATTGACAATGAGATGAGGCTTCATTAGGATTGCTTCCACATGCATGAGAAGAAAATTATGGAATGGGGAGAAATGAATCCCCCACATTTTGTCGATAGTGCACCTAACCAAGCCTTGTAGCCAGGTTCCATTTGGTCTACCAAAGAATTTAGAGCTATTAAAATATGCAAAAATCAGACCTTCTTGAAGTGCAATATTTCCTTTTTTATTCTTTTTACGGTATGATCTATGGAGCTTCCTTTGGGAAGAGAGTTATTAACAAGATGTTGGATAATTATGGTAGAGTCTCCAAATACAAGGAGGTTCCTTGTGCTCATTGAGGAGGCTATATTGATCCTTTATAGGAGGGAATAGACCTATTATTTATTAGTTGATTCCTTCCCAAGCCCCCATGAGTATCTGATTAATTGATTTCCACCAGGGTCATTGATGATCCCTCCCACACCTGATACCTCTAGTTTTTTTTGAAGCTCCATCCAAAAAGTGGTTGAAAGTATTGAGTTGAATTACCCACACTTGGAATTCACCTTCTTTTCCTAAGAGTCTAAATGTGAATATCCTAACATACATCTACATTTTCTTGATTACATCATAGTACTTGAAGTGGTTAGCATATATCTAAATAAGGTTAGAGCCATACGATTTGAATTGGTTAGTATATATATAAATAAGGTAAAAGCCATTAAGAATACTTTTTTAGGTATCTTAAGTCAGAAACAATGTTGGGATTATTAGTATTTTCTGAAAATTACAAATGTTGCAATATTGGTGTTAATATTGCCCCTTTCCCCAATTTTTAAAAGGTTCTAGCTCAATGGAAGAGTGCCTTCGTTACAAGCAGGAGGTTGAAGGTTTGATTCCTTTGTGCCCTAATGATATTGCAATATTTATATTTTTAATAAAATATATTTTATTATGATTTATTATGGATAAGAGGGGGTTCGAAACTGACTTCATATGTCACTACACGGTGGCTTCAAAACTGCCCCTGTATGTTAGAACGAGGAGGGATCAAAACCCCCCATGTAAATTTATATGATGGGGGTTCATAACCACCCCCAAAGTTTTGTAAATAGTTTTAGGGGGGGCGGGGGGTTTTCGAGCCGCCTCTGTAGGTTCCTATAAGGGGGTTTTATAACCACCCCCAAAGGTTTGTAATAAATTTTAGGGGGGATTTTGAACTGCGTCTGTAGGTACCTATGAGGGGGTTTATAACCGCCCCTAAATTTTTGTAATAAATACTTTTAGGGGTGTTTTTAAACCATCTCCATCGGTACCCATAAGGGGGGTTTATAACCACCCCTTAATTTTTGTAATAAATAATTTTAGGCAGGCATTTGAACTACCCCCAAAAGTCATGTTTAGCATTGGTTTTGATCTCTTCCAGAACCGCCCTTAAAATTCCAAACTTTTAGCATCAGTGTTATTTGGGGGGATTTTGTTGAGACCTCCCCCAAAGGTTAGTAAGAAGGAGTTTTAGGGGGGATTATAACCTCCCTGTAGGAACCTATGGGGGGGGAGGGGGTTTAAACTGCCCCCGTATATACCTATGAGGGGGGTTTGATCGCCCCCAAAGGTTTGTAATAAGGAATTTTGGAGGCAGGTTGGGTTTGCCCCATAGGTGTCTATGATGGGGTTTTAAAACCTCCCTAAAAAGTCACTTTTGGGGGGGTGGTGGTGGTTAGAACTGCCCCCAAAAATGAATTTTAGGTGTGGTTTTGATCTCTTCCAAAATCACCCCTAAATGTGAAAAGTTTTAGCATCAGTGTTATTAGGGGCGGTTTTGTAAAGACCACCTCCAAAGCCAAAACTTCCCCCAAAAGTGACTTTTGGAGGTAGAAGAAAACCTCCCATAAAAGTCAAATTTGTTGTAGTGTGACCAACATGAATTGCCATGCCTTGCACCACAGCCACGAGGGATCTCATGGTTTCAGATATATACATGTGAATCTTCACTTACATAAATAAAATGTTGTCCATTTTTTAACACAATTAAATATCGTAAATGTTTTTTTTTACATGCATTACTTTCACATTTACCTAGTGAATTCCTATGTTTTACTTCTGTTGTTTTTAATATCTTTTTCCTATTTGTTACGATGGGTTTTAATGAACAATACGATGGCTAGTTCCTTTCGTAACTTTCATCCATGTCTACATAGGTGATGTACATTGTTTATACCTATTTATTTATTTATTTATTTATCTTTATGATAGGATGAACTAGAATAGGCATGGGAGATTGTTCATGGTCTTGACCCAGCCCATCAAATACATTATTTTTACAAGGCATTAGCCTTATAATATTTTATACTATGGGTGTAAGGACCTACCCCTAAGCATGAGAATCTTAGGATTTTGTAAGCGTATGGTTCCCCATACGAGGACCTCTTGTTATCAATAAAAAATGAGGGCTTACATACTTATGGTTGACATTATATTACATGTTTTGTCCTTAATGCATTTATTTATGTTCCTTGATGTTCATTAGTAGATACTATATCATATGTATTAATATGATTTAAAGAAATATAATGCATAGATCCCACTATGCTTGTAATATGGTTTTTAATATAATTGAAGGTATAATATGATGCTAGGATTGTAAATATTTCCAAGGCCTTGGCCTAACCTAGCTCTAAGGTGATAACATGTTTTGAAGATATTTTACTATGCACAAATATTATAGTGATCATGGAAAGGGGTGTGGACCTTGGGATAACCCAAGATGGCACTAGAAACCAAAGTCCTAACACCAATAAGGTTCTACACTATATATAAAATGATACATGGTGTGGTATTCGATGTTATGTTATAAGGTTTGGTTATATTATAAGATTTGTTATGCTCTGATGTTCCAAGGAATAGGTTATATAATTGGCATTTAAACAAAATACAAGGTTTGGATTCATAATGTTTTGGATGTGCAATTATTCGGCCATGAAATAAATGGTACTTATGTTTGAAATTTAAACATCTCATGGATGCGAGTTGGTAGCGCAACCAGTCCCACAAGGAAACACAAGATTGAATCCCTACCTTACACCTGGATGGTGAGATCGTTAAGGTTTCACATGGTTTTGTAAAATTCTATACTATGTCTGAGCTCACATTTTGGGTGTCATTTCTTATCAGAGTCCAGTCGAGGGTGGCGCTATGCTCTGTGATGTTCTTACCCTATTTCCACGGTGTTAATGGTGTTGTTCTAGTTCTCTTGAGGTAACCTAGAATCTTATTTCTTCCATGATGTTTTTCCAATATGACTAAATCTCCAACGAGCCTGCTAATTCTCTCAACACGCACACAGTCTGCTCTAACATGTAAGCTTCAACTTGATACTCTCATTATGTAATGTAATGGGTTTGTAAAGGATAGTTTTAAAATTCTTTGAATGATATTCTTTTTTTGGTGAATGCAGGCTGTAAAGGGATAAGGGTACTCGGAGGAGTTGACCCCTAGCCCTTGTTGCCAAATGGCAAGGTAAGTTTTCAATCATTTTTATGTTTATTACTAGGTTTTGAATAAAAAATATAGTGTGATGGTAAACTGATTGCAATTGGAAATTTGCAAGTTTCGGCAATAGAGAGGGAGAGGATAGGGTCACCTCGACACTAGGATCGCATTTCCAAAATCCCTATAGGTTCTTTGATTTTAAATTCACAAATGGTTTTTATAAAACCCTTCTTGGGTTTGTGTTGGCCATTTAGCCATACCATGAAACTGTAATGTGATGTAATATAATAGTTTATACCTTGGAA
>LPNX010523555.1:329446-404318 GCA_001517045.1 Pseudotsuga menziesii | reverse complement strand
TCACATCGTGATGGTCTTATGGTTGTGAAACGTTCTTCACTATTTTCTTTTTATAGATTTTGGATACAACCTCAGAGTTTTCCCAAACAATGTGTGGGTTATTATATAGTGTTTTATTTCTTGGTTAATGAAATTATGCTAGTGTTAATCCTGTGCAATGATTGTTTGAAGCATGACAACCATCCTCGATCGTCGTGTTAGCACCATGACTGAGTTATATGGTTGGAAGGGGGTCAAACCAGAGTAAATGCAAGGTGGGGTCTAAAATTCCATATCTCATGACCTATAGGTGTATAGAAATGGTTTGAAATTGTTTAGAATAATTATTTCTAAGTCTAAAATATGAGTACGGTAAAAAATACTTAAGCGCAACCTTGGAAATAAGCCTTATATGAAAAATCCGCTCCAGTGGTCATTCTCAGCGAGAATAGATGATAGATATGTGAGATGCGAAAGATAGGACACTCGAGAAGAATCTTGCAAGATAAAGGTGTAAGAATGATAAAAAATCCGCTAAAAGAATATGAACTCTATGACTAAACTCATATCAATGGCTAGGGATGAAACCACAAAGAAATCAATGGCCTTGGAAAAGCGGAAGAAAAAAGGAGGAAGTACGGATATGAAAATTGGAAAATCCGCACCCCGCAACCCACGATTTTGCAAAAGGAAAAAGGCGGAAGAAAAAAAGAGGATGTCTGGATATGAGAATTTGTGAACCTGCACTCGACAACCTACGATTTTGTGGAAGGAAAGGGGCGAAAGAAAAAAATACGAAAGGAAAAAGGTAGAAGTCTGCATATGAGAATTGACAAACCGACACATCGCAACCCACAATTTTACGGAAGGGAAAGGGAAGAAACAAAAAGGTGAAAGAAAAATTACAGAAGTTTAGTTATGAAAATTGGTGAACCCTGTTATCAAGAATATAGCACCTTCTGCAGACAAAAGTCGTTCCTCTGGTCTGAATGGTTCAAATCCTGAACAAATGAGTCATAACTAGGTCGGAAGAATCTCCCTAGAAACTATAGATTCTTGGAATAAGATCTTTGATGGAATACGTGAATAAACACATCAAACAAAAGACAACATAAAAGATACTAGAAAACTATCCATAGATCCATATCAGTGACTAAGGAATTTGATAATACATATGTGAGATTATAACACAAAAGATATATGGGAAAGAAATCGACTTTGCATTAATAGATGAAATGAAACAGTTTAAAACCTTTTCGCCTTAGTGCTAATGCACTCCTTCAAAAGACTAACATCTCATACTTGATAGCTCCAACTTTCTCCTCTATGCTCTCTAATGGATTATTCCAGGATGTTAATTCAACAGCATAACTTTACTCCTTTCTTCTCCCCCCAACCATGGAGTATGAGCCTAGTTTTATAGGGATCAAAGTGATACATATAATTGAGAAATAGGTGGGTTAGGTGGACATAATATCCCCAAAGCATGGATCTCGAGCTTAACTAACCCATGTGAGTAGGGATAAGGCTAGACACGAATATTTTGTTCTAGAATCTTCGTGAACCCTACTTTTTTCACTTTTTACCAAGGGCATCGCTTATAATCCCTTATGACAGAGCGGTGCAAGGTGAGAACCGCACCAAAAATAAAGGTGAAAGTTGGTGGCACCACCTGTCTTCCACATAAATTGGGTGGTGCTGAATAAGGTACCACTTATAAGCCTAAGGGTAAAAGCAGTCCTAGAGTTTTACATGTAGGATCAACATCTAGAGCACTATTTTCACTTGAAGTTTGGGATTGAGGGAATAAAGGTGTTAGAGATCTTATCACATGCTAGTGATAGGATTTAGGTATAACATAATTCCCCCCAAAAGCATGAGGCTAGAGGGATACGATAGGCGAGAGCTTTGATAGAGCAAGTTATCACTTCGAGGTAAGATCCATCTTGATCAAAGAGTATCATCGAGTAGGAATATGAAATACATCAATACTTTGACTCATGATTAAATGTAACCCCATCATGGTTGCATACCAATACAAGGAAGATCCATGAGAGGAATAAACAAACATGTCTACTAGAATATAACATAGATCCATGTGATAGAGGACTCAAATTTGGACATAGCTACTAGATATTCAATGTAGATCTATGCCATACAAATGCAAATTTGAGCATATCCATGACCATACAAATGTGGATCCATGTTGGTACTTCATACAATATACTCCATCATAACCTGGGGAGAAAGCTATGAGTGCTTAATAAATACCCAAGGTCTTCGTCTCGTCTTCCACAAAGTACGATTCTATCCATGTGATTACAATTTTATGAAGTCGAACATGGTAGAAACCACTTGATTATCGTCCAATGATGTGAACCGTTAACAAGTACGAGGGAGATCACCATTAATGTCAACGATTCCCAAGGTACCCTAATACAATCTACTGAGTGTGAATAGATGTTTTGATGTCAAACACCCAGCGTAATCTTTTGATAAAAGGTCAATGATGTAAAACTTTGTCGAGAGCGAGATAATATGTCATTGAGGCATACATATATCAAGGTACTAAACTTGTTTCTAAGACCATTTCCTGGATGATGAGCTGATGTCGACAGGAATAGTCTCGTCGAAGGAGGGCCACGATGAATCCCACATCAATGACACAAAAATTAGAACAAAGTTCTGGAATGTTGTAGATAATGTAACCACAGGACTGCCTCAAAGGTACTGACACAAAGGTTGTTTTAACTACAGAGGTAAACTTCTTACTTCCTTTGAACATCAGGAGGCATGACAAAATAATTGGAAGCATGACTAAAATAAATGAACACATAATACGACAGTGGACAATGCATTCTTTTGAAAGACTGAAAGGAGTGACATGACTCATGAAAGTGGATCGACTTGTAAATCAGTTGAATACCCAATTGACTGAATTATATGGAGACAAGTTCCATGTGCAAAGGTGAAAAACAAATGCCATTTGATTTGAAAAATGATTCCCCTCCCTTAATTCCCTCATCATGATTGATGAGTGCCTCTTTTCATTTTTATGAGTCCAAAGAGGGTAACAAACACTCATTTTAGCTCATTTGAAGACAAGCCCATTCTCATATATTTAACGAACCTAAGAAAGGAGGGATTCGTTCCCAAAAAAAGGGTCTCTCAGTGTTTAGTTTAACGAGTCCAATGAAAGAAAACTCGATATCGTTCATGTTTAGAGAGTCTAAACGAAGACGAAAGAAAACTCCAGAGGGTCCCTTTTTGTATGATTTAGTCTCTAGGGCATGAAAAAGTATAAAATAATACCCGAGAGAATTCTTCTAGTCATGATTGGATGGAGTGTTCATTTTTTTGTAAATAGTCTATCCGAACCGAAAATGAGATAACCTACCATCGAAGAGACGAATCTTCAAATACTCCTACGAGTATGAAGAAGAAAAGTACTCAAAAATCTTTTCATATTTAAGGAGTCTGAAAGGAGGTTAAAGGAGACTCCATTAGGTTTATTTTTCGTGATGAAAAGTTTTTATGAGCCTAAAAAGAATAAAAAAAAAAGACTCGGAACTTTGATACTAAGTTGCAAGAGCATGACCAAAGTGTCGAAACAATCGCTCGGGGACTTTCTCCATTTTATGGGAGTACGAAAAAGTAAAAAAAAAACTCCCCATAGACTTTACTGTTTCTGCTTTTACTCCTATAAGACTAAAAAATGAATATTAATCTCTCAAAAAATGACTTTAATGAACTATATAAATGGGTTTTTATATAATAATAATTTTTTAAATATTAGCATAACACCTAAAAACCCTAAATATATATATATAATTCAATTGAATGGTAAAAATAAAATCATTTTACTATTTACCACTTTTTGAGAGCATTTTGGAGAGAATTGAGCCAGATCTTCAGTCAGTGATACTGGGAGATTCCACCATCCGTTTCGAGCGCCTTCTATTCCATTCAAGTTACCATCATACATTACGAAATTTGATGGTAAGTAGAGAGATGATCCCAAGAATCACGTTATGACTTTCCATCTGTGGTGTTCGTCAAAATCCTTGATGGGTGACTCTATTTGATTGGGAATATTCCAGCGCACATTGACTCGTACGACCGCGAAGTGGTATATTGAACTTTCACGACATTCGTTTACGGATTTTAGTGCTTTGGAAACTATCTTCCTTGTTAACCCAAAAAATACCTCACTCAGCTCTACATGGCCTACACCACCCAAGGACACCCACGCACAACCCTCATTTCATCCCATTGGACCCCCACACCCTTAAAAAGGCTTAAGAATGAGCACAAGGGCTTAAAAACCCCAAAAAAGAGACTAAATAGTTCTCCTAAGGGCTAAAGCCTCTAAAAAGGGGATAAAACCCCTGAAAAGAGCTAAGAACCCCAAAAGAAGCTAAAGATAGGGCAGAAGGGACTAAAATCCCAAAAAAGGGGCTAAAGGCCCAACCAGGGGCTTAAAACCCTAAAAGGCCCCAAAAAAGCTATAAATAGAGGGGTGGGGTTCACTCTCAAATCACTTATCCCTTGCATATTGTTATGCTGCCTAAGTGGATGCCTTGAGACCCTTTGTCTCTCAAGCCACCCACACACCCTCTCCTCCATCTTCCATTGAGCCATAGCTCCCCCATCCAAGAAAGGTGCTTCTCCAAGCTAGGGAATGGTGGCCCATTCCATCAAGAGGAGGTATACCAATGTTATTTTCTATCTTTGCTTCAGTGTTTTGTAGTTTTTCTTAACCCATATTTGTTTGCAGGTTTGTTTTTGAACATGTTTTTGTAGGTATTTTGATTCTAACAGTTGTATGCAGGTTGCTAGAGATAAACCCTAACAGTGTTTGTAGAGGGGTGTCCAGTCATTTCTTTTATTTTGGTTTTGCTTAGTTTTCTATTCGTTTTTCCTGCATTTAACCACCAAGAACCTATCCCTCCATCCTATAGGTGGAAGGTAGCCATTCCTGCCTTGTAACAAAGGAGAAATCTCTGCTACAGAATTGGTGACCATACTAGGTCGATCTCACAGGATCCCTGGGCCTGTTTTTCAAAATTTCAAGTTTAGTTTAGTTTTTTGCCCTAGATTAATTTTTCTATTAAATCTACTTTAAAATATTGTTTATTTACATTTTATGTTACTGCCAAGCCTCCACAAGGAAAATCCGAGTCCATTTGGCCACAGTATAGGTTACTGTCGGCCAGATCTGACTCGGGGTCAAAAAATCTCACCTTCTGGAGCAGGTCACACTTATCGGGCCCAGACAGGGGACCAGGTCACTCATTTGGGCCTCACAGGTGTGACTAGGTCACCCTTTTACCCCTGAAAGGTATGACCCCCTTCCAAAAGACAGCCCACTTTTGTCTACAAAATCTGAGCGACCCCCTCGCTTGTTTCTAAAAAACTTTGGCGACCCCCTCGCCACATTTGACCTGAAATGTGCGATCTATCACTCAAAATTGGGTTTTAGTAATTAAGGACGGTCAGTGCAGCTCAGCCGCCTCTGTCCATCATAATTTTTTTATTTCTATTTCTATTTATGTTAATGACAATTTCATGTACAAAACAAAGTGTAAATTAAATATTTAATGGGTTAATCAATATAGTTTGACTAAAACTCACTTAAAATCAACAATCTTGCTTAACCCTTCCTCCTCTACCCAGTGATCACCCTTCGGGGTATTCTAGGATAAGACGAAGGGCATAGCTCATATAGTAATAGGTAATTCACCCAATATTGTTCGAAACCACTAAAAACAGGTGACTTGGAAGGTAGAGGGGGTAGATAAGGAGGGCTTCTCACGGCGCTCAGCATCCTCCCTATTGACCAACCTTGCATCTAAAAGGTGACCTGTGGATCTACGAATAGGATTAGTCCCATTGTGTTGAGAACCCGACACCTTCTCCAGTTTGAAGAAGAATATAGGTGTAAGGTAGTCACCTAGTCAGGCTATCACAATTCAGGATAAAAAATGGTATATGTCTAATTTTTTTTTGTTTATTTAGTGCTGCCATACACAATGATATGAACTCTACGAAATATTCATAAACCATTTGTAGCCACCAGATAATATGAAAACAAAAAGACATACACATCATACCATGTAAATCAACCCAACTCACTTCATGACGCTAAGAGAGCCACTAAAATTTACAAATTTACACTAAGTTAAAAATATGCAATCTTTGAGGACATAAGTCCCTAACTGCCTCAACTGTGGGAAGTACCTGGGCTCATCCCAGAAACTCATTGTGAGAAGTACCGTAGGAACCCCAAAGTAGCTGGCAATTGAGAGGAATTTCCAAGCGAAACGGGCAACAACCCCCATTGATTGAGTAGAATTCCCGTGAGAAAAAAGCCAAGAACTATCTTCTGGCAGTCTTGGTGCCCGAGTGACCACTTGTAGCCAATATGAAGCCATTGAAACTAGGGTCCAAAAAAAATTATTTCCACCATTTTGATATACAAATTTAAACACAATTGATCCTTCATGTTCTTCCTTATGCTTAAGAGGCGAACCACCACAATTCGGGTCATTGAACCGACATTGTCGAGACCATTATCCGTGACCTCCCACACCATTAGAAGGCCACACAGCCTTTGATTTAGATTCAGATCCATAGCAGTCTGAACCAGACCTGCACACTGCACCATCAAGCCCCATGGCTGGTGCAAACACGGATCCATTTTTCAGCATAGCCATAGCTAGTGGACCTATGTCCACACCACAATACATCACCAACAACCCTGTAGGTGGCCCCAGAATGGTCATGCAAACTATCATCAGTCAGCTGCCACCACCCATAGTGACCACTCAAGCTGTCCCACCTGCAACACATGGGGGGCAGTGGCCCTTCCACATGCACTGCCCCTCTTGTCACACATGGGGGAAGTGTCCCTTCCACCTACATTGCCCCTCCTTTCATACATGGGGGTAGTGGCCCTTCCACTCACACTATCGCTCCCACCACACTTGGGGGCACTGTCCCATCCACGATGGTGCCACAAGTACCCCCAGCAATGCAGATGCATTATGCACCTGCAAACCTAAACACCATGGCTGCCCCATATCACATCAACCTAGGGTCAAACCTTCCTTTCATGGCACGTCTCAACTTTCCTGATTTGGCTCGGTTAACAAATGACCCTATCCTCCATCAAAACTTTTTGGTGTCTCATGCCAACCAAACTTCCCTCAGAAATTCCCAAGTTTGAAGGGAGGGTAAGGGAGTGCCCCCAAAACCACATCATGAAGTTTCATCTATGGTTCTCATGAAACAACATTGTAGATGATTCGATCAGGCCAATACTATTCCAACCTACCCTCATTGGTGCTACAACCAAGTGGTACAATGAGCTACCACAAGCCAAGTACCCATATTTCAACTCCCTGGCTTTCATGTTCCTGCAATATTTCCAACTCCCTATTATGATGAAGGGGTGGAGATCTTGTTATCTTGCCACAAAAATACTACGACCCACATAACTGACCACATCCATGAGTGGCGGCAACACCATAGTCTGTGTAAGATTCAACTTGATGACAATATCTTCCTGGATTGGTTCCTCAAAACCTTTCTCCCAACTATAGCAAAGGATGTCACATTTGAACGTCCCCAATTCGAAGAAGAAGCCATCTTGAAAGCCCAGCAGTTTGATCTGATTTATGCACAGTCTGGGTACCTTTCCACTATCATTCCAGACACTCCCTGTGTGGGCACCTCCTACCGTGATGCACCGGGGGAATCCCATGCTACAGATCCAATCATAGGTGCGGTCTCCCACCAAGCACAACACCGTCTAACACCACCTGTAATACCACCGCAACCAAGCAATACTGCTAGTGTTTCCTACAAAAACAAAACTCCGAACTATGTAAGAATGGGGTCCCAGTCTAGAGCCATGACTTCTTACGAACAACTTGTGCCACCGTAGAAAGCTCAGGCCTTGGCTTGGCCAACAAAGAAATACGCAGGGCAAATTCCCATGTTTGTGGAACCTCCACCCACCCAAATATACTATGCACCACCAGTGCAAGCGGTTCAAGCCCCCGCCCCTGCTCCACCTGCTCCATTGGGATAGGTGTTTGCACAACAAAACCATCCCAACCAGCCAGCCCCCAATAACCAACAAGGGAAAGCCAAAAATAACTGACCCCAGAACCAAGGAAACAATCAACCGTAGGGAGGCGGTCAACAACCAGACCCTCCCAACAATTCCATGACAAACCGGCC
Organism: Pseudotsuga menziesii; assembly: GCA_001517045.1. Lineage (NCBI taxonomy): Eukaryota > Viridiplantae > Streptophyta > Pinopsida > Pinales > Pinaceae > Pseudotsuga > Pseudotsuga menziesii. The sequence continues at coordinate 396,092 of LPNX010523555.1, read as the reverse complement.
AACCCAAAATCCTCCACGACCAAATGCACCAAGACGTAATGCGTCGTTGTGTACAAACCAACCATGTACACTCTGTGAGGTCTACAGGAACTACACATTTGAGTTTCCCTTTATGGGTCATGCTAAGCAGGCCGTTCAGAACAAGGTTCATCATGCCACCAACATAATGGACCAAGCCCAACCCAACCCGACACCACAAGGACCTCCTCCTATGATGCTTCAAAACCCATTACCAGTCCAAGGATTGGTGGCAACCACACCCCCTCCCCAACCCAATCGTAACGCTTCAGGGGCACCTCCCATGGCAGAAACAGGTGTCCACCACTTGCTAGCTATGACAACTGAAGAGGTCAATCTACAAACTAGACGAAATAAGTACAGAACCAACACCAAACTCGCTGACACATCAACAGCATCAATGTCTAAAACAATCAATGCACCTCTTTAGTTACCCTCGTTTCCACACCCCCCATACACTAGGTTTCCAATATCGCCACGGCTAGACCTGCTGTTAGCTACAACATTGTGGACGATTTGGCCCAAACACCAACCACCATGTCTGCTCTTATTAGAGGAAATTTGGGGTCTAAAATGGGCCTCCTAAGGAAAATAATAAAAAAAGCCACATCACACTACAAATATGCCATGTTAGATTAAATATAATGAAAATCTAATGAAAGTCAACCAAAATCGTCTCATTAATGGTAGTTGACAACTATATTGAGTTAATGTAGACTTAAGAGATATTGATTAAAAATATTAATGAAATATTTAAATTCTTGTGCACACGTAATAAATGACAAGAAACTTTTGAATTTTATATTATTATTTTTTTAAATGAATAGACCACTACTTTTTATATATTTAATAAATGTAAAACTCAAATATATTCATTTATAATGAAAAATATAATTATAATAGTATTAAAAAAATAAAATAAAAATCACTATTATTTTTTAATATAAATTTTATAGTAATTCATATAAAAAATATTACATCACATAAAGTAAAAAAAAATCAACTATGTATATTCATATTATTTTTTATATTAATTAAAAAAAAATTGGTTTAATGGGTAGGTAGGTAAGAGAGAAAAAAATTAAAATCAAATTTTATTATAATTTTAGTAACATTAAAAATAGTTTATATTTTTTATTCTGTTAGTATTTAAATGTTTTATTTATTTTTGGATGTAATAATTAAATATATTTATTTTTTAAATATTATTAAATAATATTAAAAATATTAAATATCTTTTCTTTAGTATTTCAAGATAAGTCTTTAAAATTAAATATTATTTAGTTTTTTTTTAAATTGATTAATAAATGTTTGTAGTATTTCAAAATGCTTCCACTACAATTTTAATTAATGTGAAGGTTATGTTTTAGAGGAGTTGGAAGTAGTGATCAAATAAAATATTCTATATTTATTAGTTAAAGTTTATTTATCTTATTTCTAGGTGATCTTTTCAACAACTTAACCAAGGTGAGGTTGATATGGAGTTAGCTATTGTCAAATAAAAATATGACACATAAGCATTATGTGTCCAACTCAACCATAATGGTTGACCGAAGATATTGAAATTCTATTGGTTTAAAAATTCAACTCAATCCAGCTCATCCATGGCACAGTTTTTTATAAGGCCCATTTTAGACCCCAAATTTCCTCTAATACTCAAAACATGCCCAGCGCAGCGGAAAGCCTTACTAGCTTCCCTTGGGGCCATAGACCCCTCCGAATCCAAGTTGATCACATTCGACACAGAGAATGGAGAACCGTGAATGCCATCAACCATTTCCTTTCAAATCCCGGTGTCTATCCAGAATTTGGTTGTGCACTGACGCATAGTGGATGAGGGGGAATTCACGTGCGTTATGTCTACCCTAGTTTGGCAGAAACTTGGATCCCTAATTCTGCAACCATCCTCCACAACTCTGCGGGATTATTATGGCCATCCCACTAAAGCCTAAGGAATCATCCCCCACGTCCCCATCACATTAGCTGGGAAGACAGTTCTGATTGACATAGAGGTTGTCAATGCTCAATTGGACTATAACCTTCTCCTCGAAATAAGTTATATGTATGCCATGAGAGATGTTGCATCAACTGTCTTCTACCTCATGATGTTCCCCCATGAAGATAAAATTGTGATGGCTGACCAACTGACTTATCACGATCTGCAAGGGCTAATGGCACCCACCAACATTATCCCTACAATCAACACCATTGATCCAAAAGGGATGACCACACACTCGAATGTTGTCCCTGCGGTCAACACCATGGTTGAAAACATACAAGCCTCCCCATTGTTGAATGTGGGCCCTGGGTTATTTTTCGATACCACCATGACGACTCCTTTCCCCTTAGTGTCACCACCACTGACACCAAACGAGACTGCAGACTTGTGCATGCTCTCATCAAGCACCGCTGCACCCAAACAAAAACCATAGCCGCAACCCCAACCGCAACCACAACACCATCTGTAGCTGCAACATCAACAGCAACCGCAACATCATCCACAGCTGCAGCATTATGCACAGTCGTAACCACAACCTCACCCCCACATACAACCATCAAGGAGTTATCTGGGCTCCTCTCCAGTCCATACAATTCCCTTCCTTTTTCCTTCGCCTGGTGTCATGAGAAAGCCAGTAATGGCCACCCTAAACCTACCCAACTTTACATTGGGAATTCCCGTGTGGTATCTTGATCCACTAGCTCAACCATAAATTCCCCAGGTAGTCTTAACCCCCATGCAGCCCATTGCGGTTGAGTCTCATCCTACAAAAACCAACCACCACACCCACACCAACACCGCCCCACCCAAAAAGGGCAAGGGGCAAGAATGTGAAAGCCACCGCACAGCCTCGACAGACCCCGACTTGCATCATCTGTGAAGAATAGGGCCATACAACTCAAAAATTCTTTGAGATTCCTATCATCCATGCAAATTTGGACGCCATGTATAAAAACAAAAAACCTCCCCGTGGTTGAGCTTCCAAGCGTGCCAATAGTAAGAAACAAGTCATTGAGAACAAACCATGCTTGCACCCTCTACAGTATGTATGGACACTATTCTCACCACTGTCAAGAATTTCCTGTGTTTTGAATGGATTTAGCCGACCTCCATCAAAATTCCCTTGAATCTAAGATCACCCTGATCGAAGAATTTCACCCCCCACCTCCTTCTTCCACACCATGTCCATTTACATGATGTCCATTTCAACTGACCCTATTGTCTCCACCACCAATGACGGTCCATCAGACCTGTCTCTTCAATGCTTCCACAACAATGAGGACATACTTGAAGCCTTGACCACCCCGAAATACCCATGGGATGACATGCACCATTGCTTGTTCTTCCTCCCTGAAGAACTTGTGTCGCAGTCCAACTAGTTTTCCGTGAAAACCAAAGATTTCATTCATGGGAAAGTTGACTAGTTAAAAAACCCCATCTCAACACTAGACGCATTCGAAGAAGGGAACTGTTATAGCTCAAAATGACACATCTCTGCCTGTGACCACTTTCCCATGATTTCGTCGCATGTCGACACTTCATGAAAGTCACTGAAAAAACACCTAACTTGGAGGACATGTATCTTGAGTTTTGTAACTTCGTTTGACCCCATCTCCACACCATTGCAAACATATTTCTGTTAGCTAAAAATTTCTAGAAGACACCAAAGTCTAAAAATGCCCAGAAATTCCCTTAAAATGAGTTTTTTGTCTATACGCGACTTGCTGTATTAGCAACCCACGGATGACACGCAACTTGCCAGTTAGGCAACCCGCGTATACTTTTCGTGTACGTGACTGTCCAGTTATGCAACCCATGTATGCATCTTAAAAATGAAAAAAAACTTGTCTTTTGATTTCGGGTAGTTTGGGTAGTTATGCAACTGGCTCCTTCAGTTGTAACTACTTTGTCTTCACCCCTAACTCTTCCTTAACCATATAAATAGAGGTAGGGAGGTCCATGAGAGGGGACTTGAATTTTTGCACTGTTATGCTGGAGGATTTCAAGCTCTCTTTTCCCACACCTTTTCCCTAGAAGCATTCTCCTTGTGTTGCAGAGCTTGGAGGCTGAGTTCTTTGGAGAAGAGAAGCAACAGAATCAGATCAAGGTTTTGTGAGGTGCCAAACTTGAAGAGAAGGTATACTTGTACTTGTTTTCAAGATTAATAAAGATGTGATGTTCTTCTTCTTCCCAAATCATTGTTCAATGTGTGATTGAATCTCTGTTTATGATCATATGATGATGTTATTCAGATCATTAGTTCATGTTTATTTGATTATCATTGTTTTATATGTGGTCATAATGGTTTGAGGAAGGTATAATTCATTTTGCAGGTCTCTTGGAGCAAGAGGAGAAAGAAGAGGATTGAAGAGAAAGCTTGGACCAACCTTCAGTTAATCAGGTGTGGACCATTCTAATCTCTGATCTTGCTTGTCTTTACTTGCAGAACTATTTGCATCCACCTTTCAACCCCAGTATGTTGATGGCCTCTTAAACCCTAGCCATAGGATACTTTCCTTTACAACACAACTGGCACCCATCCAACCTCTACAGGTCATGTTGGATCTAAGCATTCAACCTCTACAATTCAAGTTGATCTTCACCATCCAGCCTCTGTTGATCATGCTAGTGGGATCCTTCCAACCTTTCTAGGTCATGTCGGATCCAGTCTCTTAGCCTCTGTGGTTCATGCTAAGGGCACCCGTTCAACCTCTGTTGTTCAAGTTGAACCTCCCCATCCAACCTCTGTTGTTCATGTTAGATCCATCCACCCAACCTCTGTTGTTCATCCTGGGGGCACACACTCACCTGCTGCAAAGCATGTTGATCATAACCATTCAAACTCTGTTTTTCATGTTGGTGGTGCCCATCCAACCTCTGCAAACCATGTTGGACGCAGTCTCTCAACCTCTGCAAGTCATACTGGGGGTAGTCTCTTAGCCTCTGTGGTTCATGTTGAAGACAATCTGTCAGCCACTGCGAGTCATGTTGACACTGTTGAAAAGACTACCCGTTCAAAACATAAGCCCAACTTTCCTTGCAAGCTTTGTGAGGGAGACCACCTTACTTATAAATGCCCTTCTATCCCGGAGGTGCGAAGAGTTTGGTTTCATGGTCATCCCATTTTTTAACATTCTGAATCTTTTCAACAACCAACCTATCTTAGTCAGGTTGGACCCAGTCACCCAGCCTCTGTAGTTCATGCTGGAGGCAAACTCTTAGCCTCTGCAGGTCATGTTGAGAGAAAACAGTCAGCCACTGCTAGTCATGTTGACATAGTTGAGAAAAATGGTCGTTCAAAGTGCAAACTTATGTTCCCTTGTATGCTATGCAAGGGAGATCATCTTACTCACCAGTGCCTTGCTATCATAGAGGTGCGAAGAGTGTGGTCCAAGACTCAAGAATTTCCTTCTCCTGAACACCGTATAGTTTCTCAACAACCTACTCAACCTTTGGTTGATCAAGTGGTCAAACCAATCTTAGATTTGGTTGATCCCACTCTTCTTTCGGAGAGTGATCCTGATGTGATTGAACCAATGTCATCTTTGGTCAATCCCACTCTCCCTTTGGAGAGTGACTTTCATGAAGCGGTTGAATCGATTCCATTATCAATCAATCCCACTCTTCCTTTGGAGAGTGAAGTGTCTACTAGTCACATTTTCTTCACTGCCAATTCAGAACTTACTGAACAAGGGGGCACTGAACTTGCTTTGGATCAATCCCCACCAAGCTCTCAGATTGCTTCCTTTGATTGGAATAGCCTAGTTGAGCTGCGCCTTCCTTCTGACGCACCTTTCCAGATAAAGGTCAAAGTTGAACCTTATACGATTTCTCGTTGTATTGTTGATGAAGGAGCCTTAGTTAGTATCTTGTCTGCTCGTGCTGGGCGAGGCATGGGATCTCCCAGCCTTGTGTTGACTACTAGTCAGTTACTCGCATTTGATAGAAGAACTTGTATAGCCTTGGCAATTCTTGCTCAAACACCTGTTACTTTGGGTGGGAAGACCGTCTTAGTTGACTTCATGGTGATAGAAGACCCCTTGGACTTCAATATGCTCCTTGGATGTGATTATGTCTATGCCATGCAAGCTGTGGTGTCAACATTCTTTCATGTGATGTACTTTAATCATGGCAAAGAAATTGTCAGTATTGATCAGTTGGATTTTCTTGATCCATCTCCTGACCCAACTAGAGACCATGTCTTTCCTTTATTGGTTCCCAGTGTTTGTATAGACACTACCCCACCAAAGGTGAGCTATGTGGCCTCATGTCCTTTACGTTCAATTGCTACTGAGAAGCAGCCTCTATTTTCATGCTTACCTTCTCGGGACTTGGTCCCAGTAGTTGACCAGGTGAGTCATCTTATACATACTGTAGAGCCTTCTCTTCACTCTGTCAATCCATTTGAAATTTTAGACATGTGTCCTTTCTCGGATGATCTCCTTCCTTTGGATGAAGTTTTCCTAGAGTCTTTGATACAATTTGATATTCTCTTGGATGTTGGTTCAGTTGTGACTAAGTCTAACCATGATTTGCCTAATAAGCCTGAGCTTTCTTCTTATGTTGGTCTTGTTGATTCTTTTGACTCTTTCTTCGAACAGCAAGCCAGTGATCCTAATGAGTTTGATTTTTCTTATGATTTTTTCAACTCCTGTGATATTGAGTTTTTTCTTACAAACTCTATCTCCCTTGTTAATTTTTGCTCTCCTTCTAAGGTTGATCTTATTGATTATAAATCCTCAATCCTTGGTTCTATAGAATCCTCTTTGATAGATTCTACCTTGACTTTACCTTTTATAGAAGATAGAAAAGTCACACGTGTTTCTACCAAAGTGACCCACATCAGATCGTTTCTTCTGAATATGATTCTGATGTTATTGTTTCTTGGAGACAGGATTTGTAGTTGGATTCACAACTGTTTACTGGCCTCGCCTTTTTGTTCAACTCATAATTGCATTTTCATGTGCCCAGCTTGCGCTTATGAGCTTGGTGCCGGCTTCCACGCTTTTAGCTCATTGTATAAGCCCTCATATTTGTTCTCATCGTCACTAAGCCTTGTATCATTTTGCCTTTGCAACTTGACACCATTTACCTTGAGGAGACGTTCCCCGAGTGTCCTTATCTTGCTCACTTTCCTTGCATTATGCATAGGTCTGTTCCTTATGCTTGGAACTAGTTTCTCCTGTCTATGACACTCGTCTCCTCACATTTAGAGCATTCTTTTTGCTCTCCTTAGAGCTCGTTAAAAACATTAAGGAGGCCATGAGTTGACTTTTCCAGACTCATTAAAACGTCACAGGAAATATATTGAGTTTCGTTAGGCCTAGGTCTGACTCGTCAAAATAGACTTGACTGCCGAGTAAACTTGTCCATTCAGGCTTGTTAAGAATATGTGAATGGGAATCCACATTGGTGGTACGTTATCTCTTTCTCGGACCATGTGGAATAATACGAGAAAGGAACACTCTCTTTTCTTCAGAATTGAGAAGAGTATTCTCAGGAATAGGTTTATCACTTTTCTGGACCTGAGGGACTAAAATTACAGAAAAGGAACCCCCGGTATGAGCTTAGTTTTCTCTTTTTCGTGCTCTGGACCAAAACATGAAAAATATTCTGAGTGTACTTTATGTCTTTGTCATGCTCGTTAAACCCTAAACTTACAAAACATTGAGTTTATTGTTGCAGACCCCATTTCTCGTAATCAAATGGATCTTTCCAAGTGATCTTGCCTTCCTTCACACTTGTAAAACTCAGGCTATATGCTGCTTTTGAAGGAGCGTTGGGTAGGTGGTAATTTAACCTTTTTTGGACCTTCCTGACTAAGTACAAAATAGGTTCACCTTTTCTTCTTCGGAAGTTAAGAGAGTTCTTCTTTGGTATGTTTAATACTTTTTCAACCTCAGGAGACTAAATTGTACGAAAAATGACCCCCCTAGAGTCTTCTTTGGAGTTTTCAGACTCTCTAAACTATGAAAACACCGTCGAGCATGTACTAGTTTGGGCTCATAAAATCCACGAATCAGTGCTTTATCAAGCATTCTTCTTTCTTTTCTTCGAGCTTGCCAAAAGTGAAGATGGTCCCAAGTTTGCTTTCTTGGACTCATTAAACCTTTACAAGAAAGAGGGGGAGGGAAGTTCATTCACATTTTTTTTACATCATGGCAGCAAGTCTTGTTTCCTTGAGCAAAGCACCAGTTTTGAGTCTATCAACAGTTGGGTCCTAGTATTTTGACCTTATCTCGATTGAGATTTTCTTACTCCTCCAGTTGGTCTATTTTCCAATTATACGGGGAATGTGTCAATGTATCCTACATTGCAGATTTGTTTCGTTGGTCCTTTTGTGTCAAAAGCTGCCTAAGTCACTTTTGTGTCATGCTCACTGTTCAAGGATTAAATCTTTGTCAGCCTTTCTGTAGTTGCCTTGACCTTTTGTGTCGGCCATTCCCTGGTATCAGTTCATTACATTATGTCTTCGGTGGTCCTTGTTGTGAAATTCATTACCAATTCCAGATCCAATTAGTCTTTGACTTACCTCATGTTGAATGATGAAGGATACCTTAATGCCTTCCTTCCAATGGATCTCTTCCTATCGACTGCAACACATCTTTCTCTGGGGATGAGATTTAGAGTTTTATGACAGTACCTTCGGGATTATTGTCATCAGTGGCAATTTCCCTCGCTATTGGGTAGTGGGAATACCTTAATGTCTCATACTCGATGGATTCTTCAAGTGTTTGAATTCAAGTCCTTGTAATCACACTTGTTAGACTATACTAGGTACCTTGGGGATCATTTTCATTAATGGTGGTTTCCCTCGCATTTGTTAACAGTTCTCATTATTTACCAGTAATCAAACGGATTCCTCCATGTTCGACTTCAACTCCCTTTTATTCGCATGGTTAGGATTCGTACCTTTTTTGGGTGGTTTGGATTGAAGACCTTGGGTTGATGGTAGCATCATCATTTTTTGCTATTTCCCAAGTTGCGCAAGACCTTGTTATACTTTATATGACATTTTGCTGAGACATAGATCCACCTTGTATTTTTGTGGCTATGATCCATTGTTGAGTATGGATCCACCTTGTTCATTTGTGGCCATGACTCCTTTAGATTTGATATGGTGCCTTTTTACATATTGAGTGACCATGATAGTTTCATCAGTTATACATATGTTGGATCCGTCTGTATCTTTAAGGCGATGTTTTGTATATGGACTTGTATGTCCTAGAGATCAGTTTTTCTGACATTTATCTCTCTTTCTGGTACCTTTGTTCGAGCCCTTTGATCTTGGATTCTCTACTCTCTCCATACTCAGTTGTTTCCTTTATAGCTCAAAATGACACATCTCTGCCTGTGACCACTTTCCCATGATTTCGTCGCATGTCGACACTTCCATGACGGCACTTCATGAAAGTCACTGAAAAAACACCTAACTTGGAGGACCTGTATCTTGAGTTCTCTAACTTTGTTTGACCCCATCTCTGCATCGTTGGAAATATATTTCTGTTAGCTAAAACTTTCCAGAAGACACCAAAGTCTGAAAATGCCAAAAAATGCCCTTAAAATGAGTTTTTTTTGTCTATACATGACTTGCTGTATTAGCAACCCGTGGATGACACGCGACTTGGCAGTTATGCAACCCACGTATACTTTTCGTGTACATGACTGCCCAGTTATGCAAACCGTGTATGCATCTTAAAAATGGAAAAAAATGTGTCTTTTGATTTCAGGTAGTTTGGGTAGTTATGCAACTAACTCCTTCAGTTGTAACTACTTTGCCTTCACCCCTAACTCTTCCTGAACCATATAACTAGAGGTAGGGAGGTCCATGAGAGGGGACTTGAATTTTTACACTGTTATGCTGGAGGATTTGGAGCTCTATTTTCCCACACCTTTTCCCTAGAAGTATTCTCCTTGTGTTGTAGAGCTTGGAGGCTGAGTTCTTTGGAGAAGAGAAGCAGCAGAACAAGATCAAGGTTTTGTGAGGTGCCAAACTTGAAGAGAAGGTATACTTGTACTTGTTTTCAATATTAATAAAGATGTGATGTTCTTCTTATTCCCAAATCATTGTTCAATGTGTGATTGAATCTCTGTTTATGATCATATGATGATGTTGTTCAAGTAATTAGTTCATGTTTATTTGATTATCATTGTTTTATATGTGGTCATAATGGTTTGAGGAAGGTATAATTCATTTTGTAGGTCTCTTGGAGCAAGAGGAGCAAGAAGAGGATTGAAGAGAAAGCTTGGACCAGCCTTCAGTTAATCAGTTGTCTTTACTTGCAGAACTATTTGCATCCACCTTTCAACCCCAGTATGTTGATGGCCTCTTAAACCCTAGCCATATGATACTTTCCTTTAAAAAGCACTAGAATTAGGCCAACATCTCACCTACCATCAAAATCAACATCTCAAACAATCCCGAGGTTGTTGAAAAAATTATGCTAGGGGAATCCTGCTCCCCGGAAGAAGTCGCTGCCTATAAAGCTCTCTTCCAAGAATTCTGTGACATCTTTTCTTGGTATTACACTGAAATGCCTGGCTTGGATCCATCCATCGTGGAACACCACATCGACACATGGCCCGATGTGGCCCCCGCACATCAAAAGCAACGACCTATCCATCCTCTCAAAGTAGCCACAGTCAAAACTGAGATAGAGAAGTTGTGTAAAGCCAGCTTCATTTAGCTGATTGGCTACACCACTTGGGTTTTTAATCTTGTTCCTATGAATAAAAAATAGGGTACCATTCGCATTTGCATAGACTTCCACGATCTCAATGGAGCATATCCCAAATACCACTTCCCAACACCCTTCGTCGATCCGATTATCGATGTATGTGCCAAACATGAGGCCTTTTCGTTCATGGATGGATTTTTCAGATATAACCAAATCCATATCCAGAAAGAAGATTGTTACAAGACTGTGTTCACAACCCCATGGGGAAAATTCACATATCAATTCATGTCCTTTGGCCTGAAAAATGTTGGAGCCACCTTCCATCACGCCATGACATATTGTTTCCATGACCTAATTCACATCATCTTGGTCTACCTGGAAGACCTTACCGCTCGATCACCAAAACAAGCACAACATATAGACGACTTGCGGCAAGTATTTTTACATTGCCGCAAGTACAAAATTTTCCTAAATCCCCTCAAGTGCGTTTTCTGTGTCCCAGCAAGCCGTCTACTTAGATTTATCGTATCCCACAAAGGGATAATGGTATATCCCCTCAAAGTTCAGGCTATCCTTGATATTCCTTCCCTAAAACCTCGGCACCAACTACAGAGCCTCCAAGGAAAGGCCAAATTCCTTCACCACTTTGTACCAAATTATGCAACAAAAGATTACAGATTCATTCACCTGCTCTACACAAAAATCCCCTTTGTTTGGGATCAACAAGCACAAGAATCGTTTGATGCACTCAAGCAAGCCTTGGCTTCTGCACCATTACTCTCAGCACCAGACTTCACCCGAGACTTCATTCTCTACGTGTTAGCCTCAAAAAATGCCATTGTTGGAGTCTTGGTTGAAGAAGACGATGCTCGCCATGAGCACGTGATTTACTATATCAGTCAGAAGCGAACAGGACCCCCACTATGATATTCACCCAAGGAGAAATTGGCCCTCACCTTCATCTTCTCGGCTCAAAAGTTGCACCACTACATCATCGCAAACCATACTCCTATAGTGGCTAATTCAAGCCCAATGCAGTACCTCTTAAGCTGTCGCCTTCTACAAGGTCGAGCAGATAAGTGGGTAGTCCTCCTCCAAGAATTCGACTCAGAGTTCATTTCCCCAAAGAGCACAAAGGAATTCGCACTGGCCATGCTCATGACCAATCTGCCTCCATTAATCACGTCATCAACCCCCAAGGATGATATCCCTGATGATTTCCTATTCGTAATATCCATGGAAGACCCATGGTATGGGGACATCCTTCTTTATTTACGAACACAGAAGTTTGCAGCGCACTCAAACCATGAGGATAGGTGACGCATCTGAAATCAACTCATTTTCCACTTGCTAATTATAAATGTTCTGTATCATCGAGGCATTGATACCATCCTACGTCGTTTCCTCACCCATGATGAGGCTGAGACCATTCTCAACAACTGTCATAGTGGAGCCTATGGTGGCCACCTTTCAGGCCTGGCAACCACCTAGAAGATTCTATGCGCTAGCTATTTTTGGCCTTCTATCTTCACTGATTGCATAGAGGCAGTCAAGCATTGTTGCAGCTGTCAGCTCTTTACCCAAAAATCAAGAACCCCCCTTGCACCGTTACACCCTGTAGTCACATTTGGGCCCTTCTGCAAATAGGAAATCGACTTCATGACAATCAACCCTGTCTCGGATAATGATCATAAATACATCTTTGTGGCAGTCAATTACTTCACTAAGTAGGTCGAGGCCATGCCCACATTTGATTGCACAAGTGAAACAACAGCGCGCTTCTTATTCAACCATGTTATTTCATGATTTGGTGTTCCTAAACAATTAGTCTCAGACCATGGAGCACACTTTCAAGATGCTATATGGGCTAAGTTGTCAACCATGTTGAAATTTGAACACCAGTACTCATCTTCCTACTACCCCCAGGGAAATGGCCAAGTTAAATCAGTCAACAAAATCATCAAAAAAATGCTCCAAAGGATGGTGGGAAACCATAAAATCAAATGGCATCACATGCTATTCTCTGTCCTATGGGATTATTGTACATCCACAAAAACTGCAACCGGTTTCACTCCTTTCTTCCTAGTACATGGCGTTGAATCAGTACTCCCTATAGAGTGCCAAATCCCATCCCTCCGCCCCATGGTAGAAATCCTCCCTTATACTTCACCTTTAGAAGAACGTCCCCTCCAACTTGAGCAAACCATAGAAGACCGTCGAGATTCCCTCCAAGCCATTGAAGAAACAAAAACATGATCAAAGGCCCATTATGACTCCCATGTCCATCCTCGCACCTTCAGCGAAGGTGATATGGTTCTAGTCTACGACCAACCGAACGATAAGTTGGGAAAAGGAAAGTTCGATTCAATGTGGTATGGCCCATACATCATCCACTGTTTCCTCAAAAAAGGGGCATACACCCTTATTGACTCTGATGGACAACTCTTGGAGAACCCCCATAATGGGCTCTACCTCAAAAGATTTTACGCTTAACATCACCAATGAGTCTCTTGATTTCCTTTTCTTGTTCTTTTAAAGTTTTTTCCACAAGTCAGGGCAGCACCATTAGCTGCTAATCTAAAATCACCCGGAACCTATTCGAGACACCTCTCACACCTCCAAGCACAAATTTCTATCTCCCTATGAGACCATTGTCTCATGTTTAACAACCAAATTTTGGGATCACTTCTCGGAAGTTCCCTCGATTTATGAACCACAGCATGGTGATGCAAGTGTCTGTGGACTTGTACTTGTATCACACTTGCCTACCACTACTCATGCGGGTTCTCGGGATACTGCTCGTTAAGGAACATCATTTTTATTTTTTTAACATATAGATGTCTACTTCATCCACTGCACCTTATGCAGATCTCTGGACCATTGTCCAGAAAATGAATTATTTCTCTTGCATGTATTTGGTGTATAACTGCCTCCGGACTTGCACTCACATCACATGTAGTCAATTTCGTCCACTGCAACTCACACACAACTCTCTTGACCTCTGTCTGAGAGCCACCTCGGTTTATGTGCCACTGCCGCACTGACTTGCGTACCTCTGTCACAATCTATCCCACGCATGTATTGGTATGTTTGAGAGCCATTTTCTTTGTTCATACTGCACAAAGGACATTTGGACCACTATCCACCATCCCGACATGGGGCACCGCTTGTGCCACCATAATCGGTTGACCATATTAGAGTTTCCTTTAAGCTCTTTTCTGAATCCTAAAAGAATGAAAATATCATTGAGCACAACTGCTTCCTTTCCTACTCATTAAAGGATAGGAAAGGGCATCTACATCGTCTCATTTACCTCCTTTTGCGGACTATTTAGAACATCAAATGAAAAGCACCACCTTGGCATATTCAAGCCAAGACCATTCCCCTCTGCATACTTTTATGCTTTGTCGGGTAGAGGGGCCGTACTTTACGAAAACACTCACCATGGGTTGTCATTAGGCTCTTTTCCAACCTTCTCATCAAGAAAATATTGCCGAGCAAACTTGGTTTCATTCATGCTTGTAAAAGTATCTGAATGACCATCCAATTAGTATGGGTTTAACCTTTTCTAGCCTAATTGGACTACCAATGATAAAGAAGTCTCTCATCGCCTATAGGATGGGCGAGCTCTCCTATTTATACTTTTATCCTTTTTCAGGCACAGGAGACTACCAACGAAAAAGAGCCCCCACTAGAGTCTTCTTCGTGCTTTTAGACTCTCTAAAAATGAAAGCATCATCTAGCATTTACTTTCTTGGGCTCGCCAAAAATCCATGAGATCATACCACAATAGTGTTTCTAGACACCAGCCCACAGAAAACAATTTGGCAGTAATCCCACTTTGGGTCGCTTTTGTTCAGAGTACTCTACAATGTGTCTTCCTTGGATCCCATCAATATCAACGGTGTCTACCGCCCCCAAGTATTTCCCATCTGTAGTGACATTCCCAGTATTATAGCTATGATCCCATTCCCATGAGTCAGTTTCATTCGCTGCCTGGTACACCCTGCCATCATACTCTGAACAAAGGAAGTTTGAGTCTACTACACTCCCCCTACCCCTGTTCAACTCTTTCCCTCCCCCCCCCATTTAGTGGGTCATTCTGCAGATTGTCTCACATCTTTCGATTATCTCCCTAGCGCTTCTCATCAAGGAAACACCATTTTCTTGACCAAGGGCAGGTCTCCCTCTATTGACAAAAACACACATATTCCAAAGGATAGACCTAGAGGTCCCTGTATCTTGGTTTCATTAACCTCATTTATGAGTTCCTTGTACCACTTGAGAGGAGTCCTTAGTGCCTCTCGGGAACGTTGTTTCTCATGTGCTCGACTCTAACTACATCATCGCACCGTTGAGATTCGTACAGGGTTTGGTCTGTGCTGTATTTGGTCGAAGACCCCAGATGTCACCTGACTCTAGCACATTGATGAGTCTATTTGAGGGACCTAAATAGGTTTATGTCCCTTGTGATTTTTGGGTTGCGTTGGAGACAATGTTCAAAAGCCCCAATAGTGCTTCAATATAGATTTATGATTGATGCAGCATACTTGTACCATAGAGACTCTGACTCCCCATCAATGAGTCCATACAGTTATGTACCAATCCAGATCCAGCAAGCTATTACTCACAAAGATATATCATTCCATGAGAATGCCATGGGTCCAATGTAGCAGTTCTTTAGATCAGTATTGTATTCAGCTTCTCAGTGAGGCAACCACTATGTATCATCAGTTGTATATGATCGAATCTTGTATTATAGAGAATAGATCACATTATTCCTTTGAAATTGTTACGAGTATGGGGATGCCTACCTCGTCCATATACATGTCACACATTATTTGTATCTCATCTATTGATGGGAACCATATTAATACAAAAACCAAAAGCCACCATGCCCTAGCCCAAGAAGCACCACCTCTCCACAGAAAATCCTATGATGTCCATCGGCCATACGATGAGCTCCTACCCTCACACATCAGGGGGCAATCTGTTAACCCAAAAAATACCTCAGTCAGCTCTACATGGCCTACACCACCCAAGGACACTCGTGCATGACCCTCATTCCATCCCATTGGACCCCCACACCCTCAAAAAGGCTTAAGAATGAGAAAAAGGGCTTAAAAACCCCAAAAAAGAGCCTAAATAGTTCTCCTATGGGATAAAGCCTCCAAAAAGGGGCTAAAACCCCTCAACGAAGCTAAAAACCCCAAAAGGTGCTAAAGATAGGGAGGAAGGGGCTAAAAGCCCAAAAAAGGGGCTAAAGCCCCAACCAGGGGCTTAAAACCCTAAAAAGCCCCCAAAAAGCTATAAATAGAGGGGTGGGGGTCACTCTCAAATCAATTCTCCCTTGCATACTGTTATGCTTCCTGAGTGGATGCCTTGAGACCCTTTGTCTCTTAAGCCACCCACACTCCCTCTCCTCCATCTTCCATTGAGACATAGCTCCCCCATCCAAGAGAGTTGCTTCTCCAAGCTAGGGCATGGTGGCCCATTCCATCAAGAGAAGGTATACCAATGTTATTTTTTTTCTTTTCTTTAGTATTTAATAGTTTTTCTTAACCCATATTTGTTTACAGGTTTGTTTCTAAACATGTTTTTGCAATTATTTTGATTCTAACAGTTGTACGTACATTGCTGTAGCTAAACCCTAATAGTGTTTGCAGAGGGGTGTCCATCCATTTCTTTTATTTCAGTTTTTCTTAGTTTTCTGTCCTTTTTTCCTACATTTAACCACCATGAACCTATCCTTCCGTCCTATAGATGGAAGGTAGACATTCCTACCCTGTAGCAAGGGATAAATCCCTGCTACATTCCTCAAACACTTTCAGCTACACATCCGCTATGAAAAGAGGCACTCATCAATCATGATGGGGAAATTAAGGGAAAGGGAAAATATTTTGCAATAATGGTAGTTGTTAGTCACCTTTGAACATGGCACTTTTCTACATTTGATTCAGTCAATTGGGTATTCAGCTTGTTTCTAAGTTGATCCACTTTCATGATTCATGCCACTCCTTTGAGTCTCTCAAATATTGCATTATTTGTTGTCACATTGTGTTCTGCCTCATCAAGTCAATGCTGCCAAGTCTTCAGTCATGCTGCCTTATGCTCAAAAGGGAAACTATTTTGAGAGTTTACACCTGCAATCAAAACAAATTTTTTGAGTCAGTCCGATGGTTACATCATACTCAAAATTCCAGAACCTTGTTCTGAGTTTCGTGTTGTCGATGTGGGATTCATCATGGCCATCCTTCGACAAGACTATTCCTATCGACATCAGCTCATTATCCAGGAATTAGTCTTAGAAACAAATTTAGTACCTTGAGATCATTATGACTCAATGAAAGATTCTCTCGCTTTCGACATAGGTTCACATCATTGACCTTTGAATGAAATATTCAACTAAGTGTTCGACGTTATATAATCTATTCACACTTAGGAGATTGTACTGGAGTACCTTAAGAATCATTGACATCAGTGGTGATCTCCCTTGCACTTGTTAATGGTTCACATCATTGACCGGTAATCAAGTGGTTTCTACCATGTTCAACTTCAGATCATTGTAATCACATGGATAGAATCGTACTTTGTGGAAGATTACAATTCTATCCATGTGTAATCACAGGGTCTCTAGCTGGTCCTAAACCATAGGGATGAGGCTCCATGGAGGTTAGCTTCGAGAATCCTCTCAAAGCTTCTCTTTTTTCCTTGAAAACTCGAGCACCGCTCTTCCAATGAAGAAAACATGCAGTGTTAAGGGGGCACCTCTTCTTGCAGTAAGGATAGGAGCGGTGGCACCACTTCTTGTGCATGCATCAAGGGTGGTGCTTCCTTGGGTAACGCTTTTTGTCAATGGGAGAGGAGCGTTACCAACTCAACACAGGGAAAAATTGCAAGGGGATAATTTGAACCTTTATTTTTCTAGGGAAAACATTAAGGGATTGGAGCAGTCAAGGGAATACCTATCTCATAACATCAGGGTGAAATTATTTCAATGTGAAAAACCCGAGATCGAAAATCTATGATTTTACGGAAAGGATTTTGTGGGAAGAAGCTTGCAGAACAGTGTGGAAGAGGTTGCACATCAAATAGTGGTTGTCCAACCAATCGCCACACAGTCATAGAAGGAAGGGGTTGAGGATCCCCTACTCAAGTATCAGAACCACTCCTTCACCTCTATAATAGAAGGTCATTCAAAGATGTTTTGAATCAGTCATTTTCATCAAGCAATCCTGAGCACTGGATTCCAGGGTTTTTAGTTTTGATTAGTCACGCACACCCCAACGTTTTTTCTCCATTTGTTTTATGAACATGGCGAATCCTCCCCCTCAAAATTTGATATGATTTTGTACATTCAGGTTTGATTCCCATGATGTAGCTAATTTTGGTGCTCTATTTCGAGGTTGGTATCGGGAGCAAATTGCACTATAAATGTAACCTCAGTAGAGGAGAAAAGGGATTCGACATTCATTCTTGAAGCCTCTGTTCTTGGTTTTGTAGCTCTAAAATTTTCTTACAAGTAATTAATGTAGAAGTATGTTTTGAGTGTCTGAGATTCATCACAGTGTTCAATGTTTAGTCTCTGTTTTCAATGTTCAGTCTGTGTTTTCATGCATGCTTCATTTCCATGTATGTGTGAAGTTCCTCTAATACATTTCTATCCGTATGCAACGAATTTGTTCTCTATTAAGTGCTCATTTAATCAAAAAACATGTTTGTTATGTGTCTATGATAAATGTCATGGAATTCATCCTCTGTTAGATTCTCCATTTCAGTTATCATCCTTTATTATTGCTTCTTCTAAAGGTGTTTGAGCAGATTCATCCACAAATAGGTGCCTCCTATTTCACTGGGTTTCTTCTCATTTTCCCCTTCCATCTCTTAAAGTTATTTCACTCAATGTTAATGCTCACGTTGCCTCATATTGTGAAGAATAATTACCTATAATTATTGTTGTAATCCCCTTGAATGTGTCAGGATTCAAATCCATTTCCCAATGGTTTTTTCTGTTTGTTTGTCTTACACTCTTCAAAATACAAACAACATGTTCCCATCAGAAATCTAGCCTTCTGAATGCTTACTGCGAGACATATGTGTATGTGAATGGTCTTGCGACACTGAGAGAGACCTCTATCGATGTATATGATAGAGTATATTCTAAAGGTTGGTATGAAATGGTTACCCCAATGATTTCCTACCAAAACCATAGGAAAATTATCGGGTTATAACATCTTGGTGCCATTGTCGGGGAACTAATTGCTATTATCTCATTGGGTAAATGACATTGTCCTAGTTGTACAACCTGGTTGAGCAGCTGGTCATAGACACATGTTGGTTGTATATGCTATGGCGAATCTACTCAAATATTTTGGAAGGTGACTCCTTTGGGAATATTTGTGGCCAGAAGGACCAATACAAGGAGAAATACTGATGTTGAACCTTTTCAAGATATTTTTTATCCAGAGTGACTAATTCAGAAGGCTAAGAAGCTACAAAGGCGAGTTATAGATCAGTTAAAA
Organism: Pseudotsuga menziesii; assembly: GCA_001517045.1. Taxonomy (NCBI): domain Eukaryota; kingdom Viridiplantae; phylum Streptophyta; class Pinopsida; order Pinales; family Pinaceae; genus Pseudotsuga; species Pseudotsuga menziesii. The sequence continues at coordinate 376,875 of LPNX010523555.1, read as the reverse complement.
AAAATATTTCCTTTCCATTTGAAGGTGTTGCTTCTATTAATGATATATCTGAGCATTGTGATGAATAAGTTGAGCTAGTTTTCCCTAGGACTAAGTTTGAGTCCAGCCTCTCTGAAGTAGTTTTAGACCCCTCTGTATTTGAGTTCTCTCATACTTCCTGGTCACCTAATATATCTAATTCTCTAGGTAGGGATATTCAATCCTTTTTCAACCAAGAGTGCCCCTTATTTTCCTCTGAATTAGCCTCATTGACCTCCACACACCCCACTTCCACAGAGCAGGATGCTGCCATATTCTTTTCTCCCACCACTTCAAAGCTCAAGCAACCTTCATCATCTAGTTACACAACCCCTCGCAACATAGTGATTTCGTATGTCTCACCAGCTTCAATTCCTCTTGGAAACCCTGCTATAACCCATGAAATCGATAATAGGTTTTCCCCTATACTTCTCCCTACTTCTCTTCATGACCTTCCCCAGGAATATGCCCAAAGAATCAAAAAATTTAATGGGGAGAGGGGGTATTCAGCTAAGGAACACTTGGGATGGTTTTGAGACTGGACAAACTTGGAGGAAGTAGACTATGATGATGTGAAAGTCAAATTTTTTTCCCAATGCATTTTCAGAGAAGCAAGAAAATGGTTCACAAATCTTCCAGACAAATCCATTCTGAACTTTCAATATTTTGAAGATGCTTTCAAGGAAAAATGGGTAGAAAAGAAAAACCCCAAGCAGTATTTGTCTCAATACCATTCGATGAGGAGGAGGGGGAGTGAATCTATCTAGTATTTTTTTGACATATTTATGAATAAATATAATTCCATCCTTTCCTAGTTAAAATCTCCCCCTGGTTCTTCCCAACTCCAATATGTTGAACCCTTTGAAAGTGAATTTACCTTGTTGCTGAGTGTAAGAAGCTCATCCTCCCTAGCTGATATGATGAAACATGCCATAGAGGTAGAGGTAAACCTGACTGCTTCTCGAAAGAAGAAGAGGGATGAGGGAGAATGGAGGAGAGAAGAGGGAGATAGAAGGAAGGATAAAGAGCCCGCACAACTGTCTTCCTCTAACTCACAAGAGGCCAAGATGGAAAGGTTGATGAATAATCTCACTGTGGACAATAAACCACCTCCTAGGGAAAATTAGGAGAAGTAGAATAGAAAATAGAATTTTAGAAGGCCCCAAGTCCTCCAAAATAGGAAGAGGGAGTAGATAAATCCCCCTAATCAGCTTGTGAGGCCCCCATTTTAGGAGAATTATGTGGAGAAATATTATGAAAATCAAGTTGAGGATGAAATTCACCAGCTAGACGCTGACTCGTCCTCTTCCTTTCGATTAACCAAATAAGAGCATGACAATTCCTATCATGAAACATAAAAGCTACATGTTGAGGAAACATAGGAGTTTAAGAAGGGGATTAAACTTGTTGTCATGGACATGCAGAGGAAGATTGGTATGAGGAACAAAAAAAATTTGTATTATGAGGAGTAAAGAGGCAACAAACAAATCCTCTACAAAAAAGCTGAAGAATGACCCACCCCCTAAGGATATCTCCAAGAATGTAACATATACCAAAGGGAAATAAAACAAAGAAGATAATCCAAGAAACTCAGATCAGGGACAAACCTCTTTCAAGTTAGAGGACAAAATTGCAAAAAATCAAAATATTTGTCCCTCTATTGGAATTGTTAAGAAATTCTAAATATAAGTCGCAAATCACGACCGTGTTTAAGTCTCTAGGAGAAATATCTACAATATCAGACTCCCTGAATCTTCAAGATGATAGCCCCACCATCCTATTTGGACCCGATGTATATGATTCAGCTAACGAAGATTCCCCTCCCTTTTACTTCAGTATGAATATTCATTATGCCATCCTACACGATGCCATGCTTGATTCAAGAGCTTCACACAATCTGATGCCCAGGAAGATCATGGATAAACTGGAATTGGAGGTGACTAGGACCTATTAATACCTTTTCTCATTTGGTTCCAGTAAATTTAAGTGCCTAGGATTGATCAAATATTTGGTCATCTCGTTGGCTTAGATCCCTTCCAAAATAATTTTAATGGACGTAGTGGTGGTTGACATTCCTCCCAAGCTTGGAATGCTGCTGTCAATATCCTGGGAAGCCAAACTCAAAGTGCACTTCAGATGGATATGTCTTATACCACCATTCTTGTTTTTGGTGTATAGAGGAGTCTTTACAAAGAAAAAAAATTAGCATACATGGTGGGCGGTGTTGAAAGGCCAAATAACCACCCCATCTATTCATTGGACACTGAGATAGGATCATCCATTTTCCTTAGAGATTGAGTCAAATACCATTTCCATTCAAAGAACACTTCTTTTGTCCCTAATCAAGAAAAAATTGAGGGATTGTGGAATGTGAACTTTTATGGGGCATCATGCAAACAAGGGGTAGGAGCTGGATTTTGGGTAAAACAACCAGGAGGAATTTCTTTAAATTATTCTTTAAAATTAGACTTCGATTTCACAAATAATGAGGAAGAATATGAGGCTATGATGTTGGAAATTCATATCCTGAAATATTTCCAAGTTAGGAGGGTGGTGATACATGGGTACTCTGAGTTGGTAATCAAGAAAATGCAAGGTGAGTATCAGGACATATATCCGAGTGTGGAAATTGAACCCAAGAGATAGAATAATTACACTCACAAAATTGCTAATCAAACATGCAAAATTAACATCAAAGGAGACTAAAATTGGAGCATAACACTAATTTGTATTGAATAAGTATACAATATCCAACCTTGTGAAGTAATAGGCTACTTCAATATATAAATAAATGAGAGATTTTAATGCATAAGGATTCCATTCGAAAAGGTCAAAAAGTAGGCTTACTAAATCTAGTCAAATCCCCCATAGGTGCATAAAGCAGTTTCCAAATCCACCAAGATGCTCACGAATTGGATAATTCAAGTAGATAAGATAATGAGGGATGGAAAGAAAACTCATACATTCTTTTATTAGGATAAAATTAGGGAGGATGATGTGGGCAAAAAACAAGTCAACTACACCTAGTCTAGCTTTTCTTTTTTCCTTAATTCTCAATAAAACAGGTAGCTTTTCAGAAAAAGAAGATATGCGCTTTGGAGGATATGAAATAAAGAAGAAATGATAAATATGGTTTCCACAAGGATTCCCAAGTGCTCCATGACTTAGTTTTAGCAAGTGTTGACTTCTAGGACATGTAGAAGGAAACTAGCATAGAGTGGAATCTAGGAGACTAGGTAATAAGAAAAAAATGATTTAATTAATTTGTAAGGTAGGTAACTATGGGTTGATTATTCTAACACCCCCCCTTAAGTTTGAATTTATGAGTAAATATTATAAAACTATAGGGCCTAGCAACAAGGCTTAGTCACCCTTTACATACTGCTTGTCCATACAACCAAGGAAAGAGGCAAAAACCCAGTGGGAAAATCCTCTCTTAAACATGGACAGGAAAACAAAATTCGGAAATCTTGTCATCAATCATGCTTCATAGCATGATCAGAAATCCCCAATAGTGATTTGATATTGTTTAATGTCTTCTCACAAAAAAATTTGGTGAAGATGTCTGCTGCTTGTTCTGAAGATGCACAGAAGAGTAGATGAATGGTACCATCATGCACAAGTTGTTTGATGTAGTGCATATGGATATCAATGTGCTTGGTTTGCTGTATCTAAACTGGATCATTGCATATTCGAATGGTGCTCTAATTATCACAATAGACAATAGTTGAAAACTTTGATTCAAAGCCACATTCTCCAAGTATTCCCTACAACCACAAAAATTGAGTTGCTACATTTACAACTCCTCTATACTCTGCTTTTGTAGATGAGAGTGCTATGGCACTCTGATTCTTCATTGACCAGTTGATTGGTCCTTCTACAAGCATGAACACATATCCTGATGTTGAATTTCAATCTGTGTTGTCACCTTCCCAATCACTATCAGTAAACCCAATCAAATCAAGATCAAATTTTGCTTTGTACAAGATCCCATGAGTTCTTGTTCCTTGAACAAAGTTAAGGATCCTTTTGGCTTCTCTCAAGTGGATCTCATGAGGCTGATACATGTATCTTGAAGCCACACTAACTGCATAATATAGATCAGTTCATGTGTGTGTAAGATAAAGCAAACACCTAATCAACTCCCTATATAGTGTATTATTTACCATAGGAGAAGAACCTGCTTCTTCAAGCTTAACTCCTGAAAGGAAGGGAGTCTTTCTTGTCTTGCAATATTTCATGTTGAAATTGTTTAGAAAATATAAGGAATATTTGGACTAATGTAGTTTGATTCCATGTTGGGATTCAGCAATTTTGAGACCCAAGAATTGGCTTAACAATCCCAAATCTATCATAGAAAATGCATGGTTCATTGCATCCTTCAAGGAGGAAATCTCTTTCTTTGAACTTCCTGTAATTAGAAGGTCATCCACATACAAGACAATAATCATCAAGGAACCATGAATCAGCTTCAAATAAACATTAGGATCAGACTTGCATTGAACAATACTCAATGACAACAGAAATCCATCAATCTTGGCATACCAAGCCCTGGGGGCTTGCTTGAGCTCATACACTGATTTTTTTAACTTGCACACTAAATATGGATTAGAAACAAACCCTTTAGGTTACTTCATGTAAATCTCTTTATTGATATCTCCATTTAGGAAATCACACTTTAAATCCATGTGATGTACCTCCCACTGCTTCGAAGTTGCAATGGCTAAAGCTAGCCTTATGGAGTCCATCTTTTCCATTGGTGCAAATATTTCATTGTAGTCAATACCATGTACTTGTGAGTATCCATTGGATAACAATATTGCCTTATATTTCAAAGGAGAACCATCAGCAACAAACTTAGTCTTGAAAACCCACTTACATTGAACTAGCTTCCTCCCTGGGGGAAGATCAACTAGTTCCCAAGTGTTGTTCTTCTGGAGCAAGCTCAATTCTTCTTTCATGGATTTTTTCCATATTGGATCATGTGATGCATATTCATATGTCTATGTATATGATTCAACCATTAGATATCACTTCTCAGCAAATAAAGGATCTTTCATACAAAGGGCACTCTCAAACTGAGATCTAGTCCTCTTAGTGTCACTAGGATTTCTAGCTAGTTCCCTAGCTGAATGAATGGTATTTGCTGCCTATTTTGGTCTTGTAGGAATGTCAAGATATATAATCAAATCATTATAATTAGACATATCAGAATCAGCAAACTCATTAGTCTCTTCACTTACAATCAATGGATCTGGTGGTGAAGAGGACTCTCCAACTTCAACTGCTACTAAAGGCTCCTCTTGGAAATGAACACTTATTTCAATGAAAGCTTTGTTAGTGCTCAATTTTATCATCTTGTACCCTTTTTAATCTTCAAAATACCCAACAAATAGTAAATCTTGGATTTTGGGCTGCAAAGCCTTTCTCTTTTCAGTTGAAATTCTAGCCCAAGCCTCTAAGCAAAAAATCCTGAAATGGGTCACATCTGGCTTGTTCCCACTCCAAGATTTGAAAGGAGTCATACCATAAAGCTACTTATGAGGCACCCTATTTTGGATGTAGTACACATAGTTTATAGCCTTGGCCCAAAACTTTGGTGGCAAAGTCTTATCCTCCATCATGTAGGTTGCCATCTCCTTCAATGACATGTTCTTTCTCTCGGCAACACCATTTTGTCGTGGTGTGTAAGGGATCGAATGCTGCATCTGAATACCTGTATCTTTACAATACTGAATGGACTCAAACTTTACATACTCACCACCATTTCCAGATCCAAGGATCTTAAGTTTTCTCCCAGACTGGTTTTCAACCAAGGCTTTAAAGACTTTTAAGGGGTCACAAATTTCAGACTTATGCTTTAGGAAGTAAACCCAAGAATACTTGGAAAAGTCATCTATGAAGGTCAGTGCATATTTGGTTTGAATCATGGACATATGATGAAATGGACCAGCAATGTCACTATGGATCAACTCAAGAGGTGCAGAGGTTCTCTCATGACTAGCTCTCTCAAATTTGTGCTCTAGGTGTATTCCTAGGATACAACCTTGATAAACTCCCTTGGAAAACTTCATCTTTGGTAACCCTATGACCATATATTTTTCACTCAAATCAAAAAGATACTTGTAGTTAATATGGCCAAATATTTCATGCCAAATCTTTCTTTCCTCATTAGCATGAATTAGAAGAGCTGAGGAGTTTGAGTAGGGTAGAAAATGGGAAAACATGTATACCTTCGAAGTGTGATCAACAACACCTTTTTCTATGACTTTACCATTTGAAATCTCAGCGATTTCAGCGTCATCAGGGGAGAAGATGAATTTCTTTGGAGACCCACTATGAGTCATCTGATACATTGACAAGAGATTAGAGGCAAGACCTGGAACATACAACACATTGTTGAACTTATCATGGTCAAGATCAATCCTTCCTTTTCCCAAACTGTTAGTGAGAGAGTCATCTCCCAAAACTATTGGTGGACCTTTCAACATTTCAAGAGAGGATAATGCCTCTTTTGTCAAAACCATATGTCTAGAAGCTCCAGAGTCTATGATTAAGCTAGGTGAGCTTGATATGCCAGCAACCAAGGCATGTACTCTCTCTCTATCCTCTGAATTTGATCCTCCTTCCCTCTTCTTTGATCAATCAAGAAGGGAGGTGTTATTCTTCTCCAGGAGTTGGGTCAACATGTCAATTTGCTTCTTCATATAAGAGATCTTAGGATGATAGCCCTTATTGTAGTATGCACACTTGCTCATTTCTCCTTTGTTCTTCTTCTACTGGAAGTTCTTCTTGGAACCTTGGGACTCCTCTTGAGACTTGTTCTTGTCTCTCTTTTGATCAGGTGGCTTTTTAGATTTTTTCTTGCTTTTTGAATCCACCCTTGAATCTCCAACAACAAAATCTTGGTCTTTGGAAGGTTTGATGGTGGCCATTGTCACCAACTTATCTTGTTCCTGTGTGAGGGATTCCATGAACTTTGCAAGCTTAGGCATATTCCAGGATGGACCTGTCAACTTGGTGGCATGGAAGGTTAAAAAAAACACTGAATAGTCAGGGCCAAGCTTCGAGAGTATGGCCAAAACTAGTTGCTCTTCCTTATTTTTGATCCCACATTGTTTTAGCTACAAAACAAAGGATTTAAACTTGGAAAATAGAGTTGCAAGGATTCGAAGCTACTGGGACTCAAGGAGATCAACTCATTCTCAATTTGATATCCTCTCATCTCATCTGTCTTACAAAAAATATATACAATCTTCTCCCACACTTCATTCGGTGATTTCAATCCATCAAGATGGAAGAGGAGGTCTCTTGAAATGCTTAGACACAAAATACCATAGGCCTCATCCCTCTTGTTGTGCCATTTGATTTTCTTTGTAGATACATTGGGCTCTGCCTCAGTTGCCATAGTAACCTTGTAGAGAAATTTCACTCTCAACAATATCTCCATCTCATCTTTTGACTCAAATAAATTGAATGGAGTCAAGACAATCTTCGGAGATTGGTCCATAGCTCAGAAAATGTGCCCTTCAGTTAGCAGAATATGCTCCTAGTCAAGATATCAAACCTATAATAGCAATATGGAAGGATAGAAATAAATATACAAAGGCTTTGATACCATGTGGAAATTGAACCCAAGAGATATAACAATTACACTCACGAAATTGCTAATCAAACATGCAAAATTAACATCAAAGGAGATTGAAATTGGAGCATAACACTAATCTGTATTGAATAAGTGTACAATATCCAACCTTATGAAGTGATAGTCTGCTGAAATATATAATTACACGATATAATTTAATGCATAAGGATTCCATTCGAAAAGGTAAAAAGGTAGGCTTACTAAATCTAGTCAAATCCCCCATAGGTGCATAATGCAGTTTCCAAATCCACCAAGATGCTCACTAATTGACTAAGTCAAGTAGGAAATCTGATGAGGGATGGAAAGACAACACATACATGATTTTATTAGGAGAAAAGGAGGGAGGGTGATGTGGGAAAAATAAAAGTCAACTTCACCTAGTCTAGCTTTTCCTTTTGCTTTAATTCTTAATAAAATAGGCATCTTTTCAGAAAAAGTAGATATGCACTTTGGAGGATCTGGAGTAGAGAAAGCATGCTAAATATGGTTTCCAAGAGGTTTCCCAAGCACTCCATGACTCATTTTTAGCAAGTGTTGACTTCTAGGACATGTACACGGAAACTAGCATAGAGTGAAATCTAGGAGACTAGGTAATAAGAAAAAAATGATTTAATTAATGTCTAAGGTAGGTAGCTATGGGTTGATTATTCTAACACTGAGGAGGAGAAGCTATAGAAATTCTTCTTTGGATTTGATAGAATGTTTTGAAGAATGAAAGTTTAATCAAATTCCCAGGTTGCAGAATGGTATGGATGATTCTTTGGCCACTTATGCTATTATTTTCAAAGTTCCCATGTACCCCAATAGTAAATATGAGATTGAAGTTAAGCACATAGCCTCTGTCCCAGATAATGTTAAGAACTGGCAGGTATTTGAGGATGATAGAAAAATCCATAGTTTCCTTACTCTCACTGGGAGTTTCATGGCTTGATCATTGATGAATATAACATTCTCATGGAAGGGTCTACTCTCACCTAGGAGTTCTCGCAAAGTCATATTGATGTTCCCAAATAAATTCCACCGGATGATATTGTTGCCCTTATCGAAGGTGTTGTTGGCAATGAAACTGAAGAAGATGTTGGGCCAGAATTGCAGGGGGTTGATGGAAAGCAAGAAGATTTAAAAAATATCCATGGAAAATAAATCATGCAGCTTAAGAGCAACAATATCCCCATGGGTTTGGTCCCTTTAAAAAATATCTTTGACCCAAATGATGTTTCTAAGGAGCCTCAGCTTGTCCCAAGCTGTGCAGATGTGGAATATGTGAATATTGGAATAGGAGCTCATCCTAAAATCATGAATATCTCAAGAATGCTATCTCTAGAGGCAAAACATAAATACACCTCACTGATGGAGGAATACACATATGCCTTTTCTTGGATCTATAGTGATCTTAAGGCTTATGATACAAGTATAATTCAACACACTATACCAATAAAAAATGATGGGATGCCTTTCAAGCAAAAACTATGGATAATTAACCCCAAGATGCTACCCCTAATTGAAAAATAAATAAAGAATTTGTTTGAGGAAAAAATCATTGTGCCCCTTAGATTCTCAAGGTGGGTGGCCAACCTAGTTTCGTCGAGGAAAAATAATGGAGAAATATGGTTGTGCATTGACTTCAAAAATATGAACATACTCTCTTTAAAGGACCATTATCCTCTTCCTAAGATTGGTGACATTTTGCAGAGGCTAGTGGGCTCTCAGAGGATCTCCAACTTGGATGGTTTCTCGGGCTACAACCATATCATGGTGCACCCAGAATACCAAGAGAAGACTTCCTTCACCACACCTTAGGGTACCTTTATGTATTCAAAAATTACATTCGAAGTCATGAATGCAAGGGAAACCTTCCAACTAGCTATGAACATAGAATTTTATGATGAGAAGGATAAGAATTTGGTTATTTATTTAGATGACATCATTGCCTTTTCAAATTCTGATGAGGAACACATCGCACACCTTCTTAGAGTGTTCAACAAATGTAGAAGGTTTGACATTTCTTTGAATCCAAAGAACTCCCAATTTGCTATGAAAGAGGGGACGATTCTTAGTAGAATAATCTCCCATAAAGGCATCAAAATAGACCCAAAAAGAATTGAATCCATACAGAAAACCGAGATCCCTTGGAACAAGGTTGAGGTTCAATCTTTTCTGGGAAGGGTTGGTTTTCTGAAAAGATTTATTGTTGCTTTTGCCGAGATTGTGAGGTGGATGAATATCATGCTGAGAAAGGATAATGAGATCAAGTGGACACCCAAAGAAAAGAAGTCTTTTGAGGACATAACGAATTCTATTTCAGAAGCACCAGTGTTGGTAATCCCTTATTTCTCCAAATATTTCCTCATATTCTCATTTTATTCATACCACACAATGGAATGGTTATTGTTACAAAAGAATCATGAGGGAAATGAGAAGCTGATTTCTTTCTGCAACAAAACATTGAGATATTCCCCACTAAAATAAAACATTCTAGAAAAGCAAGCTTATGCTCTGGTATAGGCCTTGAAGGATTTTTGGGTTTACATTCTGCATTCTCACATCATTTCTCATGTTCTCACCAGTGCACTGAAGGATATTCTAACCCAACCAGATCCTCAGCGTAGAAGGGGAAAGTTTATAGTGATCTTACATGAATATGACTTGGATATTAAACCCATAAAGCTGATTAAAGGCCAAGGACTAGACAAACTATGCCATAGTCAAACTATGAGTTACTTAGCCTACACATGGTTGTTGAATTATTAGCAAAAGATGAAAAACCTAAGGAAAAACCAAAGATACAAGTGGCTGAATGTTTCCTATCATCCCCATTGTATGCTGACATCATCTCCGTATTACAACATTTTCAAGCTCCACAGGAGATGAAAGGAAAAGGGCCATATTCCTCAAGAAAAAGGAAACAAAGTTTTGCTTCTTAAATGGGAAAATCTATTGGAAAGATCCAGGAGGGGTTCTGTTGAACTATATTAATGAACAAGAGGAAAATAAGCTCATTGAGGACTTTCATGCAGGAGAATGTGGAGGAAATCATTACTGGAATACCACTTTGAATAAAATTATGAGAGCAGGATTTTATCAGCCCACCATATTTTCCAACACCCATAAGGAGATTTCTACCTTCCATAAGTGTAATATCTTTGAATGGAGGAGGAATATTTTTCCATTTCCTCTGAAGCCAATACATGCCGAGGTCCCTTTCCAACAATGGGCATTGGATTTCATCGGAAATATAAACCCATAATTCTTAGGGAAGCATAAGTGGATTCTCACTGCCACTGATTATTTCCCCAAATGGATTGAGGCCATCCCAACTAGACATGCCACTAATATAATAATTGTCCAGTTTTTGGAGAAGAACATCCTGTCAAGGTTTGGAGTTCCTAGGAAATTAATCAATGAAAATGGTAATGCATTCAAATCAAATCAAATGGTTGATTTTTTTTTCAAATATTGCATACAGTTGGGACATTCCCCAGCCTATTACCCATAGGGAAATGGATTTGTAAAGTCTTCAAATAAAATTATGATGAGGATCATCAAAAAGATGATGCAAGACAACAAAAAGGCCTGACACACAAAATTGACTCATGCTTTGTGGGATAACAAAATCGGTGTAAAGAAATCCATTGGCACCTCACCATTCCACCTAGTGTATGGTTATGAGGTAATTTTTCCCACCTCTCTGAGTTTTCCAGTGATGAGGTTGTTGTAGGAGGGAGAGGCTGAGACCCACCCAACTCAGAGAAGGATGTATTAGTTGGTTGAAATAGAATAGCAAAGGGAGCATATGTAATACCCTGGTTTTAATCCCCACTGCATTAAAATAAATAAGATAATTATGTTGTAAATAATATTGGTGTGGAGCTCAAGGCCAAGGCCCCACCATAAGATTTGGTTATGTTGTGTTTATGATTAGGAATGGTCACCGATGGCATATCGGGACATGCGGCATATATTTAATTACAGCATCATGTATACACACTTTTTTTAATTAAAACAACTCAACCAGCTATGCTCGCAGCAACTAAATTGAGAAGGGGCATTATTCCAAAGGATAAGGAAGGGGGGGGGCGTGAATGTGGAACGTGGGGTCACGAGAGAAAATTATGTGTCACCACCTCCCTTGGTTATTTTGCTTTTGTTGGTTGAGGCAGCGATTGGATGGCAAGAAGACCATTGCCATGCCATGCTTGCTCTCCTCTCCATGACGTGGGAACCGTTTCTTCCCACTCCCTCGGTTCTTGGCTGCTCATCTTCCTCATGTAGGACGAGAAATAAATATGTTTTACCAACCGTTGCAGGGGGTTCACTCTCTCTCTCTCTCTCTCTCTCAAGCTAATTGTTGGTCTGCAATTCGTTTTTTTTCATCCACATAGAGAATCAATTTTTGCCTCCACGCATTGGACTATGTACTGTTTTCGTTCACCATTCGAATTGCAGTGGAAACTATTGGAATTGTTTTTCCACGAATTGATGCGATTGGGGTGATTCTTCCTGTGAATCTGCGTTAAACTGTGTATGTTAGCTGTGATTTTGGATCATTTTCCAATCTGTGTAAGTTTCCCAGTGATAGTATTGAAGGTTGGATCGTTGTGGGTTCATCATATTTGTCCTTGGACTAGTTTTGGGTTGGTGAATGATGGCCTGAGATGCTTGAAAAACCTGGTGGGTTGAGAACCACATGGACAGAGCTATTGAGTTGGATTTCTTCTCCACAACCCCTGAAGAGCACTGGAGGGAAGATCAGGGTCTGAGGGACTGCATTGCAGAGAAGGGGTTGACTTCCTTGTGTTGGGTGTGTGTGGGTGTTCTAGAATCCAGGCTGGCTCTGGTGTTGGTGTCTGCAGCTCTTCAATGAGCTCACCGGCTTAGCATTAGCCCTTCACAGCTCCTGGATGTCCTGATAAACCCAAATCTATTGGCTTGGCTAATCTGTTGTTCGCCTGATAAAACCCACCGTGTTGGCTTGGCTGAACTGTGTGTTACCCTTTTTGCTATGTGTAAGTCTGCTAGTTCCTTATTCCTTGTGGAGTCATGCTCGGCTCGGGGGTGGTAGCATTCCTGAGAGATCTAAGAGCATGTTAGCCTATGGTTAGGTGGAACATTGCAGCGACATAGCTGGTTGCGAAACAATTTCTTTATAAAGATAAGTAATCTTGTCAATTTTACTACTGCAATCCTATTTACTGTTAATGATCATGATGAACATGTTGAATGCTTTTATGAATGAATGTTACTTCCGCTGTGTATGATAAATAACTATATATGCATGTTTTAGTTCAAGCATTTTATTTCAGCAATTTTTTTATGAATGCACATGTTCATGGGGCTGGTAGCCCGGATGGTTAACTCCATGGTAGCGTCCTCTTTGCCAGTCATAGGGTCGGGGATGTTACAGCATATTTTTGACAGAACTAAGCGCAACCTTGGAAATAAGCCTTATATGAAAAATATGCTCCCATGGTAAGTCTCGGTGAGAAAAAATGGTAGAGATATGAGCCACAAAATATCAGACACTCCAGAATAATCCTGCAAGAGAAAGGTGTAGGGACAATAACAGATCCTCCAAAATATGATGAACTCCACGATTAAAGTCAGATCGTTGAGTAGGGATGAAACGAAAAAGAAATCAATGGCCCATAAAAAGGAAAAAGTCTAGATATGAAAAATGGAAAACCTGCACCTCGAAACCCACAATTTTGTGGAACAAAAAAGGAGGAAGAAAAAAGGAGGAAGTCTAGATATGATAATTGGCAGACCCGCATCCTACAACCCATAATTTTACAAAAGGAAAAGGGCAGAAGTGAAAAGTTGGAAGGAAAAACGTGGAATTCTGGATATGAGAATCGGACAACCCACACCCTAAACCCATAATTTTGTGGAAGGGAAAGGACAAAAATGAAAAGGAGGAAGAAAAAAAGGTGGAAGTTTGGTTATGAAAATTGGTGAACCCGAGATCCGAAATCCGTGATTTTGTGGGAAGGATTTTGTGAGAAGAAGCTTACAGAATGTGGAAGAGGTTACAAAGAAGATAGTGGTTCTCTAACCATTCACCACATAGTAAAATAAGGAAGGGGTTGAGGAAACCCTAATCAGGTATTAGAACCACTTGTTCGCCTCTATAGCTGAAGGCCGTTTGAAGATGTTCTAAACCATCATTCTCATCAAGCGAGCCAGATTCCTCGATGTCGGGGTTTTTGGTTTTGAATAGTCACGCGCACCCCAGTGTGCTTTGTCCATTTTTTTTATTATCATTGTGAATCCATTGCCTCAAAATTTGTTATGGTTTTGTATGATGAGGTATGATTCCCATGATATAGCTAATTTTGGTGCTTTGTTTCCAGGTTGGTCTTGGGAGAGAATTGCACTATAATTGTAATCTAAATAGAGGAGAAAAGGGGTTTGACATACATTTTGGAAGCCTCTGTTCTTGGTTTTGTAGCTATAAAATTTTCTTGGAAGTAATTAATGTATAAGTATGTTCTGAACGTTTGAGATTCATCACAGTGTTCAATGTTCAGTCTATGTTTTCCTGTATGATTCATTTTCGTGTATGTGTGAAGTTTTGTTGATACATTTCTAGTTGTATGCAAGAAATTCATTCTCTATTTAGTGCTCCTTTCATCAAAAAACATGTTTCTTATGTGTCTATGATAAATGTCATGAAATTCATTCTCTGTTAGATGCTCCATTTTAGTTATCATCCTTTATTGTTGCTTCTCCTAAAGGTGTTTCGGGAGATTCATCCACAAATAGGTGCCTCCTGTTTCACTGGTATTCTTCTTATTTCCCCCTTCCATCTCTTAAAGTTATTTGATTGAATTTTAATGCTCATATTTCCTTATATTGTGAAGAATAATTACCTATCATTATTGATGTAAGCCCCTTGAATGTTTCAAGCATTGACTCCATTTCCCAATGGTTTTTTTCGTTTCTTTGTCTTATTGTCTTCAAAATACAAACAACTTGTTCCCATCAGAAATCTAGCTTTTTGAATGCTTGATGCAAGACATATGTGTATGTGAATGGTCTTGTGACACTGAGGGAGACCGCTTTTTGTATAGGTGAGAATATAACCTAAAGGTTGGTTTGAAATGGTTACATCAGTGATTTCCTACCACAACCATAGGAAAATTACAGGGTGATAACAGGTCGTACGACCATGAGTAAATTTACATTGTGTATGGATTGCACCTTTATTTAATTAGTTGTAAGTGCATTATGGTTATAGCAGGATTATTTTAATGAGAATATTCCTCTGTAAAAAACCTAAGATAGCCATGATGTGGACTTACGACCTTGTGATTACAATGTTAGCTTCTATTCGTTGACATGACCCATATGGTCTACGTGTTTTATTTCTCGGCTAAGGATGAAAGTGATACTAGTATTGGTGACTGGGATTTCTATATCGTGATAGTAGCTATGCGAGCTAGCATACCAGTCAGCCCTAGATTTAGTTTTTGCTTATTTAATTACTATCCTGTGCATATTTCGAACATGCTTAAATGATAGGATCTGTGATCCATATGTTTGTTTTCACGTCTTTGTAATTTCTTTAATTATTTTGAGAGGAAATGATCCCACGATCTCGGTAACGTTGTTTAGCATGTGAATTTTTCTTATTTAGTTTAAACTTACAATTTGATTGGATTCGATTATAATCGCGCATCCATAATTTATCTATAATGATTGTGAGATCTATTCAAGCATTAATTTGATTACCTTGGTGGATGATAATAGTAATGTAACTATTGTATAATTATTAGGATACATAAAGTGGATCTTTCATTCGTAGTTAAATTTATAACCTATGACAGAAAGGGATTTCATAGTTGTATTGTTATAAACTATAATTTATTTTATCATAGGGTTGTTTAAGTAATTATCTTTAATAGATTCGATCCCATGATCTTTGTAATCTTACTAAGTGGATTAAGCGATCTATTTTAATTTAATTATAAGTATTTCTATGTATGTATACCTAAGATAGAAACATTTCTTTTTAATATGTATATCTTATTCGATTCTAATACTTTAATTTAAATATTATGAGTTGTAATAATGTTAATATTATTTAAATGAATTATGTTTGTATATACTACATAGTATAGATCTATATTATGAACAATATTATAACCTAATACTCTTATTTGTGTATAAATTAGGATGATACTCTACCTGTATATATTTATAAGTTTTTATGGAACCATTTTGTGGTTTATATCTAACAAAAATAGATAATTCCTAGCAAGGTTAGAGATCCATACTTCATTCAGATTTGTAAATACAAACTAAGAGAGAATTTTGGAATTAAATAATTCAACTAGATAATAAAAGGTTTCACTGTAGGATTACATGATACAATATAGAAATAGATGATTTTAAATCCATTAGGTGAAGAATTCAAATTTGTAAAGGAATCAGAATTCTAATTATTTAAGCATAGCACCGATAGACTAATTGAAAGAAAAAAAACTAGACTCTACATTAAGCTTCTTCAGATCTAGGGTTTAATTAACGCATTCTATTTAAAACATAGATTATGAACCTTGCACCAACCTTGGGAGAACAAAAGTGAATAATTTGTTCCTCGCAACGAACTCCCATAGAATCCAAGTTACTTGCTCCAAAACCCTCGATCTAGTTTGGTTGACCACAATAGAAAAATCCTTCAATGCACCATCTCTTGCATTCACATATTTCAATCCCCTTCCAATGCTAGCCTCCGGTTGCTAATAGACATACTAACATATAGTATTTTTCCTAGGACCTGGTCATTTATGAGCCCCCTTAATTTTAGCACTCAACTAAGAGTTGTGACCTTATTTTTGGGGATGATGCCTTCTGCATCTTGAGTTCTCACTTAGTGGCTTCCGCCATATGTCTTTTCCTCTTATGGGTCAGCATACACTCTTTAACAGTTATATCCACTTTTGTTCCCCTTCAACATATTTTATTAAATAAATGTATTTTATCACAAAATGTTTTATTCTTCACTTTTCTGTCAAAAATAATAAAATAATAATAATAATAATTACAGTATTTTCTAGCATAATTAATAATAAATTATTAATTCATGGGGTATTACATACACCTTCCCTTAAAATATAACAACGCCCTCGGTGTTATAGATTGTTGTTTTATTCTTCCATTCTATCTTCTTGTAATAATTCTGGATATGCCTCGCATATTACTTTCCAGCTCCCAAGTAGCTTCTTCCATACTAAGGTGCTTCCATTGCACCTTGACTTTTCCGATGACACTGTTCCAGAGTAAAATATCTCTCTTGTCGAAAAGGCTATCCATCCCCACTTGGAACTCTCATTTAGGTTCCACCTGGATTACATTCCAATCAATCACATGAGAAACATCATGAACATATCTTTTTAATATAGAAATGTGAAACAAATTATGTGCCCTACGTTTTAATATAGAAACGTGAACATACATTGGGTGGTAGGGATAACTACGACGCAATCGGCCCTACTTTAGATAAAATTTCAAATGCTCTGCAATACATGGGTGCCAATTTTTAATTCTTTCCCGGTCGTAAATAACTTGGGCAGTATCTTCATATCCACATGATCACCCACCTAGAACTCTCTAGGGGTTCTTTTTAAATCACCATAACTTTTCTTCCTATCTTGGGTAGCCATCAAGTTTTGTTGTACCTGTTTCATGATTAGTTCCATATCTTTAAATAAATTAGGTCCTAACATTAATATATCTACTGGATTTCTCCATGATATTGGAATATTACACTTATGTCCATATAATATTTGAAATTGATTCATACCTACAGAAACTTGAAAATTATTATTATATGCAAATTCTACCAAGTGTAGGTAGTCTTCCTGCTTCCCTGGTTTGTCCATGACATACATCCTTAGCATGTCTTCTAAGTCTTGATTTACCCTTTCATTTTTCCCATCCGTTTGTGGATGATATGTAGTACTAAAATTCAACTGTGTTCCTAAACATTTGAACAAAGATTTCCAAAAGTTACCTGTAAATTTTGCGTCTCTATCTGAGACTATTACCTTTGGTACACCATGTAGCCTAAATATCTCTTTCATGAAAATATCTGCAATGTTAACATCTTTATAGGTAGATTTACCAAGAATAAAAGGAACATATTTACTTAATTTATCCACTATGACCATGATTGAATCATGTTGTCGGAAATTCTTTGGTAGGATTGTTATAAAATCCATAATAATTGTTTCCCACTTCCATTCCAGAATGCATTAGAGGAAATTTGAGGTCTAAAATGGGCCTCCTAAGAAAAATAATAAAATAATAGTTATTAATTTTGGAGGAAGAAGGAAAAAAACTACTTTTTTGTCTGTATTTTTGACATATCTCCCTGTGGTTTTACTCAAATTTTGAATGGGAGAGGTTGTTGGATGCAGAATTTAATTATGCATCCAACAAGTACCCACACTGCATACTTTTGACGGACTCCACTACCCCAAAAATAAGAAATATCTGAAAAAATGTTAATTTTGGAGCAAGAAGGAAAAAAACTACTTTTTTGTCCGTATTTTTGACATATCTCCCTGTGGTTTTACTCAAATTCTAAATGGGAGAGGTCGTTGGATGAAGAATTTAATTCTGCATCCAATGAGTACCCACACTGCATACTTTTGACGGACTCCGCTACCCCAAAAATAAGAAATATCTGAAAAATGTTTTTTTTTTTCAGATATTTTATTTTTGGGGTAGCAGAGTCCATCAAAAGTATGCAATGTGGGTACTCGTTGGATGCAGAATTAAATTCCTCATCCAATGAGCTCTCTCGCTCGGAATTTGAGTAAAAACATCGGGAGATATGCCAAAAATATGATTAAAAAAATGTAGTTATCTTTTATGACAAATATGTCAATTCAACCATTATGGTTGACTCATTTTATTGAAAATCTATTGGTTCCTGAATTCTAACTCACAAATTTTTTTGTTGGCATGTTTTCTTATAAGGCTCATTTTAGACCCCAAATTTCCTCTAATGGGTAGTGGCTGCAACAATCTTGTTGGATGTTGATGTTCTGCCTTAACTTGCTGACATTCAAGACAACAAGCTAAGTATTATGTCACTTATTTCTTCATGTTTTTCCAGAAGAAATCCTTTCTGATCGTAGTAATTATTTTCGGGTATCTAGGATGCCATGAATATGGTTCTTTATGGACCTCATTCATAACTATAATTTTAATTTTTGTTATGTTTGGTATGTAGAGGCTGTTTTTATACAACAATAGTCCTTGTTTACTTAGGCTGAAATCTTTTTGTACTTGGTTTTGTTCATTTTTAGCAGTTTTCTTTTAAAATATGATATTGCCTATCAGAATTTTCAACGCTTAGAATTTGATTTTCTAGATCAGATTCATAGTTGTTGCTTGCAAATAGTAAATTTGCATGATGAATTAGAAAACCCACCACTTTATTTTCTTTTCCTAGTATATGTTTGATTTCGAAATCATATTCGCTTAAAAGGGACAACCATCTTTCCTGTCTCGCATTCAAATTTTGTTGATCAAACAAATATTTAAGGCTTATGTTATCAATCATAAGTATAAATTTCCTCCCAATCAGTAATGTCGCCACATTTTTAAGGCGTGAATTATGGAAGCATGTTCTAAATCGTGTGTCACATAGTTTTTATCATGTTCTTTTAATTTCCTAGATTCATATGCCACAACATATTTTTCTTGTAATAAAAATCCGCCTAGCCCTTCCTTGCAAGTGTCTACACATACAACGAAATCCTTGAATGGATCAACAATTGTTAGGATCAGGGAGGTAGTCAATAGATGTTTTATTTTATTAAATATTTTCATGCATTTTTCAGTCCATTAAAACTTTTTACCTTTCTTTTGTAAGGAATTTATGGGGAAGGAAATCTTAGAAAATCCTTCGATGAACTTCTGGTAGTATCCAGTAATCCCCATAAATGATCTGATGTCAGCTACATTCTTAGGAACTAGCCATTCAGTGATGGCCTTTATTTTTTCAGGATTGATAGAGATTCCATCCTTAGACAATACATGTCCTAGGTATTGAATCTTATCTTTAAAGAAATCACATTTACTGAATTTTGCATAAAATTGTTGTTCTCTTAGTACTTGTAGAATTATCCTTAAATGTTCCTTATGTTCTTGTTAATTTTTAGAATAGATTAGTATGTCATCGATGGATACAACCACAATATTATCTAGATATCTACTTAAGATGTTGTTCATTAAACAAATTAATGCAGTAGGTGCATTTATCAACCCAAAAGGCATGATGACAAACTCATAATGTCCGTAGTGGGTCTTGAATGCCATTTTAAATATATCCTCATTTTTTGTTCGTAGTTGATAATAACTAGACCTTAAGTCTATCTTTGAAAATATAGTTTCTTCACGAAATGATCGAATAGATCATGTATCAGGGGGAGTGGGTAACGGTTCTTAATGGTAATTTTATTTAACTAGTTGGTAATCTCTAAATAATCTTAATTTTTCATCCTTCTTTTTCACAAACAAGACCGCTGCTCCCTAGGGAGAGACACTAGGTCGACGGTACTTTTTATCAATTATTTCTTGTAGTTGTGATTTCAGCTCTGTAAGTTTTATTATATTCATTTGGTATGGATATTTTGATGCTAGTACCACTCCGGGTATTATATTGTTCATGAAATCAATGTCTATTTTCAGAGGAAGTCTAGGGACTTCTTCCAGAAAGATGTCTTCAAACTCCTTCAAGACTAGTATGTATTCTATTTTAAGTCTATTGTTGTTTCAATTATCATTCATTATATAGACAACAAATACTTTACAACATTTTCTTACTGATCTTTTCATTTGTAACACATATATTTCCATGATTGTAACCTTCCTAGGGATCCCTTTTACTTTTATATTGTTTCCATTATCATCAGTACATGAAAAGGTTTTGTCAAAACAGTTTAACACTACTTTATGTTGTTCTAGCCAATCCATTCCTATTCATAGATCATAGGATCCTAAATGTTACAGCTGATTTTACCACACTTGGTGGATCACAGCTTTATGGCCTTCCCTGTCCCTATGCAGACTCGTTAGACCCCATGGACCATTTTTGTACCTTTGATGTTTCCAAGATCATCCCTAAAAAAATGTCTTATTTGCTACATGCGACTTTTAAACTTGTTCTCGCGTATATACATGGATTTGACCCTCAAACCCGCGTACATCGGGATGTGTGCAAAAGGACAAATAGTTTTGGAGTTTTCCTTGATGTGGATTCAAGTCACTGGTCTCTTGGCCTTCCATATGCCTTGAGATCGCTCAGATTTGACCTTCCATTACCCCATTGAAGCACTATATAAGGAACCCTTTGGATACATTAAAAGGAGAGGAATTGAAGAGCATGAAAATTATAGTGGCATTGTTGCTGGAGCTTATACTTGAGTCTGCATCCCTTTGTCCCTTGGAGCACTTTGTGTTCTTCCCAAGCTTTCATTTGCTTGTGAGCTTTCTATCGAGAGATGGAGGATTGAAGTGGTGGAGACCTAGGTGGAGGAATCAGTTTCTCTGATTCGCAAACGTGCCGACAGAGGTTGTCACTATTGTAATCTCTATTTTATATTAATAGAAATATCTTTTCCTGTTCACTAATGTATATTTAAATGAGTATTGAATCCATGGATGATTTTAAATGCTTATATGTTATTGATTATATATGCTAGAGTAGGTCTAACACAATTACATATAGCATGATTGCCTTGTTTGCTTAATGTTGAGGGAGAAAATTACTTATACAAGTGAGAGCGAAAAAGCTCAACGGGGATCTACATCAACCATCCAGAATAAGGTATGTATCAAGATCCTTTAGTGTTAGATGTTTGGTTTCTCTTTCATATTGGAAAGGATTGATTTCCGCAATTACTCTATCTATTGTGGTACCCCAAGCCATAGGAATTTTTCTCCGTAACAGAAATGGCGACCATACTGGGGACGTTCTTTGTTTTTCTTTGGGGTTTGGGGGCACAATGTGCTTGATATTCTTGACTTGCTCTTTGTTTCTCCTTGTTTTTGTGTTGCATTTTATAGTATGTTCATCCATTGACACTCCCCTTTATTGGTTTAACCCTTGGCCTGGTTTTTACCACTGTCTTCTCTGTATACGCAGGTTTTTGGCCAAAAGTCACGTACATACGTGGATGTTTGGCCAAAATTCACGTATACATGCAGGTTTTTGGCCAAAATCCACGTATACATGCAACGTTTTGGGAAAAATTCATGTATATACACAGATGTTCTTTAAACAGTTGTGTACATCCTCCCTTTTGGTGATTTTGATGTTGTGGGAAGTTGTTGGGTGGGTTGTGAGTGTGGTTGGATCTTCCTTGGGTCTGATGTTGTCTGTTGGATGCTTCTTTTGTGACCAGAAACCGCTTTTTCATTGATTTTTTTTTAAAGTAGTTTTAGTAATTTATCCTTTTTGTTTTTCCATTAGTGCATTACTCTTTTTTGTCTTGGTGTCTTGTTGGGCTTGTTTTTTATACTTGCTGCAGAGACTAAGAGTTTTAGATGACTTTTATTACATTTTTCATTCTTTTATATTGAAAAATACAAAGTAGTTGCACTCTTAGTTGCATCTTAGATAGGGTTTTGAGGAGGTACTTGCATTGGATTGCATGGATGAGAGTTTTATTTAGGCTTTCATATAGGAAGGATTGCATTGGCATTCGGAAGGGAATATATATTTATGCATCTCATGTAGTGGCATACCCTATTTTTTATTTGACAAAGATTGCACTTAGCATTGTTTGTTATGGTGTGCATATTTACTTCGCTGCTGAGTCATAACTTCATTAGTTGAACGACCATTTCCCTTTGAGTAATTACAGCCAATTAAAATCAACGCATAATAAAATGAATTACACTCTTTTCTTTTATAGGGTGCATCAACAAGATTAGGTTTTAAGGTCTTGGAATAGTTCATTGTGAGTAAATTCTCTAGGACCACTAAATGAAACATGTATGTGTCTGTCCAAGTGAGAGTGTGAAATTCCTTGGTATAATTAGTGTTTCTCAGGATCCTCTTCTTACAAGGGAGTTAAGCACAAGGCAGTGTGAGCAGTTATTGATTGGGATGACCCCTAGTCATAACTGAGTAGCACTGGAGATATTTCCAGAATTGTATTCATATCTGGGGGCTCTTTTGGGAGTTTCGGGCTTTGCTACCCTACCCATACAATCAATCCCACCTGCAACTATCTTCTTGAGCATTGATTATATTGAGGTGACCTTAGTTGCCTTACCTAGGTTATCAAGGGGGCACTTCACAGAGGTTATTCTGCAGGTGTCCCAGCTAGGTTGGGGTTAGACAACACAGTCGCTATATGCGTTGAAGCTGAGGGCCACTATAATTGGTTATGTACCTCTGCTTGTAGTGTATGGTAGTTTCGAGCCTCTCCTAAGAGAGACATACCTACTGCATTCAGGAGCTCACATATACTCCCTTGGTTTTCTTCTATTTTGGCTGTAGATTTTCTTAGGAGTGTGCTCTTTGTGCGCTAGTTGGCCTTTGGTATCATGGTTACTTGAGTATATTTATTCTCTCTTGAGTTCAGTTCCTTTTATTTTTGGTATGCCTGGTATCCTATCACCCATCCTTGGTCCTAGTACAGACCCTGGTGTCAAACTTGGGGGCGTCATAGCCCCTTACCATGCTCATAGATTTGGGAATGGTCATATTCCATCTTCTACTCCATTTGTGGAGGATTTTTATTCCCTTCACTCGTTCTTTACACTAGTGGTCGCCCTCACAGGGGTGGTAGTGGATACGTGAATGTTGGGTCTACACCTTACTTTCCTTTTTATGTCCCATAATTCACTACATTATTTCCTTCGGGTGCAGTTGTCATGATCATTACTCCCTATATCCTATAGTTTGGATTCTTTATTGACTATTTCGGGTTGTTTTGGACTAATATGGTTGTCATGTAGGGTCCAACGTTTGTACACTCTCTCTGAGGTTTCGACCCGTTCGTTCCTATCATAGGTATTATGCATTAACTGGCATATAGGTTAGGATATCACATCTGCTTTCACTTATGCATTGCCTTATGACCATTCCATCTTAACCTTAGGTACGAACCCATTCCATGGTATCACAGAACCTTCATGTTGGTGTTAGAAGTAATATTATGTGAATGGTAGAGATTTCCTATACATGAGTGCTCTAGTTAGATCCTTTTTGCATTTGGCACACATGCTACAAGTCCTCTCTTAGGTCTGGGAGTCCTTTTTAGTCCCGCCATATCCTTGAGAAAGAGCTTCATACTCCTCTTGAACTTTATGCTGGCCATTTCCCTAGGAATCCCTTGTATATGTTAAGTTGTAATTGCATTATCATGAGTTTTGCTTGCCTTATTGAGCCTTATTTTGGCTTCCCTGACTTTGATTATCATCCATATAGCTCGATATTGTCTCATGTCTAGCTACGCAAAACCATTTTATATATCCTTTGTAGGTTGATTCCCCATTTTTTTTACTAGGATGGGACTTTACCCCGAGTGTTGTTATCCTACACATGTGTCCTTGCATTGAGCATAGGTATGTTCCACTACTTGGAACTAGTTTTTTTTCTTGTTGACACTCGTCTCCTCCTAGTCTGCAACTATAAAGCACTTTTATTCTTTTTCAAGATTTTCAAAATATTTGAAAAAGTCCAAAAAATAAAAAAAACCAAAAAAGCTGAATAAGAAAAAGATGTTATCTTTGGCAGCAGTTAAGCCATGTCACCTTCGAACAGTGCACTGTATATCACATCTATTGGTTGGGTTAATAGTTTGACTTTAGAAGCTGTACTCATTTCTCTGAGTTTATCTCCACTGACTGGTTAAGCTTTCAGTCCCTATGGAGCCTCTGTCGATGCCTCATGTGTTTCAAAGATGTCCTAGTTTTGTATATCGAGTCTATGCTACCTACATTCAGTCACCATTCACCTTTATGATATTGTTCGAAGGAGGTTGAAACTTGAGTCGGCCATTCCTCAGTTCCCTTGAATTTGCATGTCGACCATTCCCAGTACTAATACTGGTTCATGCACTTTATAATCGAGTCCTTCCACATTATACAGCCTTGCTGAGTACCTCATGTTGGATGATGAGGGATGCATTAATTCCCTCCTTCCAATGGATTTCATCCCATCGACGTCAGATCAGTTATTATGGGATAGGAATCTAGAGTCATTTTTGAGTTCCTTGAGACTTGAAGTCATCAGTGGCAGGTTCTCTCACCATCGACAATTTTTGGAATACATCAATGTCCCCTGATTGATGGATCCTCTCAAGTGTTCAACCTCAACACATTTATTGACACTTATTAGTTTTCACTCTAGTACCTTGATTCCCATTTTCATTATCGGTGGGTGATGGCGCATCTGTTAACGGTATACATTAATGACCGGTAATCAGACGATGGACTACTATGTTCGAGCTTGACACCTGTATTCACATAGTAGGACATGTACTCGTAGCGTATTGTGTAGAAGACCTTCCATATTGGTGGCATTTCATATATGCTACCTCTTTCATTGTGCCAGTGTTCATGAGATTTCATCTCTTGTGACTTGATTCCAGTATATGTCAGATGTTTCCAGCCATTATGGAGATCTTGATCCATTATATATCTTTAGCTTTCATCGATATCATGATCCTTTGCATATCTTCATCATGGATATTCTGATCTATCTATATTGTACGTGGCAATGACCACACATGTCATATTTTGTATCATGCATATTCATGGCCATTGTACTCTTACGTAGTTGGGACTGCTATATCTACTTATAGTTATGTGGAGAGTTTTATCATTATATTGTACTATTGGATGGTTGGTTCTTCCACCTGGTTCTTCATCACTCCACTTCTGGGATGGACTTATAATGTATTTTGGCCATCGTATCACCCATCTGACATCACACATTAGGGGGCATCTATTACAACTGATTTTACCACACATGGTGTATCACACCTTTCTAGCCTTCCCTATCCCTCTGTGGACTCTTTAGACCCCATGGACCATTTTGGTACCTTTGATGTTTCCAACATCATCCCTAAGAACATGTCTTATTTTCTACACGCGACTTTTAAACCTGTTCAAACCTGCGTACATCGGGATGTGTGTATAAGGCCAAGTAGTTTTGGATTTTTTCTTGATGTGAATCCGAGTCACTGGTCTCTTGGCCTTCCATATGCCTTGAGATCGCTCAGATTTGACCTTCCATTACCCCATTGAAGCACTATATAAGGAACCCTTTGGATACATTGAAAGGAGAGGAATTGAAGAGCGAGAAAACTATAGTCCATTGTTGCCGGAGCTTATACTTGGGTCTGCATCCCTTTGTCCCTTGGAGCACTTTGTGTTATTCCAAAGCTTTCTTTTGCTTGTGAGCTTGCTATCGAGAGATGAAGGATTGAAGTGGTGGAGGCCCAGGTGGAGGACTCATTTTCTTCGATTCGTAGACGTGCCGATAGAGGTTGTCACTATTGTAATCTCTGTTTTATATTAATAGAAATATCTTTTCCTATCCAATAATGTGTATTTAAATGAGTATTGAATCCATGGATGCTTTTAAATGCTTATATGTTATTGATTATATATGCTAGAGTAGGTGTAACACAATTATATATAGCATGCTTGTCTTATTTGCTGAATGTTGAGGGAGCAAATTAATTATACAAGCGAGAGCGGAAAAGCTCAACAGGGATCTACATCAACCGTCCAGAATAAGGTATGTATCGAGATCCTTTAGTGTCCAAAATACTCTCATTCTACAATGTACTGGGTTTGTAAAAGATAGTTTCAAAATTATTTGATTGGTATAATTTTTTTGGGTGAATCCAGGATGAAGAGGGATAAGGGTGCTTGGAGGAGCTGACCCTTGGCCCTCTTTACCAAATTCCAAGGTAAGTTTTCAATCCTTTTAACATTTATTATTGGGTTTTGAATAAAAAATACAGTGTGATGATAAACTGACTACAAATGGGAATTTGCAGGTTTCAGGACTGGAGATGAAGGCGAGAGGGTCACCTCCTCATAGGCCCATGTTTTCAAATTCCCAGGTAAGTCGTCACTTCAACCCTGGTTTAAGATTTACTTTTTTACTTTTTAATAGAGGACCCATACTGAAACACCCTATAGTGATTGCAGTTCATGCTAGGCATAGGTTGTGAGGTATCCAAGGCTAGACGCATTAATAACGATAAG
Organism: Pseudotsuga menziesii; assembly: GCA_001517045.1. Classification (NCBI taxonomy): domain Eukaryota; kingdom Viridiplantae; phylum Streptophyta; class Pinopsida; order Pinales; family Pinaceae; genus Pseudotsuga; species Pseudotsuga menziesii. The sequence continues at coordinate 349,961 of LPNX010523555.1, read as the reverse complement.
TGGTTCTTTGGTTTTAAATTCGTAAATGATTTTTATAAAACCATTCTCAGGTTTGTGTCGGCCCTTTAGCCATACCATGGAACTGTAATGTAATGTAATATTTTATACCCCAGTAGGTTTTGGGTGCCCTTAACAGGTCTTATTTCCATACTGTTGATAACATTGGTATTTCTATTTTATAGTGGAAGCCATCAATTATGGTCTTGAATCCACTCTCTCTCTCTCTCTCTCTCTCTCTCTCTCTCTCTCTCTCTATATATATATATATATATATATAGATATATTGTGTTGTTTGAAAAAGAGGGAGTGTCGACAGCCACGATGTGGACTTATGACCCTATGATTACAGTGTTAGTTTTTGTTTGTTGACACAACCCATAGGGTTTGTGTGTTTTATTACTCGGCTAAGGATGAAAGTGATACCGGTATTGGTGACTAAGATTTTGATTTAGTGATAGTAGTTGTGCGAGCTACCATATCAGTCAGTACTAGATTTATTTTTTGCTTATTTAATTACTATCATGTACATATTTTGAAGATGTTTAGACAACAGGATCTGCCATCCGTATGTTTGTTTTCACCACTATGTAATTTCATTAATTACTGTGAGGGGAAATAATCCCACTATCTCTGTAATGTTGTTTAGTATGTGAATGTTTCTTATGTAGTTTAAACTTACAATTTCATTGCATTCGATTGTAATCATGCATCCATAATTTCGCTATAATGATTGTGAGATATATTCACGAGTTAATTTGATTACTTCGGTGGATGAGAAAATTAATGTAATTATTGTATAATTGTTAGGATACACAAAGTGGATCTTTGATTTGTAGTTAAATTTATAACCTAGTACAGAAAGGGATTTCATAGTTGTATTGTTATAAACTATGATTTATTTTATCATAGGGTTGTTTAAGTAATTACATTTAATATATTCGGTCCCACGATCTCTATAATCTTACTAAGTGGATTAAGGGATTCATTTTAATTTAATTAAAAGTATTCTATGTATGCATACTTAAGATATCAGCATTGCTTTTTCATATGTAGATCTTATTCGATTCTAATACTTTAATTTGAATCTTATGAGTTGTAGTAATGCTAATATTATTTAAATGGTTTGTGTCTGTATATACTAAATACTACAAATCTATATTATGAACAAGATTATAACCTAATACTCTTACTTGTGTAGAAATTAGGATGATACTCTACCTGTATATACTTATAATTTTTTATGGAACCATATTGTGGTTTAGATCTAATAAAAGTAGATAATTCCTAGCAAGGTTAGATATCCATACTTCATTTAGATTTGTAAATACACACTAAGAAAGAATTTTTGAATTAAATAATTCAACTAGATAATAAATGGTTTAACTGTAGGAATACATGATACAATCTAGAAATAGATGATTTTAAATACATCAGGTACATAATTCGAATTTTGAAAGTAATCACAATTCTAATTATTCAAACATAACACCAGTAGACTAACTGAAAACAAACTAGATTCTACATTAAGCGTCTTCATATCTAGGATTTAAACACATTCTACAAACATTTAAAACATAATTTATGAACCTGGAACCAACACTAGGAAAACAAAAGTGGAGAAGTTGTTCCTCCCAACCAACTCCCATAGCAGCCAAGTTACTTGCTCCAAAACCCCCGATCATGTTCGTTGTACCACAAGAGGAAAATACTTCAATGTGTCATCTCTTCCATTCACAATTTTCAATCCTTGTCCAATGCTAGCCACCTCCTGCTATAATACTCCAAAAATTTCTAAAAATTTAAAAAAAATCATGTAACATAAAATGTTTGTAGTTGTCACTTCCTAGGAGCAGTTAACTGCTAATGGTTACTTAAACTAGTATTAAACTAGAACTGAATATTTTGTTAATCTCTAATTCTGTATACTTATTATTATTTTTTCATAATTCCATGTTAAGGATTTGATTTAGCAGGTTATGATTTGAAATAACAAGAATTAAAACATATGTTTAAATTATAGAACTAAGTTTGCTTTACTGTCTTATGACAAGCAGGAAAGAAATTCAGTTGAGATCAAGGCTTACTTAGCTTATAACTAATGCAGTGAAGTGATGCTTCTTTTACAGGTCCTTTACAGATAAGAAGTTTGTTACCAGTTTCTAGATCGAGATTATTATCTCAACTAACATAGAATAAAATTCTAGTTAATTTATTTGTTTTGCAACTTGAGCAGTAAAAGAGGTATCGTTGATCTGATTATTTATGTTCAAAAATAGTTTCTAACAGTATTTTCAGTAAACTGAAAACTATTCAAGTTACTCCTCTATTTTACTACAACCCACTTATTCATTCAACTTTCATCAATCTACTTTTAGTTTAATCCTTGTATTCAATCTAATGGACGGAATTATGTAAAGCAGATTTCTTTCCACAAGAATCCACTTTAGTTAACCTAGGAGTCCTATGATCTAAGCATAAACATTAATTATATTGACTGAAGGACACACATAGAACTAGTACTTAGTGCATAATATAGTTTTTTTAACTATTCTAATGCTTTAACAATTAGAGATGCACTAATACAATTTTTTTTTTGTCACATTAAAGTGTTATTACTTTTTATGTAAGGAAGGAGGAATTATTTTCTTTAATAACATTATCTATGTTAACCTTTGTAAGTTTCCCATTTCACAAGAGGGTAATCAAGTCTAAGTTCTAATATCTAGACTATTATAACAAACTATAAATATTACTATATTTGCAAAACTCAGATACATATAGGAGTAAGGTTTTTATGAGTTCTTTTTCCAAGTCCAAAACTCATTTTAGTGTGATGTTTTAAAAACTCTTCCGAGGTTAATGCTTTACTTACCTAACTTCTTTCTTAATACCATGGTTGATAAAAAATCTAACTCTGGCATAAGCATGGTCTTTCCAAACGTTTAAGAACTTGGATAAACTACCTAGCTATAGTTCTTAGCTCCTTATGATGCTCGTTAGGGTTTAAAATTTATATCGGTGTTATATATAAAGGAAATAATGTTATAGGCCAAGTACTATTACCATTTGTTAATGTTTGTAGGCTTATTCCAAGTGGTGTTCGAGATATATCAAAAACCCACAACTTGCAAATAAAACTGAGGTCACGTGGTTGATAATCATTGGATAGGTTTTTGGTTGACCTTGGAAACTATATAAGGCTGTCCTAAAACTCTAATTCACATTTTACCTCATTTGTTTACCATTCTATAAGTGAGGGCTGTAGCACATGGCTGCATGGCCTGAATGCCACTCCATTGCATGAGCTACCCTGCCTTTAGTCATTTATACTTCTGTTCAAAGAGGTGTATTTGTACATTATCTTTTGTGTTGTGGAAGAGCCCTCCATCGTCGTTGCCTAGATCTACAATTGCCAATTCAGTCATTATCTTGACTCTGTAAAAAGATTCCATCCTTACACAGGAGAATTTTGATAGTGTTAGCACGGCCATGAGTTTTTTTGTAGTGTGGTCTTGTTGTATGAAAAAAATATTGTTTCTCTCTGCCTAACTTCTAGGTGGCATTTGACTCTGCCCCATTGTGGATTTGGATTTCAGACTTGAACTATGTGAGCCACATTTCCTTCTGTCATTGTTTCTTTAAAGCTCATCATTCTCTAAAATGGTGGCTAAGTTTTGATTGGAACGTCTCTCACAGCAAGAGAAAAGAGAAATAGAACTAGGTATGCAATTTTTTTCCATTTAATATCATTATTGCATTGTTTCCATTTAATAATTTCATTATTAGTAGTGGTTTAACATTTTTTTTGGTATTATTTTTCAAAACTTTTGCAATCTTTAGTCCGAAATGCTTGGGTTGACAGTTACTAAAAGAAGGGGCTCCACGTTGACTTTTCTTTTGGTAAGCCTCGGTTTCGTTGAGGTTCCTCCGGTAGTGCTGTATGATGTTTATTTTGAGTTGCTTCAATTCCTTGGGTTTCTGGTTTTTGGCTCGGCCATGGATACACTATGTTGTAAAATGTTTGGAAGGCCATGTGGCTGATACTTTGATATGTGGTTAAGTTTAAATGAAGTTGTCGTGGTTGTTTCATGTTGGAGACTTACGGATTTCATAGCCAAGACTTGAGAAAGAAATATGGGTCTAGTTTGTTTATAGTTTTTTTGTTTTGATACCATCTTATAAGCCGTGACTCTATTGGTAAGCCATAACTAATATGTTTCAGTATACTGGTTTTTTAGATAGATTTTGTTTTAATAAGCTCAAAGCTTGTTGATTGTAATTATATTTTGATAATATATATATATATATATATATATTATGTGATTTTAAAACGAAGAAGGTAGGCTTGTAATAATTCATTGTTTTTGTTATTTCTTGTTGAAATTAACCTAACAGAGGTTGTTGTTAAGTAAATTAATAATTATTTTGTTTATGTGTATAATTGTAACTAAGGGTTCTGAAAGTATATTTTTAGATCATAACTTGATTATTACTTTCAGTAATGGTTAAAAGAAGTGAACAATACCTCCTGTATATTTATGGTTTCCTGGTTGGAAATATATTGAAGGGTTTCTATGGTTATATAAACACAATATATAAGATTTAATTTGTTTTAAGGATTAAAGATTAACCCTTCTGTTAGTGAAAGAGGTGGTATTGTTATTTTAAATTTATAGTTTCTTTTAATTAGGTTTTATTTATAAATCCCTAATTTATCTTAGTTTAAGTACATAGTTAGTATTTCATTTTAAGGTTACCCTAGTTTGCATTTTGCTTAGATGAATTTATTACAGTAAATATCTAGCCTTGTTTACTGTTTCTTAAAGTTAATATTAGTTATTTAATTTCTGTTTTTATAATAACTGTTAATTATTATAATAATAGACTTATAATAATAATCTATCTACTGCGTAAACAATTACACAGACTAAGTAAATCTATACTTTTGGATCTTTCCTAAATCGTTCTTTTTATATTATTCAATTACTCTAACTAAATAAAGACATCTAAACTAAAAAGGAAAACATACATACAAATCACACATATGAACATGTAGAAGATAGTAATGCTCATTCATGCATACTTCATTTGATTCTTTATCTGCAATTAATCCAACCTACTGTACTATAGTACTACCTTTATAAAAGGTGTGGGAAAATATAGTTAGGTATTTTTTTTCTATCTATCAGTAAATCTAGAAATTCTTCTAATCATTTACCCTAATTTATCTAGTTCAGAACTTAACTATCTTTTCACAGTATAAATATTTCTTTTAACTAACCCTAGCAGTAATAGTGCAGAAGCATAACATATCATTTCTTAAACTTAAACTTTTTAGATAACAATAAACACTTAGAAATATAGATATAGCAACTAGAACCTGGAATTATAGATGAGGTGACAACAACTTAAGGAACTTGTTCCTTCCAACCAACTCCTGGAGAAAAGCTGGACTGCAATTCTCAGGACCCCCGAGCTTGTCTCCTGGTCCACCTGGTAGAAGTATGGGGTGAGAGATGTACTCTAACAATCCTTTGCAACTCTACTGAGTGTTTAGCAGTAAATTTGTTCTGCATACAACAGTATGAACTCAACTTAGAATAGCTACACTAGTTCAGTTCTACAACACTTCCCCACTCAAAACATACTTCATCTAGTCCCCTCCATTGAATTTTCTTGTGCACTTCATTCACTTAGAAAGTTTAGAATTCAAGAATGAGCAGCCTCAGGTGTCTTCAATGGGAAGTTTTATTAGCATGCCCAGGTATTTTAGGTCCATTTTCACTTAATTAGCCACCTGCTCTTGTTCCACTTTCTTGGGGAACATGACCAAAAAAATAGGGAATTTTCCACCTACAATAGCTAGAAGTAGTTTTAGGATGCTTGTTGGAGGAGCTAGTTGGTAAGCTGACTAAGTCAATCAGTCGACTAATTAGAGGTTAGGTCGGCCACATAAGGTCGTTTCAGTTGACCGAAGCAACAGGTAGTTATTTGTAACTGTTTGTAAATTATATATATTAGGCTGTTGAGCCAGATGAGAAGTTGGTTCAGTTCTATGTTTTGTATGGAACCTTTTATTATAATATAATATGTTATTCCACATATGTGTTCTTGTCTCTTGTCTCTGATATGTCTGTATTCTTTTAATTTATTGGTAACCCTCTATGATTAGTGAGATTACAACATTGGTTCCATTACCGGTAGTACATACCAATGATGAATACAAGTAGATGATATCAGAACATGAGATTAAGTATTGGTGGGAGCATAAGATAGAAAATTACTTGCAGAATTACGCATGGAGAAATAGATTAATGACTGCTCAAGCGAAGGAAAGATTATTTACCGAAACTCATGAGAAGTTTGTAGAATCGGTACCCCAGCTTTTGAAGAAGCTTTTGGATGAAAAATCCAGAAGTGACTAAACACCAACAAAAAATAGAGAAACTGATTCAAGGGGGAAGGACAAACCTGTCAGAGTGATTTGAAAAGATCACCAACAAATTCTGTGAGGAGCAAGCTATTGAAGAAAGAACTTTGGTAGAAACCATTCAGAAGAAATTCTATATAGACCTTACCGAGTAGTTCATGTGCTCCTTACTGACCTTGCTGTTCAAATTCTTGATAGAAAAAGGAGTGGGTCTTATCGTCGAACCTCATCGATCACTACGTGAACTGCCACAAAATTCTAACTGGGTGGAAAAACAAAGGAAGTGGGAGAAATTCATTTCTGAAAGACACTAGGAATATTTCCTAAGCGAGTAAATAGAACTATCCGATCTTTCTAAATCATTGGGTAGGCCATGGGGGGTAGCTGGTCATATGTCAAGGTAAAGTGAACAGGATTCTAGTCGACTAACAAGAGATACCACCACTATCGATGAAAAGTCAACCTAAGAAGGAAATCAAACGGACAGTGACACATAAAGGTACAGTGGATTTACAGAAAATAAAGAGAGAGAAGAGGATGAAAAGAAGGGATGAAAGAAGAGAAAGATCTATAGCACTGCAAAGAGGAATGAGTACTAGGGTGATAGACAAAGAAAGAAATCCAACAGAGTCGGGTCATGACCGACAGGAAGAAGGCTTGGAGGAAGAGGCATCACCCATGGAAGAATATTTGTGGATAGAGTAGCGATAATTAGCTCTCCAAATAGAAGTTCCCCAAGAGGTGAGACCTCTATCCCCAATGAATCTGAGTACCAGGATGCAAGCCATTGTCGAAGAAGATTTAAGACTAAGAGTTTGTGAGTTTGGTATATGGAGCCGACTAGAGGATGAAGTAAATGATGATAATCATTTAGTGATATGTAAACTAGAAGAAGGAAATTGGGTCTTGCTTCAGGCGTACCCTTCCAACCGAAGTATCCACTTACTTTACCTGACACATGAAGGAGCATCCCCCTTACCAAATACACCTTTGGAGAAATATAAAAGTCGGACTTGTAGACAAATAATTGCAGTTGGACATTGACAGGAGAAGTCGACCCTGATAGACTACTTATCAGAGAAGAAACGATAAACAAAACAACCGACGAGAATGAAAGTTCCATCGACAATAGTTCTGCACAAAGAAATAAGCAAAAAATACCACTACCCCCACCACCACCTCCACTGCTTCCACCTCCTGAAGAAGATAATGATAGTGAATCCGACATGGGTCATGGGTCAGCGTATATCCCTCTATATGAGGGCAACAAAGATCCTAGATGACATTGGTTCATTTGTGAGTCGACATGGGATGATAAACAGGTCACGGATGAAGATAGACAGATGGAATAGTTCATTGTTCCTTGAGGAAAAGAGCACTAACATGGTACATGACCTTTACCGAAAGAACCCCTCAAGCATACAAAGCATAAATCAAAGCACATTTTTTTTCGTTCTTTAAAACTCCAGATGCAAAACATCTAGCAGCTAAGAAATTGAAAATAACATCACAAAAGACAATAGAATATGTTTGTGACTATGACAAATACTGGAAATACCTCCTCAGCCAATTGGATTATGTAATTTATGAGCAACTTTTAATCCGGTGGTTCCTTGTAGGGCTATCATAGAAAATTCGGTGGCACATAAGCCTGGAGACATTCAAAACATACGAAGATGCGCTTACTAAAGCCCTACAAGTAGATATCGATGAAGACTTCTCAGCATATCCCATGGATACTAGACTGGAAGAATAGCCCGAGATCATGCAGAAATCATTAAAAGAGATAAAACTTAAGAGTCAGGATGTCTGGTGCATGAAATGCTCAACGACCGTACATTCAAAAGATAACTGTTGACAAGACATCAGCTGACAGGATGTCTGATTTGTGCAAACAAAGTGTTTTTGTGACATCTTCCAAGAACATCGAGAACACACAACAAAATATTGCCCGTTTAACATGAAAAATGGTAAAGCATCCTGGCGTGCTATCTGTGAAGTGAAAATTCACGCTATAGCCGACTGCCACCTAAACTTAAAAAATTGACAAAAATACCAAGCAGTCTACCAGAAAAACGCAGTCGCGTAGAACAATGATCAGTGAAACAATTCTCAAAATGAGCAGAATAATCAAAGGTACGAAGGTCATCGATATGAGTGCCGGTTCGACAACCGACGTGGAGGATATGGAGTTTGAGATTGATTCTCTGGGAATTGTGACAATCGACCATGTCGTCCCATCCAATGTTTCATGTGCTACAAAGAAGGCCACCGATATGTAGACTGTCCATATAAGGACAGAACTGACTTAAAATTATGTACTAGCTGTGGAGTAGGGGATCACTCATTAGAGGATTTCCCCACTGTGCTTGATAAAATAAATAAAAATAAAAATGTTAATGTATTGTCGTGCGTGAAAAAAACATGATATAATCAATACAAAGAATATGCATATAGTAACCTGACAAGGGACACCATTTGGGAGTGATAATCCACGAATAAGCAAAATAAAAATAAAAAAATGATGATTATCCTAACCCAGCTAAATAAAAACAACTGTATAAAGTCGCAACAAATATATTTAAAGAATTTGCTCGACAAGAATAAGCTGATCATAATTGACAAAACACAGTTAAATAACTAATACGCTTAGTACAAACAAAAAATATCTACAGTCTAAACCAGAAGGACAAAAGTGATGCCGACCCACTTGTCAACCTAGAAATTGAAGGATACCATGTCCAACAAGTTGTGCTTGACTTCAGTTCACAAGTAAACATTATGACTCACAACACTTGGGAATAATTGGGTAGACATCAACTAGACATCAACTGTACGAGTCAGGAATATACCTAAAATTAGTCGACCAAGGTCTAATTGAACGTATCGAAGTTTGGAGAAATGTTGACGACGACCATAAAAGGAATATTGACCAAAGTTGACTTTGAAATTATTGACCCTAAGGAAGGATCTAGTTCCTTCCCAGCATTAGTAGGTTGATCTCGGGGAAGAAAAATGAAAGCATCGATATCCTTAGACAAGGAAAGAATAAAACTAAAAGGGAATGGACAAAAAGTCATAGTACCTATTCACCCATCCCAAGGAGAACCTTGGATAGAACCTATTGATGAAGAAGTCGACATCCGACAATTATATCAGATACAAAACAATGAAGACTACATAGAACCCAATGTCTATGGTGAACTTCACATAGGCAATCAAGATTGGGAAGTCGAGAACTACGAAACACAAGCAAGAGGTTACTGGACCATTCAAAAAGTGTAGAAGAAACCAGTACAATAGTGCTTCTTGGTGTCCATCATCCCAAAAATATTTGAAAAGAAAACCAGGGAATATCCTACTGTAAAACCAGCAAATGTAAATATCACAAAAATCCCAAGGTACAAAGAAAGAGAATCACCAGTTATGCATATAGAACAAGTATCCAGAAAAATTGGTGAACATAACTGACTACAAAGCTTAGTGGAAACCTTCACAGGACAAGCTGCTAGATGGTGGGATACCCACCAATCAAGATTGCAGACATGGACAACAACTTCGACTTACTTCATAGAAAGATTTGGAGGAAAAAAGTTAACCAATCAAGCCCAAATACCTATGTTCATCCAAGGGCAGGATTCAGAAGACCACATAAGAATATGTGAAAAAGAATGGAAAAGATTTGAGTATAAGGCTGAACGTACATGGGCACACCTATTTCCATCGATGTTATCCAACTTACCAAACAAATGGTACAAAATGGAAGAAGCTCAGTGTGAAACATTTCTATGGCATGAACTAAGAGAGAATTTTATCGAAGATTTCAGCTTTATACCACAAGATGAAAAATAAGTCGAAACTGCAAAACAAATCAATGAATTTATAGAACCGACCAAGAACGAAACCCTAAAATACGACCGACCGACAATAAACTACAATAACATACAAACCAAGACAACACCACAATCAACAAGGCTACAAATGGAAAATGAAAATCCAGAAGGGAAAATATTTCAATGGAAATCATACCATTCAGAAACAACAAAACCAATTCGCACAGTGCTCAAAGTCGAAACAGTCGAAGACACCGACTAAATGACTGTAGAAGACTTTCCTACCACATTTTCATAGTTTAGAGAAGGGAGCCGACCAATCAATGAATCCAAAGCACCAGAATGGATAGATGCTAAAGTCAAAACTAAAGAATTTGACATCTCAAGTGATGATCGACCAAAAATGGAAAAAATTGGAGACTACTGGAGTGAAGAACAAACAACAGAAATAGTAAACTTACTAAAAGAATTTCATGATGTCTTCGTTAGAGACTACAAATATCTTAAAGATCTATTCCATGAAATGGGTAAAATGAATATCGACATTAAAGCTGATTTCCGATCTGTAAAGAAAAGACCATATAAATTAGCCCATAAGTAAAAAGAGACAGTCAAGAAAGAGATTGATAATATGCTTGCAGCAGAAATTATCTACCCTATTGACCAATTAGAATGGGTAAGTCTAATGTTTTTTCAACCAAATAAACATGATACAAACAAGATAAGGATTTGTGTTGACTTTAGAGACCTATATAAAGTTACATTAACAGACCCATTTCTAACTCCTTATGTAGATGAAATCTTAAATGAGGTCACAGGACATGACTGTTACTCATTTACAAAAGGAATCTCAGGTTATAACCAAGTACCAATAGCCAAAGAAGATCAGAAAATGACAACATTCGTATGTGAATTTGGATCATTTTCTTACAGGGTTGTGCCTTTTGGATTAAAAAATGCACCTGCAGTATTTCTAAGAATTGTGGTCAAAACATTTCAAGAATATATTTAAAAAATAATGGCAGTATATTTTGATGATTGAACAATATAATCTATGTTAAAAGATCACTGCAAATGGATAAGGCTCATGTTGGATTGATTCCAACAAATCCAGCTAGCTCTGAACATCAAGAAGTGCATATTTTTTTACCCCTATAGGAATAATATGAGGACACATTATTTGCAAAGAAGGAATCAAGGTCAACTTCACAAATATAAAAATTATCCTCGACTTAAAACCACTGGTGAACCCAAAACAAGTGAGGGTACTATTTAGTCATACAAGATATTCCAGGAAATTCATAAGATACAATTCAGATATGACCTATCCAATAGAAGAACTGTTAAGAGAAGATCAGGAGTTCAACTGGACATACAAATACAACATATCATTTGAAACACTAAAAAGGAAGCTAGTTGAAGCACCCATTCTAATATTTCCAAACTGGTCGACCAAATTCCATGTACACATCGACGCATCAGGTGTAGCAATAAGAGCAATCCTAACTCAACTAGGGGATGATGGAATGAACTACCCCATAGTTCATAGTAGCAGAAAATTAAATAAAGCAAAAATAAACTACTCGACAATATAGAGTGAAGCATTAGGAATGGTCTTCACACTACAGAAGTATCAACATTACCTACTAGCCAATCCGTTTATATTTTACACCGACCACTAAGCACTAAAATACCTCGTAAATAATCCCTTACACCATGGGAGAATCTATCGATGGCTACTTCTATTCCAATAATTTGAATTCAAAGTCATTGTTAGACCATGAAAGTTAAATGTCAGTCCTGACCACTTATCATGAATCGACACAGGAGAGGAACCAACAAAAGTTGAAGATGACCTACCAGATGTACATTTATTTCAAATAGAAGCAGCCCCAGTAGAATTAGAGGAAATATCTCAATTCTTAGAACATAGACAAGCACCAGAAGGCATGAGCACAAAGAAGAAACAAATATTAGCCATGAAAGCTGCACCATAGAGCCTCATAAATGGATTCTTGTATAAAATGGGCTTGGACGACATACTCAGAAGATGTGTACTAGAACATGAAAGAAATAATATTATGTATGAAGCACATTATGGACCGGTGGGAGGACATTTTCAAGCAGACACAACTGCCAAAAAAATCCAACAGTCAGGGTTATGGTAGCCGACACTTCACAAAGACTGTAAAAATTTTGTGATCCAATGTGACAGATGTCAACGACTGGGTCGACCTCTGCATAGTATAGAAATTCCCTTGATATCAGTAAACCCAAGTTTGACATTTGAAATTTGGGCCATCAACTTCATAGGACCATTCCCCATACCAGCAAAAAGAACATGTGCAAGGTACATAATAATTGTAGTAGAGTATGTAATCAAGTGGGCAGAGGAAAAACCAGTCGATACATGTTCGAGTGAGATAGCTGCTAAATTTATCTATGAAAATATCATTACCAGGTTTGGATGTCCAATAACCCTAATCAACGACCAAGGGTCACACTTTATTAACAAAACCATTAAAACACTAACAGATTAGTTCCCAATTGAGCACTGACATAGTACAACGTATCACCCTCAGTCGAATGGAGCAATTGAGGCATTCAACAAAACATTAACAAAAGGCCTAACAAAAATTTGTAACACCAACAAAGACGAACGAGATGAGAAGATACCTGCTGTACTATGGGCTTATAGAACAACATACAAGTGTTTGACAGACCAAACACCATTCCAACTAGTCTATGGATAAGAAGTAGTTGTTCCACTACATTTTCGACAACAAACACCTATTATAGCAGAAATTTTACATGTCAACGTCAAACAAGAAAGGAAGGATCAAATGATGCAATTAAGTAAGCTTAAAGAACAACGACTGATCACTTTACAACAACAAGAAATTTGAAAACAACAGCAGAAGGCATGGCATGATCGTAATATCAAAAGCAAAAACATGTCGGTAGGGGATCTTGCCCTACTATACAACAGTCGAGTAAAAGGAAAACCCAAAAAGCTACATACAGAATGGATGGGACCCTATGTTGTTGAAGAGATTCATGCCAATGGACCAGTTCGACTAAGGACGTTACAAGGAATAGTATTTCAAAAACTTGTTAATGGTGCCCGACTAAAGAGGTACAAAAATTAAAACAAGTTTAAAAAAAAAGAAATATCATATAACAACCATAACGGTTAGAAAAAAACTATAAAAATATGACAAATAATATAAAATAAACAAAACAGAACCAACACCCATAAACCGAGATGACAGGAAATCAACGCTTTGACAGTTGACATCACACCCATCGACATACCATGATCGACGACTCACATGATCGACATTGACCAATGACACAGAAGGTCACATCACGCCTTCATGACTACGAGCGCCAAAATAAAATCACCATTAACACAAACTCAAGTGACCGCGCTGGACCATCACTTAATCCATTAATACACCCATCGATAGAAACATGAAATGCCCCACCTATAAATACCGGACCAAGAAAGGATCATTTACAGTATTTTGAATAGAGAGATCAATTTAGCAAACAGAAAACTGAGAACCAATAATCCTTAAGTAAAGTCGAACAAGAAATCGACAAAATGGCACCAAAACAAAATAGAGCCGCACCAAAGACTAAGGAACTACAAACTGCTGAAACCCCACTACTGAGGAGGTTAAGAAACATAAAGAATGCCAAGGTTCAAGAGACCTCATGGGTGAAAACATGGGTCGATATCAGGGAATGGGCCTATGTCAACAAGAAACCAACCCAAGATGTAGAGAAGGTAAACCGTAGTTCTATCATGAACTACATGAACTCACCGTTCATGGCAAGTTTTGGAGGTACAAAGGAAATGGCAGTCAAATTCATTATAAGCCGATACCACAACGATAGATTCTACTTTGACAGGCCAGTCGAGATCTCTGGTGAGATGATATATAAACTGACTGGTATATCCAACCAAGGTGATCCTGTACCAGTCAGCATAAAAGAAGGGCTGGTAGAGTGACTAACTAGAACACCATTGGGGAATAACTCAAAAGGGCTAATGATTAGCTAGATACAAGCTCGAACACCACAAATTGTAGCTAAAATCATAGCAGCAGGGCTTACACCCACTGATCGGGGAAGTGACCTAAAGCTTGATAAGCTAGAGGTAGTAGATACGATTTCCAACATGGGAAAAGTCTACAGATGGGCTGAGTATGTCCCCAACATGCTCAAAGGCATCTGTGAGAAATTCCAGGATTTGGGATGGATTATAAGGTTCCCGTCCCTAATAATATGGATAGTAATGTACTACTTGTGCCCAATTGGGGACAAGCATTTCCAAGAAGCCACAAAATTCCATATGTGGAGGTTCAAACCATTTGCCTAGACTAGAAAACTGAAGGAGCTGAAAAATGACAAAGTACTATTGGAAAACTGGCTCCAACAACTCAAAATTCAGACGACTAGATGGAGGGTTCCCTAGAACATCCGATGAAGTCTTCCCAAAACGATGCACATACAGCTAGAGCTTAACCATACTGTGGTTTGGTATATGCAGAGTGCTAAGGAAAAATCAAAGACTCTCGACTACTATCCAATAGTCAAAGAGATATTCTGCAAGCTAGCTCGACAGTCTAGCAAAAAACTGTCCATAGTAGAAAAAGCCAAGGAAGTAACCTTAGCGATAAAGAACCACTAACAGACCAAGAAAGAAAAAAAGATTATGAACTTTGAATACACATCAGCACCTTTGCGTAGGAGGAAACAATAACAGAGGATACCAACTGACTGTAAATAACAATCATACCGCCAACATCCCAAAGGGAAGGGACACAGATAGAACAATAGGTAGCCATTCCAGCGGATACAAATTTCATCCCAGCACAACAACATGAGTAAGGGGATGAATTGGGAGATATTGAGTCTGAAAACCCTGAGTATGAAATAAATAAAGAAAAAAATAAAAAATCTAGCAAAGGAGATAACAGCAGCACAGAAGAAAGAAACTGAGACAAAAAGGAAGGGGAAGCGCAAGATGATCCTTTCAGACTTAGAGGATGAAGAGGAATTGTTAGCTACCATGGTCAACATCATCGAAGACACCGTAGAAAACAAATTTTCAGTCGAGAAACAGTTCCAAAAAATTGTCGAAGCAGGAGCACGACAAGGTCGGCCAAAGAAAGAAAAAATTACATACACCTCGACAGCTGAAAATATTGTTGACCTAGTATCTACACCCTGACCCCTGTCTCTGACTCAAATCACACAGGAATAAATTCCAAAGATTCAAGCTCCAGGATAAGAAGAGAATAAAGTTTGTGGTATTGGATAAATAGACATAGAAATATCCAATAGATAAGTATCACTTGAACCTTATGTGGTATCCATCCATGGAGGTCACTTTCCTCTATGTGAACTAGGTTTGGGAAGATTCAACCCCTCCAAATCAAAAGAAGTTGCACTCTTGGATTCTTTCATCAATAAAAAGATAGCTAATAAGATAAAAATAGAGAAATATAAAATTGTCAAGAATTTTAGAGCTGCAATGATCACCAAAAAGAGGTTGATCTTGTTGCCACAACCTTTGTGAGGGTTGCTTACACTGAAGCTATTGAATTTAATATTATCAAGATGGTTGAGGAGATCAAATACTACAAGAATATCATAATACCAATCATAATACCTGTGAAGAATTAAGTGTCCGATTATAAGGTAGATTTAGGTAGACTTGAATAGTTTGTCTAAGAGTTAAAATCCTATAATTTGAAATACAATATTATACTCCCAACTCTTATTTTTTGTTAATATTATTAAAGATAAAACTGTGATATATCATGGAATCCAAATGGGGTTGGGAAAACTTAAAAAGTGGCAGGAAAAATGAAGAGATGCTCCAATCATCTACCTAGATATCAACGCAACTAAATAGATACATGGCAAATGGAACTAAATAGCTCTGGCAAATTGTCCATCAACAAGTGCATTTTTTATAGAGATGTTACTAAAAAAATAAAATTCCATCTACTGCACCATCCCAGCTAATAGAATAACAACTATCTCTCTTGCCCTTACTCGATAAAATGAGTGCACCAACTCGCAATTCTCCAAATCTATTTAACTCATTCCCACTTAAACACCACATTAGTTATGGGTGTGATATTTATGATATTAATGGATATCTACAGTCAACAATTGTTTTTATAATGTTCTTTTTCCCATAAATAATTTGTGAATCATTTTGCAAACTTTTAAACACCTTTTAAAACCCAATAAAAACATAAAACAGTAAATTAACAAGCCAACGTGAAACTCGATTACAGAAACAAAGAAACAAAACCCAAAGACTCTCAACGATAAATTCTAAGAATAAACACGATTGGGATTAGAAATTGGTCATTTAACACTAAAAGAAGAATTCTTCAACTCTCTAATTCTAAAAGAAATTGGTCTGTGTTAACTCTACAATTCATGTAGCATCACAAAGAATCTGTCACAGCCATCAACATTAATTTTCCTATACGGTTTCTATTACTCGATTACACCATCAAAACAAATTTGGGTTGGTTCAACTCATTTACACCAACAATGAAACGAAACTTGAAGACTATGAACAAGAAATTCTGAGATTGAGAATAAAAATTTCTCTTTTTAACGTTAACCTAAAAATACTTATAGCATCACAAAGAATGAATCATACTAATAAACACAGATTTCTAAAACTGTTTCACAAAGATGCATTCATAATTTGCTCTATAAAAAAATAGACAGAACAATAGAGCTTCATGATATTGGTTTGCCCGGTGTAACAGATTAAGTTTTCATTATTTTTTTCTTGCATAATTTAGTAGTGGATTTTTGAAATTCCAGATAACACCTGAAAAACTTACATAATTTAAATGTTAAAAGTGCTGAATGTACTTCTATACTTGAAAAACTAACTTAGACTAGCATTAACAAGTTTAGTCTCCTTCATCTTGGCTTTTTCAACATTTAAAAACCAACATGCAAATCGTCCAAATTTTTTGAGTGAGAATTCTCTAATTCTATCTAAGAGTTTCATAGCACCAACAGTGGGCTAAATAATAGTCTCATAATTCTATCTAACAGTCTCATAGCACCAACAATGGGTTAAATAACAGTCACATAACACCAACAATGCGCCAAATAACAGTCTCATAACACCAACAGTGGGCTAAATAAGAGTCTCATATCACCAATAGTGGGCTAAATATAGCTAATAAGATTTTCAAATGTTTCTAAATAATACTCTTTCCCATGGAAATGTCCTCAGAGACTAGTTGAAGCAAACACGTGCAAATGTTCCCTGTCATATACAACAATCAACATGTGAGATATGTATGCAACAATCAACTGTGGGAGAAGTGTTCGAGTAGAAGTAGCCAAGAAAACCAGAAAAGTGAACTATCTATCTATCCAGGACTAACAATATAACAAAACCAAGACTCATAAGCATATTGAAAGTATGATAAGCATGTGAAGAAACCAAAACTGCCAATACCACATTCAAGTCTACGAGCATACATAAATCAAAACTATAGATGCAGAAATTCAATATACTATAAAGGATGTGGGAAGATATGATAGGTTATCTCACAATATTTAGGAATGTGTTATGAAATGTAATAATCAAGATGGAATTTGTTGTTATCCATGCTATGAAGAGGCATCCATGTGTTCTTTCCTCATGGGGTAAAAAGTCAACTTATGTTTGTCATTAAAAAAACATAATAAAATTAGATGTATTTTTATGAACCCCTAATAAGTTTAGGATGACATCGAGTAACTATTTAAAGATAACATGACATGTATCAATTACTATTGTCATAGATAATCACTTGGGTAAAGGACAAAATTAAAAATTAAATGGATTTTTATCAAATTAGTAATAAGTTTATGGATAACATGGCATCTAGCAGTTACTATTTTCTATGAATAGAAGTTATAAGGATTGTGGAAGTGGAATAAAATACAACCATTTTTCAGAAGTACAGTCAAGTGCTTCACTTTCTTAGTTATAAGAAAAAAATACAAAGAATGGCCCAAGAAGCTCTTAATAGTGTTGTCATGAAATGCATGGAAAAAAAACTATTTTTCAAAAGAAAAAAAAATAAAGCTTTTAAAAAAGAATTAAATAAATCTCTCTCAAAGCAAATAAAATAAAGTTCATATCATAATAAGTTCAAGTATAGTACCTCACATCCAAGAATTATTTTTAAGAAATAGTCAATTACAAAGATAGCCAACTAGGTCACATCCATGGTCATGAGGCAAAATAAAAAAAAATTAGTCCAAAAATATAATTTTGTATTTTACTTTTTTTAAAGATTTCAATTTAGAAAATGAAAGAAAAGAAAGAAGAAAAAAATAAAAGATGGACACCTTTTGATCTTAAAGTTAGTATTAATAACAAAACCAAAAAAACACAAACCCTACAAAATATAACTGCAACTCTAATGAAGAAATTCAAAACATGAATCACAAAAACCTGAAAACTGAAAATTTAAATTTCACCTATTCAATTTAGAATAAAACAAAAGCTTTAATGGAAAAGTCTACACTTTGGATCATATGAAATTAAGGTCATCACTTAAATGCTAAATTAAAATAAGATTGTGTCTTCTTCCAAGAAAAGAAACAAATTGGAAGTTTGCACAAAAAGAAACATTTGCACCTTCCCTACCCTTGTTTTGGATTCTTCCATGGGGCAAAGGTGCATGTTGAGGGCATGGCTATCAAGGGATGGACTAAGGCAGGAGTTGGAACTAATATGAGAGTTGAAGTGATAGGTCTGTGGTGTTTACTCTTTTGTGCCAGAATTTGGGGTATCAATCATCTATATGGTCCTAGGGATTCTCAAGTCATCATCAAATGGGAAATGAGGGAGGCTCATGTTAAGTCTCTGGAAATTAAGCACTGGTTAACTAGTACCAAGAAGATGATAAAAGCATTGTCTTTTATATCATTCAACCATATTTACCCAGAAATAAATGTCCAAGATGACACTTTATCTAAGCACCCGCTAGGTATGATGGATGACAAACTATTTTTTTCCCACTTTGATGCAAAAAGACTAGTGCTAAAAGTATTGAGTGCTGACTCTTAACTTATTTCTCTGTGTCTGAGTTTTTGGCATAGGAACTATATCTAGACGGATGCCCTGAATTAGGAGAAATTCTGTATTAAATGTTATTTATAGCCTTCTTAACATCTTTGAAGATCTTTTTCTGATATTTAGACATCTTGTAAATCTGATACAACTTTAATTAATATAAAGTTGTTTTCTCTTTCATGAAAAAAAAATTATCTTAAAACGTTTATCAGAAAAAAAATCATATCATCTTAAGAAAGTCTTCAACTATCCATAATACTTTTAAAATAAAAAACCTTGAACTTAGACTTCCATAATACTTATAAAATAAAAACCTTGAACCCTATGAAATTAAGGTCATAACCTAAATAATAAAATAAATTAAAATTAACTTAAAAATTTTACCAGCAAAAAAAATTCAGTCATCTTCCTAACAGTCTTCAACTATCCATAATACTTTAAAAATAAAAACACTTAAACCCTAGCAATGCATCACAGTAGTTCTTAAAACATCCATTGAAGCTAACCTAGCACAAAATCATTTTGGATATTACGAGATAATAAAGTTTAACATCTCTCAGAATTTCAAAAATAATTATTTTAATAAGTTTTGATTTACTCTAGAAGAGCTTCTGTTGTCAATATTCCTATGCTCTATATCAATGAGTAAAGCAAATTCTTAGCAATATATGCTGTTTCGTTCTTTTAAAGAAAACTTTCATAAACTGAAAACTCACAGATAGGTCATGACAGAAACTCACATGAGATGAGACTGTTTCCAATTTAATCCTCTATCCTCCTCTGTTGGCTCTTCTTCACCTTCACCTTGACTTTCGGATCTGGTTGGAATTACTCTATCCTTCCCGAAATCTTTTTAGACGAAATCTGGTTGGAATTACTGTCCCTGTAAGCTATTGTTGCTGAAATTGCAGCATCAAGAGTTGCAGCAGTTTTGGAAGAATCTGAACCCATTTCTACAATTGAAAAAATTGAATCTTGATGAATGAAAACAATCAACAACAACCCAACAAAAAAAATCATCCAGAAAACGAAAAATATATATAAAGATTAGCTAATTTATCACATAGTTCAAAAAGATTATTACCCATTTCCTGTAGAACCTACAACATCTTCAGTCCGTTA
>LPNX010523555.1:292220-329155 GCA_001517045.1 Pseudotsuga menziesii | reverse complement strand
CTCTCGATCGTTGTCGAGTTCACGCCGAAGGTCAATAAGATCTTCCATGATGTTGAGAAAATTGGCACCCTGTGAGGTCTGCATTCTGAAACAAAGTGCAACGAATAGATGAGCGAGTTGGAAAATAGTGCAACGAGAACAATGAGACGCCCGCAGAGATGGTGGAAGTAGAAATAGGAAGACTTTGAAGAGGAAAAAAAATATGAAGTGAGTTTCTTTTTAAATAGTGGTTATATTTATGAGAAAAAAGTTAATACTTATTATTGGGGAGAATTAAGGTACCTATTATTCAGGTTAATTAAGGCATGGTCACAGTTATATAATCTATTTAATCATTATATAGTCAATACATAGCGGTTGAACAAGAGCAACATGTCACTTACGCTGAAACAACTGAAAATGTAACAATCATTCCTCCCAATCACCCAAAATACATCTAATAAACAAAAATTAAATAAATTCAATCCAATAACTTTAAAATCATATTTCCCCAATTTTATATTAATTTTTTATTACTCTATTATTTAAAAAATAATAATAATTAACAATAAAAATTAATTATAATAAAAAATACGCGATAGGGGGCATAGCCCAGCAGGCATGCCTCACGCTTCGCAAACAAGCACTAACACATCAGATTTGATGAGGAAAAATGAATGATGGTAGGGTTTGCAACTTAATTCGAGTGTGAACATGTTCCGTATAATTAGTATCTTTCCCTAACAATTGTAATCTTCATCGCTAGTCGAATATTAATGGTTGGGCTTGTGGGCATTCAATTCTCTAGGTGGGGTATGAAAGCATGGTCTAATGGTGATGGGATGGCGCAAAGGTATGGTCTAAACACACAAATATTTTGCACCCTTTTTTGGTGTGATTTTTCGTGATTATGGTAAAAAATATTTAAGGGAATTTCAAATTGCGCAAAAATAGTGTTAGAATTTGCACACTTAGGGTGAGTGAGGGTACTCATGGGGTTTTAGGGCACTGATTTATTTATGCGCTTAAAATCATGTAACAAACCATATATTTTTTAGATTTTGCTAAAAAAAAAATTGGATTTCAGCAAAAAAAATGGCCGAGAAGTCAGAAAATACACGGGTTTAGACAGCTCCAATGCAAATGATGTCGAGGAGTATGCACTGGGTTCAAGGATTAGATAGGGATTTGTACGATAACGCTAGGCCTTTTCATATGTTTGTTTGGCACTTTTCTTCCATATTTATGTTCTAAGCGCTTTGTGTGGAGGCCTTTTTAGTAAGTGATTATTTTTAGTTCGAGAATCCTTTAACTCCTTTTCCTTTTAGGCTCTTATCTTTTATGATTCTCTTAGTCTCTTCTTTTTTTATAGTTCTACATCGATGATTACATTATTTTTCCCACTCTCAGGGACTACTTTGCCATGGCAGGAAAAGGAAGGAGTTGATGATCGAAGAGGCGAAGTACCAACAACACTTAGACAAAGGTCTTGATAGAAGTTGGGAATCCATGGCAACATACCTCAATCAAATTATTGCTCCAATTCATGACAAAATTTCCAACAGAGAGGCATGGGTTAAAATTGACCAAGAATTTGTTAAGTTCGAGGACATCACTATGGATATGAGTCATTGGGTTAGAGACACTGGATATAATTGCACCTGAGATATGAAATATTATGAGACATTCACTCTTTACTTATAGGTTGAGTCTCTATTAGGAAAGGTCCTTCTTGACAACCAAGAATAAAGGAATGAAATGCTAATGCAAATGTATGAACTACATGAAAGAAACAAGAAAATTCAAGGCAAGCTCAACATTATTATCAAGGAAACCACATGACTATATTTTATTGTCTTAGACCTTACTTTGACCCCTACTTCAACTACCAGGTCCTCTTTTGCGCAAGAGATTCCTTTATTTCATATTTTAAGTGATGAATTAGAAGAATAGCTTAGCTGCTTTGCATAATGTCTTTTTTAATCCCAATTAGCATAGGTAGGATAAGACGAGGATAGTTTCTTTTTGTACTAAATCAAAATTAGCAACACCTTTTAGATCTCAAATGACAATTTATTGTTCCATCTGTTTCCCGTAGGGAATACATGAATTGATTTTTTTGTAAATTCAGCTTAAAGTAACATAAATCATGGTAACTTAAAAAAAATTAGAATGAAAAATAGACTAACATTAATGACTTTGTGCACAATTCCTATCTTATTTTGGTAGAAGTTTCCTTCCAAAATGAATGAAATTAATTGTCTTCCATACTTCCATGTTTAATGTAGTAATATTATATAGTCTATTTTAAAGTCACTATCAAAGACACCAAATTCATATGTAAAACCCCCTTATTTGTGGGATAACACATCAATTATATTTATTAAAAAATTAACTATATCTATCCAAACTTAACCATAATGTTGAAATAGTTAACAATGTAAACATATATTTAGAATTAAGTTTCAAACATTAACAAGAATTAATTATATATGTTCTTTAATGTTTTCTATATCTACGAGTCTTCTGGTGGTCTCTAAACATTCTAATCAGTTACTACACGTTCTCTTTGGATATGTCTTATATGTTAATGTTATAATGAAATAGAGTTATTTATTGAGTATGTCTTAGAAGGGATTTGGTATGTTATACTGAAATCTCTTATCCTTATGTGAAGGATTTGGGGGTCTGTTGGTGGAATAGAGTGGTTTTCACTCTTCCTGCTCAGGATCAAACTCCCAATGAGACATTGGCTCATTCTGATAAGGTTAGAGGGATAGGAATCCCTATTTGAGTTTGGACTCAGATTAATTCTGTGGTCTCTATATGTATCAACCCTTTATTAGTTCTATGGTTTCTAGATATCTCGACCCTTACTAAGTCATAAATTGTTAGTATATCATCCCTTATCCTCAAAAATTCATATTTATGCTTATATTGTAATGTTCTAGGATCTGATATATAAATATGAACACTAATCAGTTGCTGCAAATTTAATTAAAAATATGATATACAACTTGCAGACAATCAATAAAATTCTGGACTATTCAAATAAAGGTATTTTACTAGAAAAAAATCATAGGCATGGAAGTGGGCAGAGGGAAGCAACCAAGGAAAATTTCAAGACATAGAATTAATATTCCCTAACACATTTATATCAGAGACCATTTAGGTTTTAGAGTCATATATGATGAAACTTACTCCCACGCTTATGGGTCATACAACCGTGAAACTAAGAAGATTCCTTCAAATCCCTTCAACCAGAGACTTGGGGAAATGCACAGAGATGAGATCAGAAAATAATATATCATTCAATAAGGTTTGGAATAGTTTGAAACATATCTGGTTAGGTTTCGAAAGTTTAGGAGAGAATTGGGAGAATTTGGCAATTTTGGCGATAAGGTTTGGAATAGTTTGAAACATATCTAGTTAGGTTTCGAAAGTTTAGGAGAGAATTGGGAGAATTTGGAAATTTTGGCTTAGTGAGGCCCTGTGCAATGGAGACTAATAAAACAGTGTACAAATTAAAATAATTTTATTTCTGAATGTTTTGTTGGAAATAAGGGTTTTTTTATTGACACACATCAACTTCCGGAATTGAATTTGGGTGAACAAAACTCTCATAATGAAAGAAACTATGAGACTAGTCAATTTTAACAAGTTAGCTAGCTAGGGTGTAGAGTAAAGCATGAAATTCATATCTGAATGACTTCAGTACAGAGAATGGAATTTAATATAGCCTAATACAAATTTAATTAACATATTACATCATTCATAATCATGTTCATGGTCATTACTCGTTTACAAAAGAAATAAACTGATCAAAAACCCTCATTTTAATGACAAATTAAGCTCATACATGGATTACTTGATATGTGAGCATATTGGAAAGAAATTTTTAGAATATTAAAGATATTTTAAATAGGTGCTTAATGTTTTATTCACATGAAAGAGAAGTGGAGGACTAACCACTCTAAATGGAGCTCAAAACAGTGGGCAGGAGGCCCAGATTTGACATTAGGATGGATGGGAGCGTAAGTGAAGCTTTCACTTCACTGGAGTTTGAATTCACTAAGGAAAATGGCTGAAAAATAAATCTGATCTGATCTCATGGGATGGTCATCAGCTTCTCCACACCTTCAATGAGAAATGGAAGGGAGGAGGAAGAATGAGGAAGGAAGGAATTGGGGCACATCTCCCAAAGGCTGAGACACATTTCTCAATAGAAGCAATGTTTCACATAAACATCGATCGATCATAATCCAAAATAAGTCTAGGATCTTCCTTTTTCATTTTATAGGCCTCTGCTGACTTGTTTAGAAGGTATAGGTGACCTGTGAGAGCAAGTCATCCACATAGAAGCCTAACCCTAACCATGAATGTTCCCTCCTTGAAAATTTTAGCAATTTTGAGTCCTCAAATATGTTTCGCATTCTTGTATCCTTCATCCCATTTGGAAACTTTCTTTCTTTGACCCAAAGTTGTTATTTTCCCTATGACAAATTTTCTTGGCTTCCTTACTTTTGTGAACGAACTCAAAAATGGAAACTATGCCCTGCTTTGGTCTGATGTTTCCTTCTTTTCATTATGACAACTTTTTCTCCCTTCTTCTTTTTCCATTGCATTCCTAAATAGCAAATGCGCCCTCCTTTGGTATGATCTTGTCCTTTTAGATATGATTTATTTTGTCATATATTTTGGAACTTCTTTCTATGACTGTTTTCTTTTGTTAGTCTTCTTGTCAGTTTTTAAATATTCTCCTTGGAAAATTGGATTCCCCATTGCACCCCCCTGGCATGGAATTTATTTTCCACATATTAAATTGCTCAATCATTAATAATGGCCATATCTAAAATCAAGTACAAGCCTTAATAATAATTATTTAGCAAACTTTCCCTAGGTTAATTAATTAATGCCACTTAATCCCCCTAGGTGCTTAGAAAGGTCTACACTTTTGGTGGTCAAAATGTGTTGACGTGACAGTCCTCCCCTCCCAAATATTCTTGTCTTCAAGCAGAAGCACTCCATAGTGTTGCAATTTTCTCCACCATATTTCTGTTGCACCACTCTGATCTTGGTCATTTCCCAAATTACCAACTATGACAACAAAATTGTTCACCCGTTTGAGGTAACTAAGTAGAATTCTTGGATCCCACTGCCTCCTCTGTCAAGATCCAAATACTAGTACTCCCTTTGGAAATATACCATTCCCAAGAATGCCAGGGTCCCAGGGTATTTTCTGCCTCATTCCACTCATCAGTAAAAACAATAAAATTCCATCATGGTAGAAGATTAAAATCATGGTGTGGAAATCATACCACCATACTGAAAGTTGAGAACTCTTAATGCTAAATTAGAAATAGGTGAGACTTCCCCACCCACATAGAATTATTTATGTCCTTGGTGCACACTAGCAGTGAAGCTCATAGTTTTGTTGTTGCAATGACATATGTGTGAGTTCCATGTCCAACCCCAATGAGTATAGGAATCATCTAACCAACACAGATTCCCAAACTTCTCACAATAAGATGATGCATCGCAATTATCTCCAAAAATGCAACTAGGAATAACTTATAAGTGTCCCCTCATCCAACTTGAGAGAGTACCGACCCTCCAACCATAAGGCCCATGTGAACACTCCCAATGGCTCAACTCTCTACCACTAGTCAAAGGGTACAAGAATCCATCCAACTGTGTGGATTTCCTCCACAAAGACCACCTTATGCAAGATATTTTTCTCATCAACTCCTCTTTCCAGTTTGCTTGCTCAACTACCTTCCATTTCTCATGAGCAGAATTTTTCTGCAAGAAGACACCATGTGTGGCATGTAATCTTTGACCCAATCTATATGTGGCTTAATGGCACCAAGTGACAACAATATGTGCCTATGTGGCTTTTGGGAGGGTGATGGTTCATTCAACAAGTTATCATGAACACCTAGGAAAGCCTCCAAATCTTCCTGTTTCACCAACAAGGAAAATTCCTTCACCCAATTTTCATCCCCACTTGATGAGGAAGAAATAGAAGTGTGGGTAGAACTGTGAATCATATCTATGCAATACTTATCCCCCCAAATTATGGCTACCCCATCTTCATCTTCATCTAACTCTTCCATGGGGAAGAGATTCTCTCCAGAAAACAATTCCAGTTTTCTCATCAAACTTGTTTGCACAATCCTCAAGAACCTGAAAATCCAAGTGCATATCATTTCCTCTCAAGCTTCCAACACATTTCTAATCCATCCTAGATCTAAATCCTAGGCTCTATCAAGCACCTAGAGGGATCAAATGTCCCGAGGTGCAAACCTACTTGAAGGCAATACTTGAGAATAGGTTTGCACCTCGGGAGATTTGATCCCTCTTAGCACTTGATAGAGCCTAGGATTTGGATCTAGGATGGTTTTAGTTGTGGGCGGTGACACAAAAATGGAGTTTGATCAACATTGTAATGAATAGGTTAAGTTGAAAACATGGATAGAATTATGAGGAGTATCTCAATGTAAGTAATAAGATTAAGGATTAGATCCAGGTCATTAGATTCGTTATCTTCACATTTAGAATAGTGCTCACCTTTCTAAGCATCTAGCGAATTCATTTCAAAGGAAATGTAGCCGCGTTGTTCAACGCCTAGCTGAGTTTCAACATGGTGGCAGAGATTGAGATGCTCATCCAGGAAATGTATGGTTCGCACCTCAGAAGATTTGATCCTTCTTAGCGCCTATTTTCATCTCCACTTGATAAGGAAGGATTTGGGGGTCTATTGGTGGAATAGAGTGGTTTTCACTCTTCCCACTCAGGATCAAACTCCCAATGAGACATTGGCTCATTTTGATAAGGTTAGAGGGATAGGCATCCCGATTTGAGTTTGGATTCAGATTAATTCTTTGGTCTCTAGAGTTATAGACCCTTTATTAGTTCTATGGTTTCTATATGTCTTGACCCTTTCTAAGTCATAAGTTATTAGTATATCATCCCTTATCCTCAAAAATTCATATTTATGCTTATATTGTAATGTTCTGGGATCTTATATACAAATATGAACACTAATACTGCTTCAAATTTAATTAAAAAATTGATATAAACTTGCAGACAATCAATAAAAACTTCAACTTCCAGAATCAAAATTAGGTGAACAGAACTCTCATAATGATAAAAACTGTGAGACTAGTTAATTTTAACTAGTTATCTAGCTAGGGTGTAGAGTAAAGCATGAAATTCATATAAGAATGAATTCAGTACAGAGAATGGAATATAATTGAGCCAAATACAACTTTACTTAACATATTGAATCACTCATACTCATATTCATGGTCATTACTCCTTTACTAAAGAAATAAACTGATAAGAAAACCTCATTTTAATGACAAATTAAGCTCGGACATGGAAGACTTGATATCTGAGCGTATTGGAAAGAAAGTTTTAAAATATTATATATATTTTAAACATGTGTTTAGTGGGTGATTCACATGAAATAGAAGTGGAGGACTAACCACTCCAAATGGAATTAAATAAATTCAAAATTTTAAAATCATATTTCCACAATTTTATATTTATTTTTTATTACTCTAGTAATTAACATTAAAAAGTAATCATAACAAAAATAAAAATACACCAATTGGGGTGATAGGGAACAGAGTGCCGTGGGCATCCCTCACAATTGGAAAACAAGCATTACCACATCAGATTTGACGAGGGAAAAATGAATGATGGTAGAGTTTGCAACTTTAATTCGAGTGTGAACATGTTCCGCATACTCGGTATCTTTCCCTAACAATGGTAATCTTCATCGCTTATCAAATATTGATGGTTAGGCTTGTGGGAATTCAATTCTCTAGGTGGGGTATGAAAGCATGGCCTAATGGTGATGGGATGGTGCAAAGGTATTGTCTAAACACGCAAAGGTTTTGCACAATTTATTGGTGTGATTTTTCGTGATTATGGTAAAAAAATTTAAGGCATTTCAAATCGTGCAAAAAAAATGTTAGAATTTTTAGAGTGAGGGTGCCCAATGGTTTTTCTTTGAGGGAATGATTTTCTTTATGAACTTAAAATCATGCAACAAACCGATAATTTTTTAGATTTTGTTAAAAAAAATCATTGGATTTCAGCAAAAAAATGGTCGAGAAGTCAAAAAATACGTGCGTTTAGACAGCTCCAACGCAAATCATGTCTAGAAGTATGCACTAGGTTCAAGGATTAGATAGGGGTCTGTACGATAAGGCTAGGCATTTTCATATGTTTGTTTGGCACTTTTCTTCCATATTTATGTTCTAAGCACTTTGTGTGGAGGCCTTTTTAGTAAGTGATTATTTTTAATTCAAGAATCCTTTAACTCCTTTTCTTATTAGGCCCTTATCTTCTATGATTCTCTTAGTCTCTTCTTTTTTTATATTTCTACATCGATGATTACATTTTTTTTCCCACTCTCAGTGACTACTTTTCCATGGTGGGAAAAGGAAGGAGATGATGATCGAAGAGGGGAAGTAGCAACAACGCTCAGACAAAGGTCTCGGTAGAAGTTTGGCAATCCAAGGCAACTTATTGCAAAACAAGTGCATTTTTGATAGAGATGTTACTACAAAAATAAAATTCTATCTACTACACCATTCCAGCTAAAAGAATAACAGATGTCTCTTTCCCTTACTCGATAAAATGAGTGCACCAACAGGAAATTCTCTAAATCTATTTAACTCATTCCCACTTAAACACCATATGATCAGTTCTGGGTGTGATATTTGTGATATTAATGGATATCTCAATTAATATAACGATATTCTATAGATTCAACAATTTCTTTTTGAATGTTATTTTTCCAATAAATCCTTTGTGAATCATTTTGCAAAATTTTAAAACCCAATAAAAATAGAAAGCAACAAACAATCAGTAAATTAACAAGCCAACTTGAAACTCAATTACAACAACAAACAAAGGAATCCCCAAAGACTCTGAACAATAAATTCAAAGAATAAACATGATTGGGATTAGAAATTGGTATTTTAACACTAAAAGAAGAGTTCTTCAACTCTCTAATTATAAAAGAAATTGGTCTTTGTTAACTCTACAATTCATGTAGCATCACAAAGAATCTTTATAGCCATAAACACTTTTTTCTTAAATGGTTTCTATTACTTGATTACACCATCAAAACAAATTTGGGTTGGTTCAACTCATTTACACCAACAATGAAACGAAACTCGAAGACTATGAACAAGAAATTCTCAGATTGAGAATAGAAATTGCTCTTTTTAACGCTAACCTAAAAATACTTATAGCATCACAAAGAATAAATCACAGCAATAAACACAGATTTATAAAACTGTTTTAGAAAGATGCATTCATAATTTGCTCTATAAAATAAAAGATAGAACAATAGAGCTTCATGATATTGGTTTGCCTCGTGTAACAGATTTAGTACATAATTCAAATGTTAAAAGTGATGAATCTATTTCTATACTTGTAAAAAAAATGAATTGAAAAAGACTAACTTAGATTAGCATTAACAAGTTTAGTCTCCTTCATCTTGGCTATTTCAACATTTAAAAACCAATATGCAAATAGTCCAACTTTTTCGAGTGAGAATTCTCTAATTCTATCTAATAGTCTCATAGCACCAACAGTGGGATAAATAACAGTCTCATAATTCTATCTAACAGTCTCATAGCACCAATAGCGGGATAAATAACAGTCCCATAATTATATCTAACAGTCTCATAGCACCAACAGCGGGCTAAATAACAATCTCATAATTCTATCTAACAGTCCCATAGCACCAACAATGGGATAAATAACAGTCTCATAATTCTATCTAATAGTCCCATAGCACCAACAGTGGGCTAAATATAGCTAATAAGATTTTCAAATGTTTCTAAATAATACTCTTTCCCATGGAACTGTCCTCAGAGATGAGTTGAAGCAAACACGTGCAAATTTTCCTTGTCATATACAGCAATCAACATGTGAGATATGTATGCAACAATCAACTGTGTGAGAAGTGTTTAAGCAAAAACAGCCAAGAAAACCAGAAAAGTGAACTATCTATCTATCCAGGACTAGCAGCATAACAAAACCAAAAATCATAAGCATATTGAATGTATGATAAGCATGTGCAGAAACAAAAAATGCCAATACCACATTCAAGTCCACTGACATACAGAAATCAAAACTATAGATGCAGAAATTCAATATACTATAAAGAATGTGGGAAGATATGATAGGTTATCTCATAATATTTAGGAATGTGTTATGAAATGCAATAATCGACACCTGATTTTGTTGTTATCCATGCTATGAAGAGGCATCCACCCTATATGTTCTTTCCTGATGTGGTAAAAAGTCAACATATGTGTGTCATTAAAAAAAAATAAAGAAATTAGATGTATTTTTAGCAATCCCTAATAAGTTTAGGATGACATTGAGTAACTATTTAAAGATAACATGACATCTAGCAATTACTATTGTCATAGATAGTCAACTCGGTAAATGACAAAATTAAGAAATTAAATGGATTTTTATCCATTAGGAATAAGTTTAGGGATAACATGGCATCTAGTAATTACTATTTTCTATGGATAGTCCAATGGGTGACTTCCTTTTTCATGAGAAGTTATAAAGAGTGTGGACTTGGAATCAAATACATTTATTTTTCAGAAGTACAGTTAAGTGTTTCACTTTCTTCTTTATAAATAAAAATACAAAAAATGGCCCAAGAAGCGGAGTGTTGGGATAAAATGCATGAAAAAAAACATTTTCCAAATAAATAAATAAAGCTTTCTCAAAAAAGAATTAAATAAATATCTTTCAAAACAAATAAAATAAAGTTCATATAGTAATAAGTTTAAGGATAATACCTCACATCCAAAAACTATTCTTAAGAAATAGTCAATTACAAAGATAGCCAACTAGGTCATATCCATGGTCATGAGGCAAAATAAAAAAAAATTGGTCCAAAAATACATTTTTTTATTCTACTTTTTTAAAAGATTTCAATTTAGAAAAGGAAAGAAAAGAAAAAAGAAAATGATAAAAGATGGACAGCTTTTGATCTTAAAAATTAGTATTAATATTAAAACCAAAAAACACAAACCCTACAAAATATAACTGCAACTCTAATGAAGAAATTCAAAACATGAATCACAAAAACTTGAAAACTAAAGATTTAAATTTCACATATTCAATCTAGAAGAAAACAAAAGCTCTAATGGAAAAGTCTACAGTTTGGATCATATGAAATTAAGGTCATCACTTAAATGATAAATTAAAAGAAGATTGTGTCCTCTTCCATGATATCTAGCTACTATTGATGAATTATTTCAAGATTGAACATAGCCAGGAGGTAGAAACTTTCAAGGCCAATTGATTGAAATGGCATAAAATAAAGCTCAACCTTAGTTATCTTCCACTCTTCGTGATATGGGAGGTTTAGAAGGCAAGAAATGCCTCCATTTTCAGCAATCTCCAGAAGAATATTGAAGATTATGTCATCCTTTATGAAGTGGAACAAATTGGAAGTCTACAGGAAAATAAACATTTGCACCTTCCCTACCCTTGTTTAGGAACATCCCGTTGGATTCTTCGATGGGGAAAAGGTGCATGTGGAGCGCATGGCTATCAAGGGATGGACTAAGGTAGGATTTGGAACCAATGTAACATCCTCGACCCTACGACTGGTGAATAGGACACTACCATAACACTATCTACCCGAGCAACTAGCCCCATGAACATAGTCATAAAAATTGAAATGCTTTGAACTAAAACATGCGTACATCATTACCATACAGTGGAAGCAAAACCATACATTCAAGCATTTAGCATGTTCATTATAATTCATTATCAAATGTAATTGCAGGGATTTAAACATAGGAATACTTATCTTATGAAGAATCTCGTCCGCAACCTGCTATGTCACTTCCACGTTCCACCCAACCATAGGCCAGTGTGTTCCTTAATCTCTCAGCAACAATGCCAGTCCTGAGCTAGGCATGATTCCCCAAGGAATAAGGAAACTAAGCAGTCTCACACATAGCCAAAGATACACAACTCGGCCAAACCAACACAGTTGGGTTTACCATACCATTAGGGAGATGGGACAAGATTACTGCTAAGTTGGTGGGCTCACTGAAGATCTAAGGACACATGCACTAGAACTAGCCTGACTTCTAGGACATCCACACACACCCAACACAAGGAATCAGCCCATTCTTTGCTACATAGTCCCTCGAGCCCTGACTTCCCTTCCAGTGCTATTCAAGGGGTGTGGAGAAGAAATCCAACCCTCTAGCTCTGTTTATGAGGCTCCCGAACACACCAGGTTTATCAAGCATACCAAGCCTTCATTCCCACTCCAATTCAATCCAAATACCAACCACTACATACACACAGCAAAATCAATCAATTCACAGCTCTGGGGAAGAAAAGAAAACATCACAGAACAAAATAGAGGTGACAATTTGGTTAACACACAGCTCTGACTGGGAAATTCGATGCCTGAGTCGTTCTTGGCCCTATTGTGGCCAAAACAACTCAATAGGAACCCACAACAACCAAAATTTCGTGGGGAAACTAGCTGCATGAGGAAAGAAAAACAACCCGCGTGGAGGTGAATTCACATACCCTAACCCACAACATGAAGAGAAATACACACAACAACAAAATCATGACAGTAAGGCCACTCTCCCAGTTCTTTGCGTGAGGAAAAATTGCCAAAACCTATGCTTGAGGAGAAGAACAATCATCTCTGCGTGAGAATGGGAAAAATGGAAGAATGTGGACATGAAGAGGAATAGATACCTGGTGGAGTGTGCATGTGTGAAAGGACTGACAGTCCTGCCACACACCGCTTCCCATGCAATTTTTTTTCCTAGGCCATAACTACCCCCAACTAACTCCAGAGAATTTAATTTGGTAGTTGACTGATTGATGGGTTCTCCTATTGACATGTGCCTTTTTCCTATTGGCCCTAAAGGTTAAATAATTCCCCCTCCTTATCCTTAGTAAAATCATGCCCTTTTCATTATCATTGCATTGACATAGCTGGTTGTGGGCATTTTTAATTAAAATGCATTTTTACATGATGCCAAAATTAATATGTGTCGGATAGCATGATATACCATCGGCAACGATTTTAATCACCAAAACATAAAACAATTAAATCGATGGTGTGGATTTTTCCTTTAGCTCCACACCACGATTAATTACAATATATACATCATATACATTTTTAATGCAAACGAGGTCAAAATCGGGGTGTTACATTCCCCTCCCCCTTCAATAGCACTATCCTCATTGCTTTACAAAATTGAACAAAATGCTACACTGGTACTACCTCAGTGTTCTGCAGAATTGAACAAAAATGGATGTTCCAATCACATGGCATCCTCCAGCTCCCACGTATCCTCTTTAAGACCGCAGTGCTCCCATTGCACTTGTACCTACCTTATGGATCGGTTCTGGAGCATTGTGACCTTCCTATCGAGGATGCGCATTGGCTTGATTTGGAACTCTCCCTTAGGTTCCACCTGAATCACATCCCAATTTATCACATGGTTAGGATCATGTACATATTTCTTAAGGAAAGAAACATGAAAAACATTATGAGATCTAGTGCTAGAAGGAAATGCAAGTCTATATGCAAATGGCCCTATTCTTTCAAGCACTTCAAATGGCCCACAATATCTAGGTGACAACCTGGCACAACTTCCAAGCTTCAAGGAACTCTTATTTTCCCTCACTCTAAGGTAAACATGATCCCCTACATTAAACTCTCTGTTCACCCTATGCTTATCTCCATAGCTTTTCTGTCTATCCTGGTCTTCTTTTAGATTCTTCCTGATCTTTACAACCTCTTGCTCCATTTTCTTGAGCAATTTTGGACCAAGCACAACCCTATTCACTAGATTATCCCAAGTCATTGGTTTCCTACACCTTCTACCATACAAAGATTCATATAGACTCATCCCCAAGGATGCCTGCTGTCCATTGTTATAAGTAAACTCTACCAAGTGTAAGTAATCTTTCCACTTGCTTGGATTATCCATCACATACATGCGAAGCATGTATTCAAGCACTTGGTTAACTCTCTCTATCTTCCCATCAGTCTGAGGATGGTATGCAGTGTTGAATTTTAGCTTTGTACCCAAATCTACAAACAACCCCTTCCAAAAATTGGAAGTGAACTTGACATCTGTGTCAGAGACTATTACCTTAGGAAATCCATGCAATTTGGAAATCTCATTCATGAATATCTTTACAATGTCATCAGTATTATGCATAGAATTAACCAGTATAAAATGTGCTACCTTTGTCAACTTATCCACCACAACCATGATGGAATCATGTTGTCTCCAAGTCATCGACAATCCTGTAATGAAATCCATGGAAATAAATTCCCATTTCCATTCTGAAACTGGAAAAGGCTGCAACAAACCTGTTGGGTGTTGATGCTCAACCTTTACCTGTTGAAATTTCATGCACCTTAAAATATACTCAGCCATGTCCTTCTTCATTCCTGGCCAAAAGTACTACTTTCTGGCTGTAGTGATTGTCTTCTGATATCCTGGGTGACCAGAATATGGAGCTTAATAGATTTCATCCATAACAACTCTTTTTAAATCTGCTACATTTGGATAATAAATTTTTTCTTTATAAGTAAGAAGTCCATCTTCCTCCAGCTTATATCCCTCATACCTCTTCTCAAGACTTTGCTGCTGCAATTTGTCTTTTACTTTCTCATACAATTCATCTCCAGCAGTATGATTAATAATCTGTTGCCTCAAATCTGATTGGAAAATATTAAGAGATGCCACGTGCATTTCCTGCACCGTCCTCCTGAGTGCATCGGCTAACTTATTCTCTTTTCCCTTTATGTGCTTGATTTCGAAATCAAAATCACATAAAAAATCTAGCCATATAGCTTTCCTAGCATTTAGAGCAGGCTGATCAAACAAATACTTCAGACTGCAATGTCTGTCCTTAGCTCAAATCATCTATCCATCAAGTAATGCCTCCACATCTTGAGAGCATTTACTATGGCTACAAGCTCTAGATCATGAGTGGCATAGTTTTTCTCATGTTCCTTCAACTTTCTTGACTCATAACATATCATGTGGTTGTCTTGCATAAGGACTCCTCCAAGCACTTTTCCACATGCATCGATACATACCACAAAATATTTCTCTGGGTCGGCAACCTTCAATACTAGTGCACTGGTGAGAAGGTTCTTCAATTGCTGGAAGCTTTATTCACACCTCGGTGTCCATTCAAACTTTATCCCCTTCTTTTGCAAAGAAGTGATGGCATGTGCAACTTTGGAGAATCCTTCAATGAATCTCCGGTAGTATCTTGCAAGTCCCATAAAATATATTACATCTGTCACATTTCTTGGAGTAGGCCAATTCATAATGGCTTCAATCTTTTCAGGGTCCATTGATATACCCTCTTCTGAGATAATGTGACCTAAATACTGAATTCTATCTCTATAGAAGTCACACCTGCTCAGCTTTGCATACAATTGATGTTCCCTGATCAATTGCAATGTCAATATCAAATGATCTTCATGCTATTCCTCATTCTTAGAATAAATAATAATGTCATCAAGGAAAACAAGAACAAACTTATCCAAATACCTGCTGAAGACACTATTAATAACGAAATTAAATGTAGCTAGTGTATTTGTGAGACCAAATGGTACCACTACAAACTCATAATGTCCATACCTTGTTCTAAAGGTTGTCTTATGAATGTCTTCATCCTTGATTCTCACCTGATGGTAACCAGATCTCAAGTCAATCTTGGAAAATACCTTTGCTCCTCTCATTTGATCAAAGAGGTCATCAATCCTCGGAAAAGAATATTTGTTCTTCACAGTGACCTTGTTCAACTATCTGTAATCAATACACAACCTGAGTGTACCATCCTTCATCTTTACAAACAGAATTAGAGCTCCCCAAGGAGACACACTCGGCCTGATATACTTCTTCTCCAACAACTCTTGCAGTTGCATCTTCAACTCTAGCATCTCTGGTGTACTCATCATGTAGGTTGTATTAGACATTGGTGCTACTCCTTGCATAAGTTCAATTGTGAAATCAATGTCTCTCTTTGGAGGAAGCCCTGGAATATCATCAGGAAACACATCCCTGAATTCCTGCAACACATGAAAGTCCTCCAACCTAGGAGTTTCATCCTCTATTGCCTCTAAAATATGAGCTGCATACAACTGGAAACCTTTTCTACAGAACTTCTTCAATTGTATTGTCGAAACCTGCCTTACTGAAATCACCTATGGAATACCTCTTACCACTACTAGGTTCCCTTCTTCATCCATGCATTCGAAAGTCTTATTGTAACAATCAAGCTTTACCCTATGAGATTTTAACCAATCCATTCTAATGAGAACATCATAAGAACCAAGTGGTAGAACATTCATATCTACATGAGTGACCAATCCATTCATGACCAATGGAAATTTCTCTACCACTTCACTAACCTTTCTCTTGGTTCCACTAGCTAGCTGAACTAACCAAGATTTTATATGCTTTACTTTCTTAAAAGCACAAATATCCACTACTCTAGGGGTAATGTAACTGTGAGTAGAACCAGGGTCAATCAAAATAGAAATAGATTGCTCAACAATATTACCTACAACTTCAACCACAGTTGACTGGTGATCTTCCTGGAGGTCCTCCAATGCTGCATAAATCCTAGGGACGGCCCTTGCTACTTGACCCATTGTTTCTTCTTCTTGAATGTTATAATTTGGCCTTGTAATCTCATTCTCGAGTGGACAATTTATGCGCATGTGGGGTACTCCACATTTCCAACATTGGAGTGGTTCCCTGTTCTCCTGTGGATCTCTAGGATTTTCTTCCATCACTTTGGTTGGATGCTTCTCAGCTTGTGACGGTTGCTTCTACTGATTCCGGAAGTTAGAAGGTTTGAAACCTTTCTTCCTTTGGTCAAACTTCTCATTCTTCTTGTCCTTCCATGTCTTATGATAACCAGGTTTACCTTTTCTTTTCTCATAGCAATACTTAGCCTTCCTTATTGATTCTTCAAGAGTTCTAGGTTCATAAAACTCAATTCTGTCTTTGTAAGAATGAGGAAATCCACTCAGGAAATGTTGGATATTAACCTTTTCATCTTTGATGTACCTGACATACCTTAACAATTCCAAGAATTTATTTTCATACTCTTCCATGGTCTACTGTCCCAATCTCAGCTCATGGAACTCCTTAATTTTTTCATCATAATACCTGTCAGAGAGGTATTTCTGCTTGAAATACATCTTGAACTATTTCCACTTAAGCCTCCTTTCACTAATCCTCTTTACTTGCTTGAAGTGCTCCCACCAAATGGATTCCCTTCCATTCATATTGAATATGAAAAACCTTGCCTTCATGTTTCCCAAATAATCCTGAACTTGGACATACTTCCTTATCCCAAGAATCCAAGCTTCAGACTCTTTTCCAGTCTTTACCTCACCGTCAAATGCAGGAGATTTAGCCTTCTTAAATTCATCCCGAGAGCGATCCCTATGGTGCCTCCTTCTCTTTCCCTTACAAGAAGAAGAGCTTGAATCCCCACTGGATTCTTCTGAGTCAGGTGATCTACTAGAATTCCTTCTTCTTCTCCTGGTACTGCTCTTACTACCTTCTGGTTTTACTGTACCCTATCCAGAGTCTATCTTTCTTTGCAAGTCTATTAAACTCTGCAACATAGCAGCATTCAACTGATGCTGCTCTTCCTGGGATTTAATCAAGCTTCTCATGGTGGCTGCAATATCTGGCGGTGTCTCTTGGAATCTACTTCCATTAGACCCTATGTCATCATTTTCAACTTGGACATTTTCTCCCATGGAATCTCACACATGCTCGTAGGAATCCTGAGCATCATATCCATCATGGGTTCTCATGGCTGAACCACAACTTACCTTACCAAAACGCACTACCTGGAATACTGCCCTTGAAGGTGGCTATGATTTTGTAAAATGTGTTAGTAACACAACTGTTAGCTGCATATCATTATTATCAATCATAAATCACTTACATTGACTGGGAAACCTCATATTAACAATTTCAAACGGGATTTTCTTTTCACAAGAACAACTATCTAAAGGGGTGTTGAGGCCTGGAAATTCACAGGAAACAACAACAAGGGATTCTCCCCAGTCAATGCTCCCAACTAGCCCATGACTGTTTGGTGTAGGGAATCCATCCGGTTAGTGGTCCGACTACCGTAGGTCAAGTAACAAAAATAAAGGTTTTTACCGGTCGCGGCCCGGTCCATCGTATATAATTTTGTATTTTTTGACTTTAAGAATGATATGCAAATGCCTATCTAACATGCAGATTGATCAAGGATGCAAGGAGTGGTCACAATGTGATGCACAGGTTCTTACCTCTAGTCTTAGACTCTCTCGCATATCAAATCACACGCAACTAGAAAATACATACTAACTAAGTTGTCTCTAGAGAGCAAAAATATTAATTCATGAGTAATGTAATACCATTCACATGATAAGGTAAATCACAGATAGTTGTTCTTAGAACCAAACATATAAACATGAATAAAGATATACGTGACAAGATAGCCCATCAACAGTTAAAACCTTCATTACTCATGGTGGAAATTATCACATAATATACCAGAGAACATTCAAACAAGAATGTAGGTTCAGAAACTTAAAACATTCTCACAGTTAATGAAATAGTTCCTCTTCAACATTGTTCATTCTATCTCATTTGAACATTACGCACAGCACCCTCTCCAACAAGGAAAATTTGCAAATCCTTATTGTAAAACGAAGTAGTTCCTCTTACAAATAACAGCTCACAAGTTTTTTCCCGGGAAAAAAGCCCCTTATTCCCTCTAACTTTCCTCTATTTAAACCAAAACAACAAACCCTTTTGGGCTGCCCCAGCCGTGTAACCTTTGGGCTCCTCAAAAACCATTTAATCTCACCATTTTGTCTTTTCCATGAGTAATCATGATTCACATAATGCGTTACATTTTTGGGTTTCATCTTAGGAGTACTTAATAAAACGGGATCCGCTCAGTAATTAACGGACCCTTTCTGAGCCTGGGCTGTTATTGCCATTGATTCTACCTTGTCTTTTGTTTGTCCTTCTTTAGATCCCACTGATTTCAGAGTAAACTCTGCTTGTCACTTCTGAGCCAACGCCCTCTCGCAACAGTAATCTAAAGAATCTTCTGAGTCCGTCTGTAGTTAAACAACATTCATCATTAATCAGAACTGCATCTTTTCAATAAAATTAAACTACACTAACAACCAAACTAGTCATCAAATGAGGCCCTGTACTACGCTTTCGTCCTGAAATCCTTAACAAGAATCCAAAAAAAACCACCGCTACCCACACAGGGGTTAAAACTCACAAGACGTCGGTAAAAACCTCATCGGAGGCTTGAGCCATTTAAACATTGGCCAGATAGTCTTTTCTGCAGCTGCAGCGGTGGGTTTCAAACAACCAACGAGTTCCACGGGACTGTTGAGTCTATCGGCTTCGGAAAATCCAAATGCCCACACATCGGTGGAAAAGTTCCATGTCAGCGAATGGAAAGACATCAACGTTGGGAGGTTAGTGCGTTACACATCCATAATGGCAAAAGATGAAAAGGTTACGAGTCCCGTAGCCTAAAGACAAGAACGATGAAACCTATACAAAGCATCGGTGAGCGGAGCAGTTATATGGCAGACACTTAGTATACTCAGGAGCCGCAATGGTGGAAAGAAAACAGACTACAGCCTTCAATAAAAACCATAAACTTTCCAATAAGGTACAGAAATCATCATGAAACGTTAAGTGTTTGAAAAACCTAAGGTCGTGCAATAGCTCCACAAAATCAAACAACCCCAACCCAAAATTCGGTCAACCTTCGATAATGCAAGAAATCAAAAAAACACAACATGACGTTGGAGGAGTCAAAGACTATCCTGCAGAATGCTCATCATTCAGCTTCCACAACGGAGGCTCCATAAAGAAACATTGCTCCGATACGTTGTCTAAAAGGCCTCTGAAATAGTGGCTGGAAGGAGAAATATGCTTCCGAGAACAAAGAAACAAATCGAGGATCAAAGGGCAAAAACGAACTCTAAATTACACAACCCACAATAGTTTCAAATATGAGCAAATTTCTGAAAAGCATGAAGAGAGTTAACCTGAAAATAGTCCAAACTTGTAGCAGAAGGAAAACAAAACAAAATAGAGTTCATGGATCCAAACAATTCTAGGCAATGATAAGGATTAATAAAAGGGGGGCCCAAAATTTTGAAAATTTGGAGAGACAGTTGCGGCTGCAACAACTGGCGACTACCTGGTGGACCTAGATCTCTGGACAATTATTTCTTGAGTAACATATTGCTTAACAACAAACTAACATGTTGAATTCTTCCAGATATCTGGATTTCTCAAATGGCAAATATATGTACTTTTAATCATTGACGATAGTCCAATTTATGAGAATGGAAACCAAAATTTCCAAGTCAAGATAACTCTTTTGAGGCCAGGAAGATGAGTTTCACTTGTTACCTTTGTCTTCAGGTATATGCCAACACGAACACCACAGGATTGTAGCATAAGGTAAACAGAAATATTCATTTGTTCCTCATTCCCATGCCATTTTGCACCTTTTGTGCTTTTGAACTTTTTTCCTTTTCATATGAGTCCTCCTGCATGCCTTTCTTTCTGAATTTTTTGATTCAGGCTCCTCTATCCATAGTGTCCTTTTGTGTGAGAGATGTATTCAATTTTCAGCTCACGAACGGAGAGGAACTTTTGGCAATTTAGAACTTGTATGGTTCAATATTTTGTTTTAACACATAATGCTTTTATAGGAGCTTTCGACTCTTATTTGCCTTTTTGGCATTCAATTCCTGGCATGGGATCATTTGTATATAATATAATGTTTACCCTGCTTCCTTTCCATGGGCCCTTTGCTATCACTCCCTAGGACATTTTAAAATGTGATATGGAAGGAGCCTCAAAATAGTATTGCAGACCTTTTGATTCTGGTTTATTTTACAAGGATTAAGTAGGACTTCAATGTGTTCATAGCCATTCAGGAAAACTGCTAAAATAGAAGAAATTCTTTCAGATAAACAATAATACACAGTCTTACACCCAAGAACTTTGATCATTCTAGAATTTTGATGTTCTCCATGCAACCAAGAGTTTGCCTCCTTTATCAAAATCAGTCAAAATTTAAACTAAAACAAAACAGAACTACATAAATCAAAGTAAAAATCCAAGTCAAATTATTTCTATACAAGATAAAAGAACAAAACAAAACTCAGGAAAAATAAGGTTTGAGAACTAAACCATTTACTGGTAATTTCTCCTCCCACCCCTGCAAATATTGCAATTTATAGGTTGAGGGGCCAAGCTTTGCAGCAATCTGGAAAGGTCCTACCCATAATTGTTGAAATTTTGTGTGTTTTCCTTTCTCATCATGGGGATGGTCCCACTTGAGAACCAAATCTCCCGCCTTGAATTCTTTTGTTCCAGACTTGTGTTTATCAAACCATCTCTTTACAATCTCTTGTTGTTGTTTAAAGCGTTCTCTGGCCTTAGATCGAGACTCTTATGCCTTCAGGAGATTATATATCCTCATTTGCAAGACTTCATTATCTGATCCTCTGGATTCTTGCGCGATTATGGAAGAGGGTAACATGATATTGGGGGGGAGAATGGCCTCTTTCCCATAAAGAAGGGTATATGGGGGCACACCTAACGAAGTCTTTGGGGTGACCCTATCAGCCCAAAGAGAATTTGGGAACGTTGAGTGCCAACTCCTCTGATTTTCTAGATTCTTGTTTGTGGATTCAGCTAAACCATTTCCCCGTGGATAGTAATTAGCAGAGTAATGCAACTTAATTCCTTTCTCATGAGCAAATGCAATTAACCTAA
Source organism: Pseudotsuga menziesii (assembly GCA_001517045.1). Lineage (NCBI taxonomy): Eukaryota > Viridiplantae > Streptophyta > Pinopsida > Pinales > Pinaceae > Pseudotsuga > Pseudotsuga menziesii. The sequence goes on along the minus strand of LPNX010523555.1, from coordinate 307,256 downwards.
TGGAGGAAAAGTAAGTAGCATTATCGAAAACCAAAGAAATTGGAACTCCAAACCTGGTCATAATGTGGTATTGCAAAATGGCCATGACCACATCTTCATTTACTTTATGCAATAGAATAGCTTCAACCCACCATGTGAAGTAGTCGGTTGCTGTCAGGATGTACTTGTGTTGCAGAGAAGAATTCAGCTTTATCTCCCCAATGATATCCAACCCCCATTGCTCAAAAGGCTCTGTTATCATCACAGCCTTTAACGGTCTTGCTGCTTTAACTTGTCTTCCACTACACCTTTGACAAATGTCACACTTTCTGACATGAGTGTGCACATCTTTGAACAACATGGGCCAATAGTATCTAGCTATGAGAATTTTATGAGCTGTAGTATCTCTGAAAAAATGTCCTCCAGCAGGCCCATCATGTAAATCTATCATTACCTTCTTCGCATCTTCTTTCTCTAAGCATCTAAGAAGAACTCCATCGTAATTCTTTCTGAATAATATTCCTTCAATAATTTGATATGAGGTAGATTTAAGACGCAGTGCTCTTCTTTGCTTAGAATTCCAATGTTCTGGTAACAATCCGTCTTGAAGTTAATGCACAAGGTCTCAATAGCAAGAGTCTGAAGCTATGAAAAGAGGACATACATCCATCAAATGTAACTCAACTTCGTCTTCCCAGTCATGTTCTTCATTGTATTTACTTTCAGTCATTAGTTTGCACAATCCTTTCCCTTTGACAATGGAGGCCAGCTTGAATTCGAGGTCATACTCCTGTAGAGCTGTTACCCAGTTGCCTCTCCTTTCTCCTAGCTCCTTTTGTATGAAAAGAGACCTCACATCTGGGTGTGGAACTATTACCTTTGTCCGATTCTTCAGTATATATGGCCTAAATTGTTTCACTACTTTGAACACGGCGTAAGCTTGTTTATCCATAGCAGGGTAATTCAATTCGGACCTTTGTAGACCAGTGCTCATAAATGATATGGGGAACTCATCTCCCCCATATTATTTCTGGGTTAGCACCACTTCTAGTGAATCATCAGAGGCGAAAATGTATAGAATAAAATCTTTATCAAAATTCAGACTTTTGAGGGAAGGTGCATGCGCAACAGCTGTTTTAATTTTACTGAATGTGTTCTTCTCTACATCAGTCCATTTGAACTGTACACTTTGCTTTACCATTTGCTGCAAAGGTTTAACAATTTGATCGAAATCTGGCACAAACCTTCGCACGAAGTTTATTGTCCCCATAAATGATTGAATGCCCTTTTTATTATCAGGAAAGGGAATATGTTCAATGGATTTGATCCTTTCTAGGTCTATGGAGATCCCCTTCTTTGACACCACGTGACCCAATAACTTACCTTCTATAACAGCAAACACGCACTTCTTGGGATTTAGTGAGATACCATACTTTCGGCAGCATTCAAAAATCTGCTTTAGATGGAATGCGTGTTGCTCTCTTTTCTTTGAAAATACTGTGATGTCATTGAGGTATACTACAGCACTGCAGCCAATCAAACCATGGAAAGCTATGTCCATGGCCCTCTGGAAGGTAGCTCCAGCGTTTATGAGCCCAAAAGGCATCCTTCTGTAAGCAAAAGTTCCCCACCTGGTCTTGAAGGTCGTTTTTAGTCTGTCTTCTTCGGCTACTAATACTTGATTGTATCCTGAGAATCCATTTAATAAAGAGAATAGTTCAGAACCTGAAATCATTTGCAGTATTTTCTCCATGGGTGGAATAGGATAATTGTCTTTATCTGAAGCACGATTTAAGTTTCTAAAATCCACTCATAACCTGATTTCTCCAGATTTATTCCTCACTGGTACCAGATTTGAAACCCATTCCAAGTGTCTAACCTTAAAAAAGATTCTAGCATCCAATAATTTCTTAACTTCACTCTGGATTAGAGGTTCCAATTTTGGATGCATTTTTCTTAAAGGTTGCTAATAAGGTTTGATTCCATATTTGATGGGGACAACATGCTGGATAATACTAGTGTCATATGTATTCAGATCTTCATATGTCCAGGAAAAAACATCTTTGTATCTCTTGAAAAGAATGATGAACTTATCCCTTTAAGCTGGTGAACATCATTTTCCAAGATTCACATATTTAGGTTTCATCTCAATCCCCAAATTAATTGACTCGAACTGTAGAGATGAGCTATGAGTCTTCACATTTGCTGGTCTTCTAAATCTTTCATTTAAATCAAACATCCGTTCTAAAGTTCTGACTCCCTTAGGGATGAAATTATCGAATTTTAACTTGGCCTGATGTTCTTCATCGTCAATAATTGCTCCTTTGAATGCCTCGTCATTTGTTAAGCATTCTATAATCTGTTGATCGTCATCGAACACTCGTAGATTGGTAATCATATCCGGAACCGAGGGCCTGAAAAGCAATTCAACAGAGCACTGATTATTAGAGGGAACATGCCTTGTAGCTGATGTGGCCAACAAGTCAGCTGCTGCATTCTTAAGTCTTGGAATCAATACAATGTTAAATGCATTAAAACATTTAAGTAAATCCCATACTTCATTTTGATAATCTTTTAAATGAGAAGAAATGCAATGTATTTGATTCCGAATTTGTTTTGCGATTATTTCAGAGTCTCTAAGCACTTTTAGATTATTTTCCTTTAATTCAATTGCTTTCCTTAACCCATGAACCAACGATCCATATTCAGTTGTGTTATTGGTACATTCAAACTCTAACCTACATGAAAGAAAATGTTTGTTTTTTATAGGGTCAATCAGGACACAGCCGGCTCCCGACCCCTCTAAAGTTTTAGAACCATCAAAGAAAAGCATCCAGAAATCACTACCTACTACTGCATGAGAACTAACATCTACATCTACAGCTAAGTCTACTATTTTACAACTGATTTCATCATCCCATGAAAAATGAAGGAGATCAGGCTGAGTGTCTGATGTATCGCTGGATTCTTCCGCTTGATAGTTTCCCAGTTCTAACTCAATAAAACAGTTTCCCAAAATAGGATCCACTGATTCATTTTTTTCTTTGAACTGAGTAACATTGTGTTTCATGTGGGACTCCCTCAACACTTTAATTTGATTCGGGCTTCCTTTATATGGTAGCCACAGATGTGACCAGTTTGACGCAAAATATTCGTTCAACTTAGCCGACCAATCTCTGCTCAAAACAAGTCCATAATATTCTGGTATGTCATCCACCACAATATTGATGACTTAACATACCTTATCATTGGAAGATAGGTGAATGAGAACATCCTCCATTTCTCTAATTACCTTCACATTCATTCTATCCAACTGAACAACCTTCCAGGTAGATGGTTTAGGTTGTCCATTTATCTTTTTGCAGACCGACAGTGGCATGACATTGACTGATGCCCCCTAGTCTACTAGGAAATTATGCACGTCGTGGTTGAAGATTTCAAAAGTAAGGAGAAAAGGTGGATTCTTACTTTCAAGCTTACCTCCCATACTTGCTTCAACAATTTCTTCTTCTTGAGGCTGATTGTCCATGGGTAGCCTCTCCTTTGATGCTTCAAGCGCTTTTAATAGCTAGTTTTCTTTTTGTTGTGGCACATTGCACATTTCAAATAATGAGATGTTTTCCCTCACCTTCTTGATGTCCTCCACAATGTCATACTCCATCTTATGTTCCATGAGATTCGATCTAACATTTTTTTCTTTGTTGGGCTTAGTAGGCATGTGAATCTATCCAAGATTTTGACTGGTGATGGTAAACTCTGGAATTTTATTAGCTGAGGAACTATTTTGGAATTTCTTAACATTATTTTGAATTCTTTTGATCTTGGGGAGCATAATACTATTTTCCTTAATCAACCCCTGGCTTCTTGTTGTCACATTTGTTTCCAATATTCCCTCATGTCTCAGATCATTTTCTTCCTCAGCATCAAACAAAGATACATAGTCCCATAAAACCATGGATTCATCTTCCTGTGTTTCTTTTGATTTACTATTATCTTTCCCTTCTTCATCGTTGTTTTCAGTTAACTTGGAATCTAAAAGCTGGTTCATGACCAACGCCATTGAATTTATCCATTGAGGATAGTTATTTTCAGAATGGGGTTGTTGATGGAAAGTACAGAAGTTATCGATTCCTACCTCTATTAAGTTCATAGATGCAGGGATGTGAGGAGGAGGTTGGGATTGATTGTTATCTTCCATTTTCTAGTAGTAAGGCTTATAGAACTTTTGGGCTTCCTTCTCCTTTTCCAAGTCTATGATTCTGTTAGAAAGCTTCTACATCATTTTTTCCATTCCTTCAAAATTTGGTGATTGCTCCTCTTTAGGCTTAGTAAACAATAAAGCTTTCCTCTCGACATTTGTTTCTCCTAACCATTCAGGATAATCTTTGATACTTTCCCTTTCGGCCTCTACGTTTTCTCCTTCCTCATAAGTCTCAGCCAGCGTAGGTTTGGCCTTCATTTTGGAAAACATGGCCAACTCAGGCCCTAGAGCTGAGGTATAATATTCAATCAGGACTTTATCCGAGGGTTTGTCAGCTTCCGAAAAATTCTTAAGATAGGCTACGAATATTTGGGTAAAACTATGCACCTTCTCTTTTCTTTCTTTCTGTAAGGCGCACAGTCCTTTCATAAGAGTTGCATGAGTTTTTTGGGTCACATATTTACTTCTAAACATCCTTTCAAAGGTATCCCAATGAGGGATAGAATTGGCAGGCAAACCAAAATACCATGACACTGCTGTTCCTTTAAGAGTGTGTGGAAAAATTCTACAAACCACATCCTCATATTCCCCAGTCCTTAATTCTTCTATTGCTAGATAGAAACTCTGCAAGTGGTCATCTACTAACATCTTCTTGTTTGGATCAAACTTGGGCAACATCTTTTCAAAAGATTGAGGTAAATCATGCAAAGGAGGTGTTAGGTTTAAAGGTGATCTGACTTTCCAAGCCGGCGATGGATTTGGTGGGTTGGGTGGTTGATTTGCATTCACACCTGCCATGAGTCTTAGTGGGGAGTGAGGTGGTGAATGAATAGGAGTGTGAACAGGAGAAACATAAGGAGTATTCGGCCCTACTTGATTCAAAGGATGTACAACTTCTTGCAATGCTACTTCTACTAATTCTTCCCAATCTCCCACTAACACTGAATCCTCCAATATAGGACGATCTTTCCTTTTATATTCTCTTCTGGGAAATCCAGGGATGATAGGTAATCCTCCAATCTTCTTCACGTATTCCCTAGTGTGTCTTCTCAGATCATTAACAACTTCATTTTCCACAGAATACAAATGTTCTCTACCTTTCTCTTCATGAATTGGATTGGGAAATAGACTACCTTCTGAACTGTTACCGGTGGAATGATCTTGGAAAAACGGGTTTCCTCGGCCAGCCATGCACTGGAAGCCCTCCTTCTAGCACCAGAAACTTGTTGAGGCTTGGAAATTTGCAGGCAACAACAACAAGAGATTCTCCCCAGTCAACGTTCCCAACTAGCCCGTGACTGTTTGGTGTAGGGAATCCGTCCGGTTAGTGGTCCGGCTACCGTAGGTCAAGTAACAAAAATAAAGGTTTTTACCAGTCGCGGCCCGGTCCACCGTATCTATTTTTGTATTTTTTTACTTTAAGAATGATATGCAAATGCCTATCTAACATGCATATTGATCAAGGATGCAAGGAGTGGTCACAATGTGATGTGCAGGTTCTTACCTCTCATCTTAGACTCTCTCGCATCTCAAATCACACGCAACTAGAAAATACATACTAACTAAGTTGTCTTTAGAGAGCAAAAATATTAATTCATGAGTAATGTAATACCATTCACATGATAAGGTAAATCATAGATAGTTGTTCTTAGAACCAAACACATAAACATGACTAAAGATATACGCGACAAGATAGCTCATCAACAATTAAAACCTTCATTACTCATGGTGGAAATTATCACAAAATATACCAAAGAACATTCAGACAAGAACATAGGTTCAGAAAGTTAGAACGTTCTCACAGTTAATGAAACACAGTTGAAAATGAAATAGTTCCTCTTCAACATTGTTCATTCTATCTCATTTGAACATTCCACACAGCACCCTCTCCAACAAGGAAAATTTGCAATTTATTATTGTAAAATGAAGTAGTTCCTCTTACAAACAACAGCTCACAAGTTTTTTCCTGAGAAAAAATCCCCTTATTCCCTCTATCTTTCCTCTATTTAAACCAAAATAGCAAACCCCTTTGGGCTGCCCCAGCCGTGTGACCTTTGTGCTCCTAACACTAGTGGAAAATGAGAGATTAGTGACCACAAGACCAAAAATTTTGGTCACCACAGTTTTTTTAAAGGGATAAATGACCAAAATTTATAATTCTAAGTTAGCTAACTAAAAACGACCAAGATAAATGACCACTTTTGGTCACGGGATAAAAACCAACTAAAAAAGACCAAGATAAATGACCAAATTTGATCACGGGATATCTAGACTACAAATGACCAGATACAATTGGTCATTTATTTGGTCGTTTTTAGTTGTGTTACTCCGGCAATGGAAAAAATTACAAATTTGACAATGAATTTGTACATTTTATTAAATTCTAACACTACAGACGGATTCAGAGGTATGTACATTATATATGGATTTAGAGAAGGGTCTCTGAATCCATCTGCAGTGTTAGAATTTAGTAAATAAATAATGTACTATCATAATATCACTCCCCTCATAAAAACATCAACAATTTATCGTTATAATTCCTTCTCAAAATACTAGACAACATGCAGTTGGTTTCTCTAGGCTTGAAAAAGAGTACTAATGATTTTGTTTTCTTAAAAAAAAAACTACCATCATTAACATATAAAACATTAATATATAAATATAAAACTTCATATATAAACAAACATTAATATTTAAATTCACAATTATAAACTAAAATCAAAGTCTATGTTACTAAAACACATTTAAAATATAATATTATTAAAAAAAATTAATATATAAATATAAAATTTCATATATAAACAAAACATTAACATATTCACATATATAAATTAAAACCAAAGTTTAATAACATATTTATGATATAATATTGTAAATAAAAAACAAAATCATTAAAAAAATGTTAATGCAGACCCTGGATGTGATAAAGATCCCTTTGACAAATGTTGGATATGAAAGACCCCAATGATTATCCCATTCTAGGTGGTTCACCAAGCCTAAAATTCTCTTCCCACAAGGAAGGTGGAACAATTGGTATACCCAGCTATTGGGGAACACTCCAAGTGAAATCCCATAATTTGGTCGCCTGCCACAGTTATAGAGTGTGGTTTGATGATGGCAACAAAACCCATAACAATATGCCTCTATCTACTTCACTGCATAGATGTTTAGCTCCATTGGCGCCAATTTTATTTTTTATGATGGTCGTGAAAAGTCTCCATCTGCTCCACTACATAGAGATTTGACTCCATTGGTGTCAACATTTTGGCCATGGCTCAATTGGCACTGATTGCTGGATAGACATACATATTTTCTTTTTGTTGCTGCCCAAAAATTAAAGCACCGGTGGAGGCATAGAAACTGGAGGAAGAAGGGCAACAGGATTTGATGCTTGTGTTCGTAATGCGGATCCAACAAATGCTTTTTATCTAGTTGTTGATCCAGTCACATATATAACAGAGCCAGCTTATGATGTTCGAGATAGAGATGAAGAGTCCGATTTTCTGGATCGAGGTTTTTATTTTATAGATTGAAAGGAAGAGTCTGATCGAGAGCCATGCCCAGCGTACCCATAGCAAGCATCATTCAGCGAGCGTCATATGGTGTTGATCAGCGATGAGGGTCAACTAGCTGGGTACACAAATTTTCAGCGAGGGTTTTATGATGGCAGTGAGGGAAATCCATTGGTGTCAAAATTTTGGCCATGGATCGATTAGCACCAAATTTTCGGTGAGGGTTTTATGATGGCAGTGAAATCTATTGTGTCAAATTTTTGGCCATGGCTCGATTGGCACCAAATTTTATGCGAGGGTTTTATGATGGCAGTGAAATCCATTGTGTCAATTTTTAGCAAGGGTTTTATGATGGCAGTGAAATCCATAATAATATGGCATGATCTACTCCTCTATGTGATGATTTGGCTCGAATGGCGCCAATTTTTTGGCTTTGGTAGCAGGATAGGGCGTTTGGGTTTGAGAGGTGATTCAATAACTCAAGCCTGTTAGAGAATGTGTTTGGGGTTTGGGAAATTCTCTATATATCTTGTTGTCATTGAAAAAGACACAACAGCACATGACAAAACGTGGAGGCTCCTAAAGAGGCCGACGAGGGATTTGCAAGCACAAAATTCAAATCTACTTCTCCTTCTTAGGTTAGTAAATTCCCTGTTTCCTCTGCCCTTGTTTTTTTATGTGCCTTGAAAGTATTCTCTGTCGATGTGAGGAGGAAATAGATTGATTTAGCATGATTTTTTTCTATACCCATAAAATGGAGTGGACATGAAGCCTCTGATCTAATGGAAATATAATGATCTAACATGAATTGAACATACTACGATAAACATAACCATGTCGAAGAGTGGTCTACTTTTTTTTGTGCTTAAAGAAAATGAAAAATACTTTGGGATTAGCCAAATGGCCTCTGTGCAAAAGAGAGAGACAATATCCTTAATATAGGTTGTGTCTTGACTAAAAAATCAAGACACAAAGGATCTCATTTTCATTGAGAATTCTTCATGGATTGGGATTAAACTGCAAGAATGAAGTTCTTTTCCATGACTATAAGTTGAAATAGGATATCGTCGTTCAGTGCCATCTCCATCTGGTTCCTACTGTCAGCGTTCTTTTCAATATGCTTGTTGTCCTTTCTCTTTCAACAAAAATGTGCTCAATTGTTCCTAGACCTTAGGTGCAATTAAATAAGTTGACTTTCAAAATTTCTTACAAACCATAAAATACTACAGTACTTTCTAGGACCATGCTCCAAATGGTTGGCATAATACATATTGTAGAGAGAAAAAAATCCTCCAATGCTCATGATTTTTTTTTTTATTCTTGAGACAATGCTAGAAGCATGCTTGTCATTTCTCATTTCCCAAGCATATTTAATGATCAACTGTGGCACATATCAAGGGTCATAAAATTTATTGATCTAAAAAGAACCATTTGAAAAGGATTCAAGGAATAGGATAATAGCCTTTCTGTAAGCCTGCAAACCCTTAAGATAACCAGATAAAATATATTTTTTAACCAACTATCATTTGCTACACATACCATATATTCTAGCTTTAATATTTGTTAAGGGATAACAAAAGTTCCTTGCATTGGTGGTTTAACTGCAGACTTGAATTTGAAGAATCAAGTCCTACATTAGTTATACATATGACAACTTCAAACTGATTTGATAGAGAAGCAATTCCCTTTATTTATTATTTTCTCGAGCTTGTTATCTTGCAAGTTGCTACAAAAGGGTTATTTTCAACATTGGCTACTACCCTTGCAGCAGATGGAGTACTAGCGTTAGTAGAGATATATGAGCTTGGAGGTGGGGGGACATCAACACTGACACTCCCATCTTTCTTTTGACCTTTACCGACTACCATTGCTGATTGTGCCATGATTTCTGTGGAATGAATGAAGAAAATCACCATTGTTGAAGAAATGGAAAATATGGTTTGCGAATTCGCCTTCAAAATACATGGAATCCCATCAAATCTCGGTTTTACTATTCATCTGCACAATGGAAAATTTTGAGATATCTTTCCCCCTCTTTAGAAAGTGAGAAAAATTATTGAGATTTGTTTTTGAGAATCTTATATGTCACTTTTCTACCCACATGTGTTGGACATGTGAGACACGTCTAGGACATGTCTTTGACATGTGTTTAGTACGAGTCTTGTTTCAAGACATGTACTAAACATGTGTCGAACATGTTTCATAGTGCAGCCATGCCAAAGATGGAATATGGATATGGAACCCCTAAAGGATGTGTCTTGTTGTTTATATGCTTGGTGTAGCACTCCACTTGGGTTTTTTTTGTTGGCTTAACTAGCCTAGTGTTTACTTGTGGACTTAATCCATGTATTATTGTTGGACTCCCTCACCTAATTATATATAAAGGGAATATAGTGTCTTTGTTATAACTACGTTGTAACTTAGATTGATATTTGGTGTGATGCTAGCCAATGTTTTAAAGCTTGAACTCAGGCTTGGAACTGGTCAAGGGTCAGCCCACTCAAACCAGAATCAACATTGAGTTAGATCAATTTGAAAGTAATGACTCAGTTTACTAAAAAATACATAAGATATTATAAATTTAATGAAAAAAAAATACAGATTCCAAACTATGATCCCAAACCATTAGATAAAAATATGCAAAGTCTACTTGTATGTGTGTGTATGGATCAGAACTTAATATATCAAAATGGCACGAAGTGCACTACATATAATAATCTGAAACAAAATACAATATCAAGGAGGCTCTAAATAGCCTCTAGAGTCTTGAGGGCCCTTGAAATTTCAATTTGAAGTTGGAAGATAGGCTGTAGTATACCCTCCTAATCTTGCCTCCTAAGTCCTAATTGAGATTCCAACAAGGCACAAGAATTGCCAAGATCAGTATAAAATTTAAGTCTATGACTCTATTCTAAAATCTCAAGCCTCCAAATGATCACAAATGATGAATGAGAGAAGTGACAACAAGTGTCGAGTATTGAAGCCTATGGGATGCATGTGAGAATATCCTTGATGGCTTGTGTGATTCACATGGGAGAGATTGGGTTTGAATTTTGGTGCGATGCTGGCTTGTTTTGAAACTCCATGGATTGGATTGTAGAGCTTGGTGGGATTCCTTACTTGGCCTTTGTATTGTGGGCCACAGTTTGTGGTAGTCACAAATGGACATTGCAGATTTTGGAATGCATTGAAGAGTCCCTGCTTGAGATGAGTTGGAAGGATCTATTGTACCAGCTTGGGATGAGCTAAGGTTTTGTACTTTATCTTCATTACTATGATAATATGAAGTGTACTACCATTGTTTTCATGAATTTGTGTTGCAGAACTGATTTTTCTCATGCATTGAGCAAGTTTTATGGTTGTTTTATTACAATGATTTATTAGGACATTGGGGCTGAAAGCTATGTTGTTTTAGCATGTTTAAAGAAAATTTCATATCAGATTTATTGTTGTTATGTTTCTGTTGTAATTGAAGTAGTATTTATATTTGTGTATTGAGATATATCTTTCCATAAGGGTTTCTAAAATGATCTATGCTTGGATCCTTTGCGGTGTCTACATTTTTTGAGTTTGCCTAGAGGTAGTGCTAGGAAAAGATGGTAGGGTTGGAACAAATCCCTGCAACAAGGTACCCATATGGATATGATACTTGTGAACTGTGGATGCTGAATGATGGACTCCTTAATGTAGAGTCCATGTCGTATAATATACATGAACCATTGATGCACAATGGCAAACTTTTCAATGTCGAGTTCACCCTAAATATATCCATAATCGTATGCTAGAAGCTCATATTGATGTAGTATGGTTAACATGACATTCAAATTGAGTGTCCCCAAAAAATCCACTTAGCCATACAACATAAAAATTGAATTTCCCACAAAATATTGTTATTAAGGCATAAAATGGAATGACAACAAACATTGAGAAGATTCATTAAAGTTGTTGTTGTGATTAGGTCTGCATGGGGATGCCAGGATCATTTTTATCATTATTGGATGGCGCCTCTACCCATCATTTGTTGGTTCCATGTGATGTACGAGTTACAACATCATCCCAACTAGCACAAGAGTCAGGAATTTATCATTTAATGAGGGTTGTAGGAGAGTTGTGTGGCTAATTTTGGTGACACTCTTACCTCTCCTTCATGGCTTGGGTAGATCTATGTCGTGGCCTCTGTCTCTCCATTGAGATTGCATGAATTGAGGAAGAGGGGTGAGAGACTTGGTAGGGGGTTCCCTGCTTATGGTCCATGGATTTCCATCTCAATAATTTAAGAGTTGGAAAAATTGTACCACTTCCAGTTCCACTCACTGTGATTTATAGTGAGACATTAGCTCAAATAAACATGTTGCTGACCCATGAAAAAACTTTATTTGTTTGGGGCCTAGGCTTTAAATAAATTTTCATTCAGTGTATTTCTAGATTAAAAACAAAATTTCAATTGTAATGAGTTGTGACTCTGTGAGGCAAGTTGAAACTCGACAGTTCAGTGTAATTGATCTCTTAACATGGTAGTCTTTTATGAAAAGGGAGTGGAGAGGATATGGATGCATGATTTTGAGACTTCCAAGTTCACTTAAAAAAAAAACCAAAAAAGGTTCTTAAGGATTTCAATCTATTGACAGAATGAACGCAAAGGATGTAGGGTTTTTAAGATCTAGTCTATGGCAAACAACGACCCAACCCAAGATGAAGGACCAAACAAAGGTAGCATTTTCAGGTCCACCAAAGGTTTCCAACTTTCCACACTCTACAAATTTTGAAGATCTAGGTATAATGCTTAGGCTTGAGTCTTTGAATTTTATTAATTTGGGTGTCTAGCACATGTTTGTGTCACTACCACCTATGCCCATTGATTGACTTTTCAAGTCCTCCCATTAGTTAGGGGAGAATTGAATCTCCAACTTTAACAAGGAGTATGGAATAAGCTCTTTAATCCAATCCAAAACTATCTTGTCAAGGTTAGAGAGTTTGAAATCCTCCTTTAGCTTTTGGGTCGAGGGATCTAGATATTGGTATGAGAGTCAAAATGTCTCAACTAGTTCTAACTTTGTCTGTTGAAAAACCATAGTGATTGGGTAGAGTCTTGATTTTGTGTAATAGGATAGGAAAGTGTGACACTAGACTCATTGGTTTTAAAAGACATTCCAAATTTGAACCCTTGGACAAAGTTTTGAAGGGCTTGATAAACTCCAGGAAAAAATTATATTAAGGAAAAGTTGGAAAAACAAAACATTCATTCCTATGATTTACCATGTTTTATTTCATCTTAATTACTTAGTTTGTTACTGAAATGCATTTTATAGTAATTATGCCCTCCATGAGATATTATCCTTTTCATCATGGAAACAACCATTTTCTTTTTGGATACACCATTTTGACTCACATGATTAAACTCAATGTGAGTTTCACATATAATTTAAAGAAAGAAAAATGGAGCAATACCGATTATTGTCTAGTATCAATGGGAGAAAAATGCATGTATCTATTTTAGAAAGCATATATACCTTCTCTTCTTCCCTTCTTCCGAAGCATAATGACACCTAAATAGTAAAAACATTGTGGTGGATGCATTAAAACTAAGTCAAATCTCGATAATTGAATGCACACAAACTTTGTCTCTTAAGGAATGCACACATCTAGTTGTGTTATAATTACTCGCACACAATACCAATGCTTCCCAGCAAAGTGGGATCTTTGTGATGAGATAAGTGAGGTGATATACAACTGGAGGGGTGAATATGTTTGTGTGTTTTTATTCTTGTGTGCATTTCTCCTACTGACATAAAAATGTCTGACTAGCCAAGCACACTAAGCACAGATCCATATTAATCTGGACTCTTTTAATTTTAGAGGTTTGGACCTCATAGTTTTTTATCCCTCTTGGCAGTTAATAGATTCAGGGTTGAGCTAATTAGAGCTAATTAGAACTCATTGAAGTCTTCATTGTTGATTTTCATACTTGGCACATCCTTTTAGGACCATGTTATGATACTTAGTGCCTAAGGAGGTCAGTGCCCTATTGGCACTCAAATCAGTCCTTGTGGATAGCTTAGGAAAACTCTCAGACTGGAAATATAGAATAAATGGTATGTATGTGTTTCCTTGTTCATGGATTGGAATTACATGTAACAATGAGTCTAGGGTGGTGGCACTGGATCTATCAAGCAAAAACCTCACTAGCACATTCTCAGTATCACAAGAAGTCTAGTTGCTTACCCGCATTTTGAGCTTCAACATTAGAGACAACCAGTTTCATGGGCCATTGCTAGAATTCATTTTCAGGATTTACAGTCTGACAAGCCTTGACATCAGCTATAATTACTTCAATGGATCCTTCCCTGGGGGAGTTTCAGGGTTGAAGAACCTTGTGAACTTCACTGCTTAGAGAAATGATTTTACCGGGCCCTTCCATGGGAGTTTGTCGAGCTCGCTAATTTGCAGATGTTGAACTTTGATGGGAATTAATTCAATGGGAGCGTTCCCAGCCAATATGGTGAATTGTCCAGATTGGAGTACCTAAGTTTGGCAAGAAATGTGATCAGTGGTTTAATCCCTCCAGAACTTGGGAAGTTGCAGCAGCTCAGGCATTTGGAGCTTGGGTCCAATATTTACAAGGGTGGGATTCTATGGAAATTGGGTAACATGTCAAAGATGGAGTTTATGCATATTTCAAATTCTAATTTAACCGGTCCTTTGCCTTTGGAACTAGGAAATTTAAAGAGGATAGAGACAATGATACTGTACAATAACAAGCTTACTGGATTCATCCCATGGAAGTTGAGCAATATTGCAAACATGGAGTGATTGGATTTATCTCTTAACATGCTCACTGGAAAGATTCCTAAAGATATTTTGATGCTCAGAAAGCTCACATTATTGAACCTGAATTGCAATAAAATTAGGGGAGGCATCCCTAAGGGAATTGCTGATCTTCCTAGTCTGCAAATTTTGTATATCTGGAAAATTCTCTGTCATGAAGCATTCCTAAACAGTTGGGTAAAAATTATAGGCTAGTAGAATCTGATGCATATACTAATCAATTAACATGACCCATCCCCTCTGACCTGTGTGTAGGAAACAAATCAGAAAGGATTATCCTCTTCTCTAACCAATTAACTGGAGAAATCCCTCACAATCTTACAAATTGTGCCCCTTTGTATAGGGTCCGGATGGCCCATAATAATCTTAGTGGTCACATTCCTTTAGGCCTTGGAAAGCTCCAAACTTAAATTATAGGGAGTTCCCTTGTAACAATTTTAGTGGGCCTATTCCTTTCGATCTCTTAAATTAACCTAGTTTGCAATTGCTTAATGTTTCTCATAATTCTCTCCAAGGCAA
>LPNX010523555.1:197181-290596 GCA_001517045.1 Pseudotsuga menziesii | reverse complement strand
ACATTGATGATGATACCCTGGTCGCTGATGATTTGGTATAGCATGGGCGAGCAACAACATTATGGTTGTTTTTGGGCAGTTTTGAGAACATTTTCACCCTTAGAAGAACAGTGATCAGACCATTTCTCATATCTGGGCATGTACTAAGCAGTAATGGGAAACAAGACAGCCCTTAATCTCAACTTCTGTGCAAATTTGATGTATATTGCAGTCTCCAAAGAGCAAGATGAGGCATGCTAGGCTCATTCTGGGCTGATCTTAGCATATTGCAGACATATTCTGACCTTGAAGGAGTAGTAAATTTTCTTCAATCTCAAGTCTGGGAACATTCTTTGACAGCCTGGGCATGCTAGACCTGTCCCTGTGCATTCCAATAGTAGTCAACAGTCATAAAACCTACCACTAACATGACAAATGCTACTGAAAAAGTGCTTGGTTGTCCTCTTCAACAAATCTTAAGCATATTCTCTTTTCTTACTAGTTAATTATTCTCTCCTGTATTTCTTTGATATGACAGTGATTTTCTTGGATATGTTAAGCTCTTGTATTCCCCATATATTTTGTACTTGTTAACTCTGTTTTTTCTCAGGAAAAGGGAGAAATTTTCTTAACTTTTATAATTGAGAAAATATATTTATATTTCTTACTATGTGGTGTGTGTGGACTAGAGATCATTAAAACAAATTTAGTTGAGCTGCTTGATATTGATACCATGCAAAACTATGAGAATTCACTGTGGATTGCTTACAAAAATATTTACGGTTCAATGGCGAGGTCGGATATGATCAATTGTATCAGGTGTCAGCAGAAGAAGGCAATATTATCTATGAGGATGTCTTCCAGCAAAGGAAAAGGTATGCTGCTTTTATGTTTTAACAGAGTGGGGAAATAAATCATGATTTCAAGCTTGCAAACTGGAAATTTAAATCTAGAGGATTATCTCCTTTTTGATGAATATAGACAGCAAGGGAAGACGAATCAGTTGTTATTTTATGGTCCTCTTCATCCAGAACTACCACAAATGTACATAGATAATTGAATTCTTGTCCTCTATTTTCTTTTCTTTCATCAGTTTCCATACTGAATAGAGGTTTTACAGGGAAGGAAAAGACTGATGATGTTGTAAATCAATTGGAGAGTCTACTAAGGGATGGAAATGTGCATTCTCCAATCTTTTGTGTATGTACAGAATGTGACTTTTCTTGGTGTGCTGCATGTGGGTTGTCCAATTCCCAGTCTGAAAGAAAAGGAAGGAGAGGTAGTCATGTTTGCAGGGAAGCAGAAAACTACAGAATCTATGGGATAATGGCAGATCTTGAATCAATTCATACTAAGTACACCAAAGGAACTGTTAACTCTAACGAGTATGCAACAGGAAATGTCAACTCTAACGAGTATGCAGCAGGAAATGTCAACTCTAAAGAGTATGCAACAGTAAATGTCAACTCTAATGAGTATACAATAGTAAATGCCACCTCTAATGAGTACACAATTGGAAATGTCAACTTTATTGATTATGCTACAGAAACTGGTAACTCTGATGACTATCCCATAGAAATTGTTAACTCTGGCTACACCACAATAGCTGTTAGCTCTATTGAGTATGCCCCAGTAATTGTTAACTCTAACAGCAACCTTAGCATTGCACCTCATGATTTTGATCATGACTGGACAACTACAGTATCAATGAGTGGTTATTGGTCCCCTTTTGATAGAACAAATCATGGGAAGAAAAGTGTGTGGAGTGCTGGTATTGGATTTGGTGGTTGCAGAAGTGAAACTAACCCTGACGAGAAAATGAAAAATGTTGAAAAGGAACTCGACTGTCAGGCAAAAACTCTATTGACATCATTAATAGATATTCTTAACAACAAAGCTATGGAACAGTCTCATGGCTCTCATCCTTTCTTAGGTTTATCAGCCTATGTTCTTCTAAGTTGGGAAAATATTCTTAACCGAGTTTTAGAATACTTTATGATCAATGATTCCATGTTAGACATATGTGCAAGGAACAAGCTCTATTTTCAGCTGGTATCCATGTTGACAGCTATGAAACAATATCCGGATCTCCTTTCAATATTGATGGGATCCTTCCTAGAAAGTGACAGAAGTGATAGTTCCAATCATAACATTGGAAGTGATGGTTCTTTAATTGGTAAAATGAAGAACATATATGATTAATCCAAAATTATCATGAGAAAATTCACAGGAGGAATTGATGACAAAAATGTAGAAACCAATGTTGGCATTGCAAAATGTCTCTTGGATTGCTACGAGGGATTGGTAGAAGCAGCTCAGAACCAAACATCTACCATACCACGGATAATATCTGTTTTAGATGGGGAAGATACTGAAATGACAGAGTGCAGTGAAGCTAATTCAAATCAGTCAACATCTGTTTCAGTGGAGGAAATCCCCAATGATGAAACTTGTTGAAATCAACATAAGAAGGATTTGATGTATAAAAACAATTTGAATCCACTCCAATTCCAGGACTGTTCCTTGATTGCGGTGGGTTTTCCACGTCACACTTATAGTAACAACTTCACTGGGTCAGGAGCAAATCGTCAGAGCATTGGTAATACAGGAGAACACAATAAAAAAGGATGATATATATTACAAAAGAAATAGCTTCCTTTTTCTTTTTTCTCAGTCGAAAAAAACAGTTCCTTGGTATTCAATTGACTAAAGTCCAGTCTCATTTTTTTTAATGTGTTGAATTGATGATGTTGTATTTTATATAAATCCATTAAAATTAGTTACGGTTTTTTCTTTCTTAGGTGGAGAGATGCTTACTTGGAAGTTGGAACAAGATTGAACCAAATTAGCAAAGGGAGATCTTCAAGGTGACATTGAAAACTTCAGGTATTTTCCATTAGAAACAAAAAATATGGATTTGGATTTCCTGTGAAACAAAACTTAAGGTGTTTCACTATAAGGTGTTCAAAGAAAGATCAGTCACTGAAAACGAGCATGAGAGGATGCCGCTGTCGGTTGATCCATGTATGGTCACCTCCCAAAATTATTTAGTATTTGTTGTTATTTGGTGCATCTTATCTCATATTCATTATCATCATATTGAGTTGACTCGTGATCTCTTTGAGCACGGGAAAACCCTGAGTAGTTTGAGGGTTAGTTGCATATTTACCTCTCGGAATGTGGAGGTCATTAGTGCCCTAATTTGCAATTAAGCGGGGCATATGCATAATCCATGTCATGGTACAACATAGCTGCATACAAGATCATGTGGTGACCTTTTGCGTTGCCTCAGTAGTATCATAAGGAAGGAATCACTCTGTTCTTATCATCATCAACCAAAAAGAAGGGGAAAAGGAAATGGGCAAGGAGGTAGAAAAGGAGATTTGACTTTCACCCAAGTATATTGCTATTGCAGAGTTGTATTCATCTTAGCAAAGGAATTACATGGGTATGACTAAACAATGCTTTTCCATTAAAAGAGATTTTTTTGAAGTTTTTCTTGTGGGAATAATTTTCTCTTCTGATAAATAGGACAAAATTGATCAGTGTATGATTATGATGTTGTGTTTGGTTTGTCATGTTCTGTCAGATGCTTGCTACCTTGATCAGTGACCACAAATTTGTTCATTGTCCAACTATATTCAACACGGAACAGGAGGTTTGTTGATAATTAATTTGTTTGTTAAACGAAATTTTCTTTATTAATTATTAATTATTGTGTCATTCGTGTACTCTATGTGGGTTGAGGGAACATCTTACTTGTATCTTCATCATCTTGAGATTCTTTTTTGTTAAACCTGAATATTATTCTCAAAGTGATTTTTTATTCTTGTATACAGAGATTCATTCAGACTTTCGAATTACTACAGAAGTCACAAGTGCCCGAGCCATTGTCGTACTTTCAATTCAAGCAATCAACAAGCTGTACAAATATAGCCTATCTTACTATGATTAGTTTAGTAATTTGTGTTTCTCATTATATGCAAAACCTCCTTTCAATTGTTGTTGTTGATATGTGCGACATCAATTTGATTGATTTTAATAATTTATGTCAAGAGAATGGTTATTAGGGTTTAAAAGTATAGCCTTGCATTGGTCAGTGAAGTTTCAAAATAGTTGACTCTTCTTGTTTTATGGGATTTGGATTCTTTTAGACACAGATGCAGTTTGATTATTTTGAAGATGTCCAGAAGGATTTGAACAAGCTTAGACATTATTTTCCCAAGGGCTCTGCGGAAGAACATGAAATTCAGCAATTGGAGCATATGGCAAAGAAAAACAGAATAACACTTAATGTCATTCGCTTTACAGGTCAGGGTGTTAATTTTTCGAGGGTGTCATTCGAATTTTCACATCACCCATTATTTGCTGTTGCAGTTATCAAGCGATCATGATGTTCTACAAGTCTTGATTTTTGTTATTTGGGCATCATTATTGTTTTGAAGAATCCCGTAAAGGAAATTCCTTCCTGTCATAGTTTCTGTAGATTACAATGTCATTTCTATGTTAGGAATTTCTTTCCTTGTTATTACCATTTGTAAAAGATTTGATTTCAATTTCAATATTAACTTGTTACATCAATTTTATTTATTGTTTCTTTCAATTATATTAATTGTTTTAATCAATTGATTTTCTACTTTTAGTCATCGCTTAATTGTTATTTATTTCTTCCTCA
This sequence comes from Pseudotsuga menziesii, assembly GCA_001517045.1. Classification (NCBI taxonomy): domain Eukaryota; kingdom Viridiplantae; phylum Streptophyta; class Pinopsida; order Pinales; family Pinaceae; genus Pseudotsuga; species Pseudotsuga menziesii. The sequence continues at coordinate 285,942 of LPNX010523555.1, read as the reverse complement.
TTTTCAATGATTTTATTTATATTTTCTCCTGTTGTTATCCCCGATGGTAGAGTATAGTGTTCACCAATAAGTTTGGGTAGAAAAAAATTACTTTTGTTATGTAGAAAAAATATGAGACGTATACAATGTATATCTATCAAAACCTTGTTTAATATGCACATTCAAGTTCTATACAAGATATAATATTTAATCATAGGTGTTATGACAAGCTCCAGTTTGCTAGCTTCCTCATGAGATAAGAACATTGTTACATTTTCTTGGATGAGTTTCAGAAATTAGAGCCTTCCTATCTTATGCATGTTGCAGGTATGTGGAGCATGTTCTTATGACGTTGTTTCACTATAAGGTGTTCAAAGAAAGATCAGTCACTGAAGATGAGCATGAGAGGATGCCGTTGTCTGTTGATCCATGTATGGTCACCTCCCAAAATTATTTAGTATTTGTTGTTATTTGGTGCATCTTATGGATTATGGATACCCTTAACCGTGTAGTTGGGCCTGAAAAAGGATAAGTTGCAATCTTTAAAGAATTTTTACAAATGTCAAAAAGCCAATGAAATTTAGATCAGGCTCACACCTCTTAAATGTGAATGAAATTTCAAAAACCCTGATCTATTTTGCATGCTTGTACTGAAAAAAAAGTCTAATCTATTTTGCATGCTTATACTGATCAATTAGATGTCATTTTATGCAGCTTTTGTTTTGATATTCCCATTATGTCAGTGCGATTGTGGTTATTTCTGCTTTGTAACTCTGCTTATGGATTATCCTTTTGGTAGTTTCCACCTTTGTAAGGAAAAATACCAGACTTGATAATGTCCATACATCTCTGCCTATACAGCCAATGAATTAGAGGATTTGAAAACCCTTCCAGCTAAATTAATCTTTAACAAGAATTCAATATTAACTCAATACATTTAATCATAGGTGTTATGACAAGCTCCAGTTTGCTAGCTTTCTCATGAGATAAGAACATTGCTACATTTTTTTGGACGAGTTTTAGAAATTAGAGCCTTCCTATCTTATGCATGTTGCAGGTATGTGGAGCATGTTCTTGTGACGTTGTTTCACTATAAGGTGTTCAAATAAAGCTCAGTCACTGAAAACGAGCATGAGAGGATGCCGTTGTCTGTTGATCCATGTATGGTCACCTCCCAAAATTACTTAGTATGTGTTGTTATTTGGTGCATCTTATCTCATATTCATTATCATCATATTGACTTGACTCGTGATCTCTTTGAGCATGGGAAAACCCTGAGTAGTTTGAGGGTTAGTTGCATCTTTACCTCTCGGAATGTGGAGGTCATTAGTGCCCTAATTTTCAATTAAGAGGGGCATATGCATAATCCATGTCATGGTACAACATAGCTGCATACAAGATCATGTGGTGACTTTTTGCGTTGCCTCAGTAGGATCATAAGGAAGGAATCACTATGTTCTTATCATCATCAACCAAAAAGAAGGGGAAAAGAAAAGGGGCAAGGAGGCAGAAAAGGAGATTCAACTTTCACCCCATTATATTGCTATTACAGTGTTTTATTCATCTTAGCAAAGGACTTACATGGGTATGACTAGAAAATGCTTTTCCATTAAAAGAGATTTTTTTGAAGTTTTTCTTGTGGGAATAATTTTCTCTTTTGATAAATAGGACAAAATTGATCAGTGTATGATTATGATGTTGTGTTTGGTTTGTCATGTTCTGTCATATGCTTGCTTCCTTGATCAGTGACCACAAATGTGTTCATTGTCCAACTATATTCAACACAGAACAAGAGGTTTGTTGATAATTTGTTTGTTAAACGAAATTTTCTTTATTAATTATTAATTATTGTGTCATTCTTGTAATCTATGTGGGTTGAGGGAACATCTTACTTTTATCTTCATCATCTTGATATTCCTTTTTGTTAAACCTCAATATTATTCTCAAAGTGATTTTCGATTCTTGTATACAGAGATTCATTCAGACTTTCGAATTACTACAGAAGTCACAAGTGCCCGAGCCATTGTCGTACTTTAAGTTCAAGCAATCAACAAGCTATACAAATCTAGCCAATCTTACTGTGAGTAGTTTAGTAATTTGTGTTTCTCATTATATGAAAAACCTCCTTTAAATTGCTATTGTTGATATGTGTGACATCAATTTGATTGATTTTAATAATTTATGTCAAGAGATTGGTTATTAGGGTTTAAAAGTACAGCCTTGCATTGGTAAGTGAAGTTTCAAAATAGTTGACTCTTCTTGTTTTATGGGATTTGGATTCTTTCAGACACAGATGCAGTTTGATTATTTTGAAGATGTCTAGAAGGATTTGAACAAGATTAGACATTATTTTCCCAAGGGCTCTGAGAAAGTACATGAAATCCAGCAATTGGAGCATGTGGCAGAGAAAAATAGAATAACACTTAATGTCATTCGCTTTGCAGGTCAGGATGGTAATTTTCCTAGGGTGTCATTTGAATTTTCACATCACCCATTATTTGCTGTTGCGGTTATCAAGCGATCTTGATGTTCTCCAAGTCTTGATTTTTGTTATTTGATGTTCTAATGTATAGATGCATAAAGTCATTCTAGGTTTTTAAGTTTTCAAATTCACATTTATGTTTGGGATAGTACTATTAACACATGGTATTGTCTTTTAGATTGTATAGCAATCTTTGTCTGCTGAAGAATTTAATCAGAGTCATCCTGAGTAGGCCATTCTACTCCAATAATTGGGAGCTATGTTACCAGAAACAGGACATCTAAGACAAAATGATAAAAATGAGTCACAGGGTTTAGGGTATAAGAAATGGTGTTTTATATAACCTAGGGCCCTTGGGTCGTAGTCATTATCCCTTGGTCATAGAAACAAGACTTTGTATAAGTGTGTGAGTAATCCTGAGTTGACTCTGGTCTCAAAGTTGGCTAGCTGAGTCAAAACTCCTGATCAAAATCGATCAAACTCATTTTTACTGAAATTTTGGTGAGTTTTATTGAGTTTATGTTCCCTATTATTTACTAAGCTGAGATATTGCCGAGTTTTGCTGAGTTACCAGTTGACTCTCCACTTTGGGTTGGCCAAGTCATTGTCGATTTCAGGTCCTTTGACTTTTCCCTAGGCACACAAAATTAGAAAAATACAGACAAATGACAATAAAAATAAATTATGATTTTTTCCAATGAGGTTGTGGTCCAATGCTGAGGGTGGGGGCATTTCAACATGACCACTAGGGTTTCAATCCCCTTGAGGAATGTGCATGGCATCATCCTTTATGGGACAGTTAGCTTGTCAAAGCAAGATAATCTGTGATTTATTTCATAATATCAAATGTGCATTGGATTTAGACACTACAATCAAACTTCAAAACTCACAGTCTAAGCACTAAAATAGATGTACAAGATTATGTATAGTGTCAAGTTTCAAATGACAAAATTGACTAGCCCATGTTGATTGTAAATTTATAAAATCCAAATGGGCTAGATTCTTCTACCTAGCAGACATTAAATTAATAGTTGAAATCAATATCCAAGTCCATGTTTGTCATTTGGTGCACTAGGCAAGTATTCACTGAGCCAAAGACAATAGTCCATGTTGGTTCATAGGATCATGGGTTGGGACTGAGTCATCTGGTATGCTCTCTACCTTCTCCTTGCTATACAAAGTGGAATGGTGTCTGGTTTGTATTGCATTTTCTATCGGAAACCATTTTTTTGGTTATTTCTCCCAGAAGTGTTACCCTCTTGTATCATGCTTGGTAGTATTCCCATTCGAATGAGCAAGGGGATTCTACCTTGGTAGTCCTCTGGATCAGACCACATGGCTAGAGTTCAATGGATGGAATTAGATCTCTATACACACAACAAACAATCTCTTTTGGGAATGTGCATTTGTATATAATTTTCCAAGGGGATTCACATAATTTAATTGTAACAACATTAGCATGTTGATGGTAAAACCTGCAATTCTCTTTTGTAATTTTTGAATTTTTGACATTATTTTTCTAATTGGGATTGAATTCTAAACTTATACTATTGTCTTTTAAATTGAAGAGCTATCATGCTCTGTTGAAGAGCACAATCAGACTGGGATCGAATCAGTAGATCTGCATTCTGAAATGGGTTCTTCACTTCCATGGATTAGTTTGTCAAGGGTTCAAGTTAGTGGTGTGTTGGAAGTTTAAAATAAAATTGATGAAAACTATGAAATTGATGAAAGCTACCAGAAAGACCCAAAGGCCCTCTTCTTTATGCTAGTTAGTGGACAAGTCAATAAGGTGCAAGTTAGGGGAAAATTGGAAGTTCAGAGTGAAATTATCATCGATGAAAGATACCCAGAAACTATAAACCTCCCTAGCATGCCAACTAGAGGACAATTAAATAAGGTACAAGTTAGTGGGCAATTGGAAATTCAAAATAGAATTTCCATAGGAGAAAGCTGCCCAAATTCTTTTCAAGCTTCAATCCAAACATTATCCAAAGCTGCCCAAATTTCTCCCTTCAATTGTCCAATTTTTGGTTCTACATATCTAAAAGTATTCTTACAGTTTCCAGAATCCATAGCATTTACTTTCTTATTGATAATAACACCTTTATTGGTTTTATGTCCAATCTATCCACCTGCAATATGTCTGTCTTATTTTAGCAAGGAAACTTTTTGTGACTTAACATCATAGTAGTTTAATATACTCAAGTCATGATTCTCTCTAGTTCTGAAAAGAGAAGGATGCACAAATTTTAGATGCTGCACTTGGTCTATATTGATTTTGTGATAATATTGTTTTCATAGTTTAACACCCTACCCTCTCTTCTTTTGGGGCAAGTTGTAACTCACTTCTGAATAGCTTGTGCTGATCAATTTATGTGTTGGATGATCATGTTCCATATCACATTTTGAATCATTACAAGAGTTTTTTTGGAGTTGGTTAAATATATTTGGCTTCTATTTAAACTTACCTTCTTTTGTACCATAGATGATTTCATACTGATAAGAGTTCTATTTCGTTGTGATATGCTTCAAAGTACAGATTCAGATGATGAGGTGTTGTTTGATGCCACACAAGGTCTAATGGAAAGGCTTGCAATAGAAGCATATGAAGTTTCCATGGTAATTCCAATAAGAAACCTTGTAAATGTAGTTCTTAGAGAATGTTAGTCCATTGGTTTTGACTGCTATGTTATCATTTTTCCACTGAAAAGGTGAAAATAGAAGCTAGGATTATGGAGGGTGACGTAGGTAAAGCACTTTGTCGTGAAACTGTAAGAATCAATCCCACTGCACTTGTAATGGGAACAAGAGGACTGGGGATAATCAAGAGGTAAGACTTTTTTATTTTGAATACTCTGCATCTCCTTGTAAGCTTAAAGTTGTGTTTAAAAGTTAGAGCATATCTGAAATGCGAGTATGCTATTTTTGGTTCAAATGTTTTGATGTTTCTGACATCTTCTATGGTTTGAAGTGTATTGCAAGGGAGTGTGAGTGAGAACTACTTTCACCATAGCAGCTTCCCTATAGTGATTGTTCCTCCCAAAGGTAAAGTTCATTTACAATTTGTTTTCTCCTTATCAAATTGAAAGTAGTTGTTATGCATGGAGGTCTGGACCTGCATACAACATTCTGTTTTCATACAGAAACTTGTATCCAAATCATGTTGTTGGTTTTCAAAAGGATTCAACCTGCAAAAAAGTAGCAGTAAATATAGTTTCACAACCAAGTGTGTCGTTTATCATGAATTCTACGAATAGAATAATGATATAACCATGATTATGATAAACAATCGCAGTAGATCAATAATATTATCATCAAACAAAATAACAGCAATGAAATAATGAAAACAATAGCAACATACACACTATAACACACTTGGATTTAAATGGGAAACTTGAGTAGGAGGAGGAAAACCCACTGTTGAAATGGCATAGCTTGGTTATATTTCGGAGAATAAGAGTACACTAGTATAGCTAATAGCATAAGTTCATAATATAGATAATATCTAACCTATTCAGCTTGGGAATAGGTCTCTACATAGCCTAAGGTTATTGACAATATCAATAGATTGATCAATGACCCTATCTAATGGTTTGTTTGATCTTGACAATATTGATCATGCACTTTATTTATAAATTATTACATTGTTTGCGTCGATACCTTATGGGCTTTACTTACAAAAAATGGCGTGCATTCCCACACAACATGATTATATAACACTGAACATTATCTTTATCTGAATGTCTAGATTTCAAAATATTCTACCAACTCTTATCTCTTTTGTGCTATTTTTACAGAGGCTGGTGACCAATCAGTATTATATAAATCCAGCCAAATCTCTATTTCACATGGACACAAGGAAGCATGCTTGCATTTGGTATGATTTTAGTGCCAGTCTCAGGTGATTGTGGACTAATCTATTTGTAGAAATTGATTGTGTGTATGTGTTGAGCACAATTGATTCTAAAGTTGATCAGATCAAAAGTTCATATTTTGAAGGCAAAGTTTATCAGATCAAAAGCACAGGTCATGACTGATGATATTGAGGCCGTTTCAAACAATTTTACCACTGGTATGCAAATATTACATTCCTAGAAGTCTTTTACTAATAGGAAACCTGACTGTCCAACATGCCAAATGAGTTCAAATGGAAAAAAAATAACAAGCAGTAGTTCTTTTTAGATTCATGATTATAATTCATAGAAGTATTTTTTTGCATATACTAGTATATATGATTTTATTCCAAAGTGGCTAGGTTGTATGGGTGTGGTTCATGTATGAATGTCGTTGTGTTGTTATGGCATGTCACAAGAATATGTATGTATATATAGATAAAATTCATGAAATTTTTTGAGTGAATATAAAGTGAATTTTCCAGAGTCCAGAGTCCAAGAAAGAAAAACTCATGAATTTTTTTGAGAATATATAGATATAGAGGATAAAATATGATGGTTGTTGGCTTGATGTCTGAATTATGTCATGAACACTTTGAGGCTAACAAGTTAAAAAGAACTTTTTATAATTTTCGTTTGTTTATATACAAATATATGTTTGAAACAAGGACAAGGTAGCCATGTAGGAAATTGGGAATGTTGATGCTATTTGATGGGTTTTGATTATACTGGTGGTTGAGTATAACATCACAATAGTTTGATGGGGTTCTAAATCATTCATTAGTTTCCATAGTTGTCATGTCATTCACTAATCACATGACATATAGGGGTGAAACTCCTTCACAGATTGCACTATGTATGCAGGTTTCTACCTGTGCAGTCGAGCATAATTGTTTTGTGGATTCGTTGATTAACTTTCCTGTTGAAATCCATTTCCTAGTTTAGAGCTGAGTTTTACTTTTCTTAGGTACTAAATAGTTGTAGATTTATCCATTCAAGTTTAATTTTAACCAATTCTTAAATTGAATTTGTTAGATTAGATTTTATTATTTTGCACATGATCTTGGTTATTGTTGTTAGTTGTTGAACAAGATAAATAATTTGCTTCATTGTTTTTCTACTTTACAAGTTATCTTTTTTTATTGGATTTTGCAGGAGTGAGCTTAACTTATAAGTGGGCCATTGAGTATGAAGAGCCTGCTATTGAAGATTTTCCATTCAGTATGAAGAACCCGATGTTAAGGCTTGCAAGCTGCTAAGTGTGGTTTTGAAGCTGCTGACGTGGGATTTAAGTATGGTTTAGTGCTGAGTATGGTTTTGAAGCTGTTGACGTGGGATCTAAGTATGGTTTTGCAACCAAATGCAAGTATCATGGTTTAGCCATTGTAATATTTTGAAAAGTGATGATTTTCCTGTAAAGTTATATGGAAATTAATATGAGTATTTGAGAAAACTCATATTTATTGTAATACTTTTGACATCTCATATAATATAATTTGTGGTTTAAAACTTATATATATGATTGTACTTTATGTTATGTACCAATGTTGTAATTATTAACTAATTAATGTGACATTGTATGATTTACATGTGTAATAGATATTATTTACAAGTGTTATAATTAATTATAATGTGACATTGCATAATGCACAAGCGTATTAGATGAGAATAAATGTATGATTCTTTTTTCTAATTAAACATAATATCATATTAAAAATTTATATTGATTAATAATAGACACCATTTAAACTATTAAAATATAATGACCACACATAAAGCGACTAAAAATGACTAAATTAGTGACCAATAATTGAGAGATATGTGACCAAAAAATGAGATATAAATGACAAAAAAAATGACCAAAATTCGCATATCAATGACCAAAAAACAGTTTTGGTGGCTAATTTACGGTCTTTTATTACACAACCAAATTTGGTCATATTATGGCTTGTCATGTGGTCATTAATTTGGTCATATAATTGGTCATTGATTCAAATATATGACCAAATCAATGACCAAATATGTGGTCATATAATTGGTCATTGATTCAAATACATGATTAAATCAATGACCAAATATATGACCAAATTAATGACCAATTGACAAGTTATAAATGACCAAAATAAAAATGACCAATTTTGGTCACGTAATAAAAGACCGTAAATTAGCCACCAGCGATCGCCAAACCAAAAGTGGTCATTGATATGCGGATTTTGGTCAATTTTTTTGGTCACTAATCTCTCATTTTCCACTAGTGTAAAAAACCATTTAATCTCACCATTTTGTCTTTTCCGTGAGTAATCATGAATCACGTAATGCGTTACATTTTTGGGTTTCATCTTAGGAGTACTTAATAAAACGGGATCCGCTCGGTAACTGACGGACCCTTTCCGAGCCTGGGCTGTTATTGCCATTGATTATGCCTTGTCTTTTGTTTATCCTTCTTTAGATCCCACTGATTTCAGAGTAAACTCTGCTTGTCACTTCTGAGCCAACGCCCTCTCGCAGTAGTAATATGAAGAATATTTTGAGTCCATCTGCAGTTAAACAACATTCATCATTAATCAGAACTGTATCTTTTCAATAAAATTAAACTACACTAACAAACAAACTAGTCATCAAATGAGGCCCTGTACTGCGCTTTCGTCCTGAAAGCCTTAACAAGAATCCAAAAAAAAAACCACCACTGCCCACACAAGGGTTAAAACTCACAAGACGTCGGTAAAAACCTCATCAGTGGCTTAAGCCATTTAAACATCGGTCGGATAGTCTTATTTGCAGCTGCAGCGGTGGGTTTCATACGGCCAACGAGTTTCGTGGGACTGTTGAGTCTATCGACGTCGGAAAATCCAAATGCCCATGCATCGACAGAAAAGTTCCCTGTCGGTGAATGAAAAGACATCAACATCTGGAGGTTAGTGCATTACACAGCCGCAATGGTGGAAGATGAAAAGGATACGGGTCCCACGGCCTAAAGACAAGAACGACGAGACAAAGCATCGACGAGCAGAACGGTTATATGGCAGACACTTAGTCCACTTAGGAGCCGCAATGGTGGAAAGCAAATAGACTACAGCCTTCGATCAAAACCATAACTTTTCGATAAGGCGCAGAAATCATCATGAAATTTTAAGTGTTCGGAAAACCTAAGGCTGTGCAACAGCTCCACAAAATCAAACAACCCCGACCCAAAATTCGGTCAACCTCTGATAATGCAAAAAATCAAAACAACACAACATGATGTCCGAGGATTCAAAGACTATACTGTGGAACGCTCATCATTCAGCTTCCGCAACGAAGGCTCCATAAAGAAACATGGCTTCGATACGTTGTCTAAAATCCCTCCGAAATAGTGGTTGGAAGGAGAAATATGCTTCCAAGAACAAAGAAAGAAATCGAGGATCAAAGGGCAAAAGCCAAACTCTAAATTCCACAACCCACATCAGTTTCAAATATGAGCAAATTTTTGCAAAGCATGAAGAGATTTAACCTCAAAATAGTCCAAACATGTAGCAGAAGGAAAACAGAACAAAACAGAGTTCATTGATCTAAGCGATTCTAGGAAATGATAAGAATTAATAAAAGCGGGGGCCAAAATTTTGAAAATTTGGGGAGACAGTTGCGGATGCAACAAGGGGATGATGGGGGTCAAGTGGGCATAAGATCGCTGCCATTTTCTCCTTTTCAGTCCTGTAAATCCACTAAAAAAACTGCTAAAAATATGCTTTTCCCACTCAGAATTTTTTTTTTCATCTGATCGGATCCCTTTCCAACTAGCCATCCGATGTATCAAGTCACTAGTTGACAACTCTTCCGACACCTCGACAAATCGATCTTCATTTGTCATTCGATGCACATCGGGTCAATCTTCCTCTTCTGATGCCTTATCGAGTCGATCTTCCTTTGTCATCCAATACCATATCGGCTCAATCTTCCTATGTCTTCTGACGCTTCAACTGATCGATCTTCTATCCTTTTTCGACACTTCAACTGATTGATCTTATATTCCTTTCCAATGTGTTGACTCACTTCAGGTGAGCCTTGCCGACACCTCGGCTCTGCTTCAACGAACATCTTCTAAGATGCCTCAGAGAGCTTCTACCGAGAGACATCGAAAAGTTATCTGAGATGCCTCGGAGAGCTTCAAACGAGATTTCCTATACTTAGAAAAATTTTCAAATGTTTGAAATTTATTCCTCTTATATTTCTCTTTCTACTACCATGTTGGATCCCTTTCGGTGAGCCTTGTTGATACCTCAGCTCTACCTAGCCGAGAGCTTCAGCTCCTCCCAGCCGAGAACTTTGAAAAAAATTCAAACTTATGAAATTTTCAAAATTTCTCTCCACTTGGTTTCTTTACCAGATGGATTGAGCTTAAGTCCTCCAATGTATCGGATAGAATTCCACCTAAGTTATTTGACGTATTGGATGGAATTCAGTCTAATTCATCCGATGTTTCGGATGGACTTCAACTTAAGTCATCTGATATTTTTTATACTTCAATTTTTTTTTGAAATTTTCCTGTCTTTCTCATTTTTTTCTCTACTGGGAAAGGGGTAACCTACCTTTGTCACTACTTCTTCATATCCCATTGAGGCCCATGCTGCAATGTGTGCTCTGACCCTCCAACCAATGAATAGGACGCTAGCATAACACTATCTACCCGAGTAACTAGCCCCATGAACATACTCATAAAAATTGAAATACTTTGAACTAAAACATGCGTACATCATTACCATACAGTGGAAGCAAAACCATACATTCAAGCATTTAGCATGTTCATTGCAATTCATTATCAAATGTAACTACAGGGATTTAAACACAAGAATACTTATCTTATGAAGAATATTGTCCACAACCAACTATGTCGCTGCAACGTTCCACCCAACCATAGGCCAGTGTGTTCCTTAATCTCTCAGCAACACTGCCACCCCCGAGCTGGGAATGATTCCCCAAGGAATAAGGAAACTAAGCAGGCTCACACATATCCAAAGATACACAACTCAGCCAAGCCAACACAATTGGGTTTATCAAACAATTAGGGATTTGTGACAAGCTTATTGCTAAGCTAGTGGGCTCACTAAAGAGCTAAGGACACCTGCACCAGAACTATCCTAACTTCTAGGAAACCCACACACACCCAACACAAGGAATCAGTTCCTTATATGCTACATAGTCCCTCGGGCCTTGACTTCCATTCCAGTGCTATTCACGGGGTGTGGAGAAGAAAGATAACCCTCTAGCTCTGTCTATGAGGCTCCCAAACACACTAGGTTTATCAAGCATACCAAGCCTTCATTCCCACTCCAATTCAGTCCAAAGACCAACCACTTCATACACACAGCAAAATCGAGCAATTCACCACTCTGGGGAAGAAAAGAAAACACCACAGAACAAAATTGAGGTGACAATTTGGGTAACACACAGCTCTGATTGGGAAATTCGATTCCTAAGTCGTTCTTGTCCCTATTGTGGCCAAAATGACTCAACAGGAACCCACAACAACCCAAATTTTGTGGGGAAACCAACAGCAATTTCTCAGCTGCATGAGGAAAGAAAAACAACCCGCGTGGAGTTGAATTCACATACCCAGACCCACAACATGAAGATAAATATACACACAACAAAATCGTGAGGGTAAGTCCACTCTCCCAGTTCTCTACTTGAGGAAAAATTGTCAAAACCTTTGCGTGAGGAGAAGAACAGCCGTCTCTACGTGAGAATGGGAAAAATGGAAGAATGCCCACGTGAAGAGGAACGGATCCCTGGTGGAGTGTGCGTGTGGACAAGGACTGACAGTCCTACCACACACCACTTCCCATGCAAAACATTTTCCTAGGCCATAACTGCCCCCAACTAACTCCAGAGAATTTAATTTGATAGTTTCCTAATTGATGGGTTCTCCTATTGACATGTGGCTTTTTCCTATTGGCCCTAAAGGTTAAATAATTCCCCCTCCTTATCCTTAGGAAAATCATGCCCTTTTCATTATGGTTGCATCGACATAGCTGGTTGTGGGTATTTTTAATTAAAATGCATGTTTACATGATGCCAAAATTAATATGTGTCGGATAGCACGATATACCATCGGCAATGATTTTAATCGCCGAAACATAAAACAATTAAATCGATGGTGTGGCTTTTGCCTTTAGCTCTACACAACGAGAAAAAAAATTATGAAGTGAGTTTCTTTTTAAATGGTGGTTATATTTATGGGAAAAATGTCAATACCTATTATTCCGAAGAATCAAGGTACCTATTATTTTCAAAAATTAAGGCATGGTCACAGTTAAATAATCTATTTAATCATTACATAGTCAATACATAGCTCTTGAACAAGAGCACCATGTCACTTAGATGGGTTCCATTACATCGTCAATACATAGCTGTTGAACAAGAGCACCATGTCACTTAGGCAGAAAAATTAGATAAATTCAATTCGATATAATTAAAATCATATTTTCCTAATTTTATATTTATTGTTTATTACTCTGCTATTTTTAAAGAAGTAATAATTAACAATAAAAAGTAATTATAATAAAAAAATAAGCCAATGGAATTGATAGGGGGGACAACGTGGCAGGCATCCCTCACGCTTGACAAACAAGCATTAATACATCAGATTTGATGAGGGAAAAATGAATGATGGTAGGGTTTTCAACTTTAATTCGAGTGTGAACATGTTCCGTATACTTCGTATCTTTCCCTAACAATAGTAATCTTCATCGCTAATTGAATATTGATGTTTGGGCTTGTGGGCATTCAATTCTTTAGGTGGGGTATGAAATCATGGTCTAATGGTGATGTGATGGAACAAAGGTATTGTCTAAACACACAAATATTTTGCATCATTTTTTGGTGTGATTTTTTTATGATTATGGTTAAAAAACATTAAGGGAATTTCAAATTGCAGAAACATAATGTTAGAATTTGCAGAGTGAGGGTGCTCAGGGGATTTTAGGGAACCCATTTTATTTATGCACTTAAAATCATGTAATAAACCATATATTGTTTATATTTTGCTAAAAAAAATCATTAGATTTCATCAAAAAAATGGCCGAGAAGTCAAAAAATATGCGCGTTTAGACAGCTCCAATGTAAATGATGTCGAGGAGTATGCACTAGGTTCAAGGATTAGATAGGGATTTGTACGATAAGGCTAGGCCTTTTGATATGTTTGTTTGGTACTTTTCTTCAATATTTTTGTTCTAAGCGCTTTGTGTGCAGGCCTTTTTAGTAAGTGATTATTTTAATTCTAGAATCCTTTAACTCTTTTTCCTATTAGGCACTTATCTTTTATGATCTCTTAGTCTCTTCTTTTTTTATATTTCTACATCGATGGTTACATTCTTTTTCCCACTCTCAGGGACTACTTTGCCATGGAAGGAAAAGGAAGGAGTTGATGATCAAAGAGGGTAAGTAGCAGCAATAGTTATACAAAGGTCTTGATAGAAGTTGGGAATCCATGGCAACATACCTTAATCAAATTATTGCTCCAATTGATGACAAAATTTCCAAGGGAGGCGCATGGGTTAAAATTCACCAAGAGTTTGTTAAGGTCGAGGACATCACTATGGATATGAGTCATTGGGTTAGAGACACTGGATATAATTGCACCTGAGATATGAAATATTATGAGACATTCACTCTTTACTTATAGGTTAAGTCTCTATTAGGAAAGATCCTTCTTGACAACCAAGAATAAAGGAATGAATGTTAATGCAGATGTATGAGCTACATGAAAGAAACAAAAAAATTCAGGGCAGCCGAACATTATTATCAAGGAAACTACATGACTATACTTTATTTCCTTAGCCCTTACTTTGACCCCTACTTCAGCTATCGACACCTCTTTTGTGCAAGAGATTCCTTTATTTCCTATTTTAGGTGATGAATTAGAAGAATAGTTTAGTTGCTTTGCATAATGTCTTTTTGAATCCCAATTAGCATAGTTAGAATAAGACGATCCTAGTTTCTTTTTCTACTAAATCAAAATTAGCAACACCTTTTGGATCTGAAATGACAATTTATTGTTCCATCTATGATTTGGTGTCCCGTAGGAAATATATGAATTGATTGTTTTGTAAATTCAGCTTAAACTAATATAAATCATGGTGACTTAAAAACAAATTAGAATAAAAAATAGACTAACATTAATGACTTTGTGCACAATTCCTATCTTATTTTGGTAAAAGTTTCCTTTCAAAATGAATGAAATTAATTGTCTTCCAAATTTCCATATTTAATGTAGTAATATTATATAGTCTATTTTAAATTCACTATCAAAGACACCAAATTGATATGTAAAACCCCCTTATTTGTGGGATAACACATCAATTATATTTATAAAAAAATTAACTATATCTATCCAAAATTAACCATGATGTCAAAATAGTTAACAATGTAAACATATATTTAGAATTGAGTTGCAAACATTAACTAGAATTAATTATATATGTTCATTCAATGTTTTCTATATCTACGGGTCTTCTAGTGGTCTCTAAGCATTCTAATCAGTTACTACACTTTCTATTTGGATATGTCTTATATGTTAATGTTATAATGAAATATATTTATTTATTGAGTATGTCTTATAAGGCATTTGGTATGTTATACTCAAATCCCTTATCCTTATGTGAAGGATTTGGGGGCCTATTGGTGGAATAGAGTGGTTTTCACTCTTCCCGCTTGGGATCAAACTCCCAATGAGACATTGGCTCATTCTGATAAGGTTAGAGGGATAGTCATCCTGATTTGAGTTTGGATTCAGATTAAATCTATGGTCTCTAGATGTATCGACCCTTACTAAGTCATAAATTATTAGTATATCATCCCTTATCCTCAAAAATTCATATTTATGATTATATTGTAATGTTCTGGGATCTAATATATAAATATGAACACTAATCAGTTGCTGCAAATTTAATTAAAAATATGATATACAACATGCATACAATCAATAAAATTATGGACTATACAGATAAAGGTATTTTACTGAAAAAATCATAGGCATGGAAGTGGGCAGAGGGAAGCAACCAAGGAAACTTTCAAGACATAGAATTCATATTCCCAAACACATTTATATAGGATACCATTTAGGTTTCAAAGTCATATATGATGAAACTTACTCCCACGCTTATGGGTCATACAACCGTGAAACTAAGAAGATTCCTTCAAATCCCTTCAACCAAAGGTTTGGGTAAATGCATAGATATTATTTTAGACCTTTTAATATATCATTCAATAAGGTTTGGAATAGTTTGGAAAATATCTGGTTAGGTTTCAGAAGTTTAGGAGAGAATTGGGAGAATTGGGAAATTTTGGCTTGGTGAGGCCCTATGCAATGGAGGATGCTAAAACAGTGTACAAAGTCAAATAATTTTATTTATGAATATTTTTCTGGAAATATTGGTTTTTTATTGACACAAATCAACTTCTGGAATCGAATTTGGGTGAAGAGAACTCTCATAATGAAAGAAACTATGAGACTAGCCAATTTTAACAAGTTATCTAGCTAGGGTGTAGAGTAAAGCATGAAAATCGTATCAAAATGACTTTAGTAAAGAGAATTGAATTTAATATAGCCTAATAAAAATTTAATTAAAATATTACATCACTCATAATCATGCTCATGGTCAATACTTATTTACTAAAGCAATAAATTGATAAAAAAACCCTCATTTTAATGACAAATTAAGCTCATACATGGAAGACTTGATATGTGAGCGCATTGGAAAGAAATATTTATAATAATAAAGATATTTTAAATAGTTTTTTAATTGTTTATTCATATGAAAGAGAAGTGGAGGACTAACCACTCCAAATGGAGCTCAAAGCAACAGGCAGGAGGCCCAGATTTGACATTAGGATTGATGGGAGCATAAGTGAAGCTTTCACTTCACTGGAGCTTGAATTCATTGAGATGAATGGCTGAAAAATACATCTGATCTGATCTCATGGGATGGTCATCATCTTCTCCACACCTTCAATGAGAAATGGAACACCTTCAATGAGAAATGGAAGGGAGGAGGAAGAATGAGGAAGGAAGGAATTGGGGCACATCTCCCAAAGGCTGAGACACATTTCTCAATAGAAGCAATGTTTCACATAAACATGAATCGATCATAATCCAAAATAAGTCAAGGAGCTCCATTTTTCTTTTTATAAACCTCTGGTGACTTGTTTAGAAGGTATAAGTGACTTGCGGGAGCAAGCCATCCACATAGAAACCTAACCCTAACCATGAATGTTCCCTACTTGAAAATTTTAGCAAGTTTGAGTCCTCAAATATGTTTCCCATTCTTGTATCCTTCATCCCATTTGGAAACTGTTCTTTCTTTGACCCAAAGTTGTTATTTTCCCTATGACAACTTTTCCTGGCTTCCTTACTTTTGTGAATGAACTCAAAAATGGAAATCATGCCCTCCTTTTGTTTGATGTTTCCTTCTTTTCATTATGACAACTTTTTCTCCCTTCTTCTTTTGTCATTGCAGTCCTAAATAGAAACTGCGCGCTCCTTTGGTGTGATGTTGTATTTTTAGATCTAATTACTTTTGTCATATATGTTGTAACTTTCCTTCTTCCTATGACTTCTTTCTTTTGTTAGTCTTCTTGTCAATTTGTAAATATTATCCTTGGAAAATTGGCTTCCCCATTGTGCCCCCCTAACATGGCACTTATTTTCCACATATTAAATTGCTCAATAATTAATAATGGCCATAGTTAAATCAAGTACATGACTTAATAATAATTATTTAGCAAAATTTACCTAGGCTAATTAATTAATGCCACTTAATCCCCCTAGGTGCTTAGAAAGGTCTACACTTTTGGTGGTCAAAATGTGTGGACATGAGAGTCCTCCCCTCCCAAATATTCTTGTACTCAAGAAAAAGAACTCCAGAGTGTTGGAATTTTCTCCACCATGTTTTTGTTGCACAACTCTGAGCTTGGCCATTTCCCAAATGACCACCTATGATAAAAAAATCGTTCAGCCAGTTGAGGTAACTAAGTAGAATGGTTGGATCCCTCTGCCTCCTCTTTCAAGATCCAAATACTACTACTCCCTTTGGAAATCTACGATTCCCAAGAATGCCAGGGTCCCAGGGTATTTTCTGCCCCATTCCACTCATCAGTAACAATAACAAAATTGCATCATCATAGAATATTAAAATCATGATGTGGAAATCATACCACCATACTGAAATTTGAGAACTCTTAATGCTAAATTAGAAATAGGTGAGACTTCCCCACCCAACATAGAATTTTTTATGTTCTGGATGCGCACTAGCACTGAAGCTCACATTTTTGTTGCTGCAATGACATATATGTGAGTTCCAGAGTGTAATCCCAATTAGTATAGGTATCATCCAACCAACACAGATTCCCAAACTGCTCACAATAAGATGATGCATCACAATTATCTCCAAAATGCAACCAGGAAAAACTTATAAGTGTCCCCTCATCCAAATTGAGAGATTACCGACCCTCCAACCACACGGCCCATGTGAACACTCCCAATGGCTCAACTCTCTGACACTAGCCAAATGGTACAAGAATCCATCCAACTATGTGGATTTCCTCCACCAATACCACCTTATGAAAGATAATTTTCTCATCAACTCCTCTTGGCAGTTTGCTTGCTTAGCTACCTTCCATTTCTCATCAGTAATTTTTTTTTTGCAAGAAGACTCCATGTGTGGCATGTATTCTTCCACCCAATCCATATGTGGCTGAATGGCATCAAGTGACAATAATATGTACCTATGTGGTTGTTTGGAGGGTGATGGTGCATTCAACAAGTTATCATGAACACCTAGGAAAGCCTCCAAATCTTCCTGTTGCACCAACACGGAGAATTCCTTCCCTCAATTTTCATCCCCACTTGATGAGGAGGAAATAGAAGTGTGGGTAGAATTGTGAATCATATCTATGCAATACTGATCCACCTAAATTATGGCCACCCCATCTTCATCTTCATCTAACTCTTCCACGGGGAAGAGATTCTCTCCAGAAAACAATTTCAGTTTTCTCTGGAAAAGACCAACTTCTTGGTTCTCATCAAAATTGTCTGTACAGTCCTCAAGAACCTAAAAAACCAAGTGCATATCATTTTGTCTTGAGCTTCCAACATGTTTCTAGTCCATCCTAGATCCAAATCCTAGGTTCTATCAAGCGTCAACAGGGATCAAATCTCCCGAGGTGAAAACCTACTTGAGGGAAATACTTGAGAAGAGGTTTTCCCCTTAGGAGATTTGATCCCTCTCGATGCCTGATAGAGCCTAGGATTTGGATCTAGGCTGGTTTTAGCTGTGGGTGGTGACACAAAACTGGAGTTTGATCAAAATTGTAAGGAACACGTTAAGTTGAAAACACAGATAGAATTATGAGTATCTCAATGTAAGTAATAAGTATTAAGGATTAGATTCAGTCTGTTAGAATCATTATCTTTGGATTTAGAACAGTGCTCCCCTTGCTAAACATGTAGCGAATTTAGTTCAAAGGAAATGTAGACGCGTTGTTCAATGCCTAACTGATTTTCAACATTTTGGCAAAGATTGAGATTCTCACTCAGGAAATGTATGGTTTGCACCTTAGAAGATTTGATCCCTCTCGGCGCCTATTTTCATCCCCACTTGATGAGGAAGGATTTGGGGGTCTATTGGTGGAATAGAGTGGTTTTCACTCTTCCCACTCGGGATAAAACTCCCAATGAGACATTGGCTCATTTTGATAAGGTTATAGGGATAGGCATCCCGATTTGAGTTTGGATTCAGATTAATTCTGTGGTATCTAGATGTATCGACCCTTTATTAGTTCTATGGTTTCTAGATGTCTTGATCCTTTCTAAGTCATAAGTTATTAGTATATCATCCCTTATCCTAAAAAATTCATATTTATGCTTATATTGTAATGTTCTGGGATCTGATATACAAATATGAACACTAATACTGCTTCAAATTTAATTAAAAGACCGATATAAAACTTGCAGAAAATCAATAAAATTTTGGACTATGCAGATAAAGGTATTTTACTGAAAAATTCAAAGGCATGGAAGGGGGCGTAGGGAAGCAACCATAGAAAATTTCAGGACATATAATTCTTATTCCATAACACATTTATATTGGATACCATTTAGATTTCAGATTCATCTATGTTGAAACTTACTCCCACACTTCTGGGTCATACAACTGTGAAACTAAGAAGATTCCTTGAGATCCCTTCAACTAGAGGCTTGGAGAAATGAACAGATATGAGATCATATATTAATGTAGTATTCAATAAGGTTTGGAATAGTTTGAAACACATCTGGATAGGTTTCATAAGTTTAGGAGAGAATTGGGAGAATTTAGCAATTTTGGATTAGTGAGTTCCTGCACAATGGAGGCTGTTAAAATAGTGTACAAACTCAAATAATTGTATGTATGAAGGTTTTTTTGGAAAAAGGGGTTTTTTATTGACACGCATCAACTTCCAGAATCAAAATTGGGTGAACATAACTCTCATAATGATAGAAACTGTGAGACTAGTTAATTTTAACTAGTTATCTAGCTAGGGTGTAGAGTAAAGCATGAAATTCGTATCAGAATGACTTCAGTAAAAATAATGGAATATAATTGAGCCAAATACAACTTTACTTAACATATTACATCACTCATACTCATACGCATGGTCATTACTCGTTTACTAAAGGAATAAACAGATAAAAAAACCTCATTTTAATGACAAATTAAGCTCATATATGGAAGACTTGATATGTGAGTGTATTGGAAAGAAATATTTAAATATTATATATATTGTAAACAGGTGTTTAGTTGGTGATTCACATGAAATAGAATTGGGGGACTAACCACTCCAAATGGAATTAAATAAATTCAAAAATTTAAAATCATATTTCCCCAATTTTATACTTATCTTTTATTACTCTAGTAATTAACATTAAAATGTAAGTATAACAAAAAAAAATATGCCAATTGGGGGTGATAGGGAACATATCTCCATGGGCATCCGTCACACTTGGAAAACAAGCATTAACACATCAGATTTGACGAGGGAAAAATGAATGATGGTAGGGTTTGCAACTTTAATTCGAGTGTGAACATGTTCCGCACACTTCGTATCTTTCCCTAACAATGGTAATATTCATCTCTTATCAAATATTGATGGTTGGTCTTGTGGGAATTCAATTCTATAGGTGGGGTATGACAACATGGTCTAATGGCGATGGGATGGTGCAAAGGTATTGTATAAACACGCAAATATTTTGCACAATTTTTTGGTGCGATTTTTCGTGATTATGGTAAAACTAGCATACCCGCAAAGTGGGGAAATGAAACACCGAAGAGAACTTTGATTCAAATTAAATATATATTCAAGAGCATATATATACAGGAACAGAGTAAAAACCTCCTTGGATTTTTAAAATCAACATGCTTGGTTTGTGTCCGGTGTAGAGTTAAGGTGAGGGAGAGTTGAGCTTCAAATTGTTGAAGAGTGGAATATCTTGAATTGTTTTATGTTTTTCTTTCATATCTCTTCTTAGCAGTGTTTCCATTTTACTGCATCAATAGTGGATACCATGTCAGTTTTTGTTACTTCCAATTGTTTTTTGTAAACTTATGTTATTAAATTTGACATAGATGTTACCTACATTTTTTGTAAACCCGATGTAGATAGATGTTATCTACATTTGAAACATTTTTAGTATTCCCACAATAAAACTGAAACTATGAGCTTGTAAATGGATATTTCTTGTCTGTTAAGATTTTAGGAATGCTTAGGTTTAGTGCAATAGCCTATACTTTTCATTTGGTCATACTTGTAACAAATGCTCCTAGATCAGATGTCAGATTTGGAATTTCTTTTCAGTAAACAATGCCTATTAAATTTGCTTGAACTAAAGATGTTCCATCTGGATCTTACTCTATATTCTAACCAATATTAAGAACCAAAAATAATCACTACCAAAAGGAACTACCCCAAAAATATACATAGTAATTATATATCCCTCCAAGATCAAATTGATGAACTTGAGTTGCACAAGCAAGATTGAACTATCTGAAGAACGATTATGATATACATATGATTAGTTCATATTTATAGTTTAAAGAACAATTTGAAGTGAAGATACATAAGCAATCAAATCTGGTAATAATAATAACTTGTTTCATTTCAGTGGACTCCTAGAAAACTTTGATAAACATGTTATTAAATTGAGATTGGCATGGCATGTATGGGATTTTCATTTATGTGCGTGAGAGGAAGGGTTCCATCATATTAAAGCAAAATGGGCCTCCACCATCCATCATTTTCCCATGACAAAGTTATCAAATCTAAATCCATATGAAATAATTATTCAAACATAGTTAAATATTCCAAAATATTAAACTATTTTTATTCAAAACATATCATGTCAATTATGTAAGTGGTTTGTTTATTGAGTAGATGGAAAGTCAATGTGACACTAATATTAATGTAAGGAGAAGATTGTTGAGGAAGCCTAGGATGGATCCTTCCAGGTGTAGAAGCCTCTAGATGTGAAGAATCGACATATTATAGAAGAGTCTAGATACTACATGTTTTGCATATATCAATATTGAGGAAATGTGTGCATATAAGAGATGTTGCAATGGTTGTAGGAGTGGGGAAACCTGTGCATAGAACAACAGAGATGTTGTATGGTTGTAAATGTTTTTTTTTTCAATTTGGTGAAGGAATAAACAATTAAGTTTTGTCTTATTTTGTTATGTGTTTCTATTTTGAATATTATACAAATTCATGTCCTGCAACCCAATCATGCTTATTCCAGCTCCTTCAATTGGTATCAGAGCTAATAACTCTATTTTCCTATATTTAGAGATCCCTCTACCATCTCTAGTATGTCGGATTATGTGTTGTAGTGGCCGTCAATGAGTCCTCCTGATGCTTTGTGTTTT
This sequence comes from Pseudotsuga menziesii, assembly GCA_001517045.1. NCBI lineage: Eukaryota > Viridiplantae > Streptophyta > Pinopsida > Pinales > Pinaceae > Pseudotsuga > Pseudotsuga menziesii. The sequence goes on along the minus strand of LPNX010523555.1, from coordinate 263,653 downwards.
GACAACTAAGTATGGTATGCTGAATTATGTGTCTAGTAGTGGTCGTCGATGAGTCTCCTGCTGCTTTACATTTTGACAACCAAGTTCATAAAGTTTGTGTATCTTGCATAGCAGTTGTCCTGAGATAGCGACAAATGTTAAACCTCCATTGGTAAGAGAAAGGAAGTCTATCTAAATCGTAGCACTGCCTCTCTGCGTCTGGAACTGTTCCCAATTCCACTGATTTATGGTTTGTGTTAAAAGGTGAATTGTGGCAGTTTGTAATTCTAGTAGTAATAAAATTGAGAGTTTGTGGAGTCCACGTTTAATTTTGAGAAAACATTGAAGATTCTGACCAGATGAAATCTATCTCATGCTGAAAGGAATCCTCCATGTTGACCGTGTGTGGATGACTTCTAAAATCCCATGTGAATTTATAGAGATAGGGCTACCTATATGTTTCCAAGTGCAGCTAGAAATTCAAATTGAAGGGTCGTAGCTTTGGCAGGACTAGAACAAACCTAGAAGAGAAGCTTGCTAACATTGTGTGGAAGAAATTCACAAATGCCTTGGAGGATAAGGATAAGCCACTTGGTTGAGTTTCAGAGCTGAGATTATACACAAGCTTCACATTGCGTTGAAGAAATTCATAGATGCCATGGAGGATAAGGATAAACCACTTGGTTGAGTTTCGGAGCTGAGATTATACACATTGTTTGAAAACAAGGAGCAGAAGCTTGATGCAAAAGACAACAACATTTGTGGAACAATATGAAGTGTTCCAGAGTGGTAAGAAACCCTATCATCAATAGGGAAAATGCAATTAGGTTTTCAAGGGATATCCTTCTAGTAAATTTAACATATTTTGAGGATGTAATTATGATAAATATAGCATATGTTGAAACTTATGTAATATGTTTATGTAGGTTTCATTTTTGTATCAAAAGAATATTTCAAAACCTAACATGTGGTTTTTCTTGTTTCTTTGTGCAGTGTGTTCGAAAGCCATCCTATTATCTCTTGTATTCTAGAGAGAGGAGACGTTCAAATGCAACGCTCTACTGGTGTTCTTGCTACCTTTCTTTGTATTTCCCCACACACATAAATAGGGGTACCGGATATGGTTCACCTATATGCAATCAGCAACAAAAAAATCCAACCCATAGTCTGATTACTAAGGTGTTTTAACATTGAGGTTTTGTTGGGAGAATACTTCTATAAATTCTTATAGGAATGGGCGCAATAAAATGAAGTATAACCCATCTATGTAAAGAACCTATTCATAGTATAAATTTATAGTACCACCCTGATGATGCAATACAATATTAGGGAGAGGAGGCTGCTTGTTGTAACAAATCCAATTCCATCTCTCTATCTATAGGGGCTGGGATGATCTGATCGATGACAAAATCCTGATAGAAGTATTAGGCAAGCAAGCTCATAAAAAATCCATACCTACGTAGGTGGATGCACTATCTTATTTACTAGTGGGGGAACTGGCTAACTATAAAAACGTGTATACCATTTATAAAGCCTAAAGAAAGTCACTAATCTATTCTAGCTCTACTAAATCAGTTAACAGGTCCCCCCCTTATTTTGTTTCCCTTCCATCTGATTGAATTGTAGATACTAAAAATGTTCCATCGAAAGGTTAGCCCCAGAGCGCGCGACTGGTTGCTTCCACCTAATTAATTTTGCTAGCTGGAGTGGTTGGACTAGCAGGTGCCCAATGAATAAGCTCTGTAAAAATCCATCCCCAAGCTAACAAGTTGGTAATACTATTTTATGTATATTCCAATTTGGTTAAATCCTCTAATTGCAGATCCCCATGCCAAATCCATTTGCAAGGAGTGAGTGATGCTTAGAAACTGCCTAGGAAGTGCTCGAAATAACCGGTCCCTTCGTAGTGGTAGTACCCTATCAATTTCTGGATCTACACCCACTAAATGAAAATGGGGTGGAGCTACCCCTATTTGTTTATACTGGTGTTCCTGGTGCCTTTCTTTCCATTTCCCTATTGAAAAATGTAATTACTCGCAGATCTATACTTGACTTCCAGCCGACTCAGTCAGAGTCTGTACAAGTCAAGATCTTGTCTGTCAGTCTGATAAGAAGGAAAATTCCACGAGTAGGCAACGTAATCCAGTCGAATTTATTTCTGAAGCTAAGTTGTTAGGTGGATAGTTATTATAGTCTTTAATAGTGAGTCATTCGACCCATGCAGAAGCAATTTTTCAGATTGCCTATAAATAGAAGAAGCAAATTGTAAATCAATTTATAGACACAGAGAAAACACAGACATTAGACAGTAGAGGAAATCAGGGTGACAAAGAGAAGTCGAATCCTAAGCTTCTGTGCATGTGATTTCGTTGAAGAGCTGAAGCTCTGTAGACCGACGAGTCTGGACCGACAAGTTTGTAGTACTTTGCTATTTCTGCATAGTTAAATATATGAAATAGTTTGTGGTTGAATGCATGTTTATTTGGCCACACATATTTCCAGATTTACTTCTGTAAATGTCTTTTACAATTACTGATAAGCGAAATATCAAAGAACCCATAAAAATCTCATCGCGTGAAAGTTCTAGGTTTTACAACACATTGGTCGACTCAAGTCTTCCTACATATTTGGGCATATGTTTCTCATAAGTTATTTGGATTTGTAAATGTGTCTATTTTACTTCATTTTACTCACAGGTGAAAAGCATTTGTAATTTCTTAAGTCTTTAGACTAAGAAACATATTCTCCACATTTCAACCAAAGTGAGCCGACTAGAGTGGTCGAGCTGACTAGAGTGGTCGGTTGAGTCAGCCAACTGAAGCAGCTGACTTAGTCGAAGGTAAGTAGTGAGCTGACTTAGTCAAAGGCAAGTAGTGAGCCGACTTGGTCGAAGACAAGAAGAGAGCCAACTTGGTCAAAATGACAAGTGGTCAAGGTAAAAACCGGTCAGACAAGTAAGTCGAAGTAATTTTGGTCGAGTGAAGGACCAACTAAAATTTATAAACTTGTCTAGTCGGACATAGACAAGTTTCACCCGACTAGAAAAAAGGTAAAGTGGTCGGCGTGAAAAGTAAAAGTTAAAATTTAATATCGACTGAGCCCTAAACCCAAGTTTAGTCGGCTTGGTTTTCGCTATCTGGTATCAGATCTTGGTATTATATCAGAGCAAGGTTTATATCAGCCCAAGATTTTAGGAAATAAATCTTGTCTTGAAAAGTGGAAATTAATTTTCTAAGGAAAGTTAATTAAAAAAAATTAAAAATGGCTTCCACTTCTAGTTCATTGCAACCTCCAAGTTTTACAGGAAAGAATTATGAATATTGGTCTTTAACAATGAAGGCTTTATTCAGAGGTCAACATGTCTAGGAGATAGTCCAGCATGGTTATGTAGAACCAGCATACATGACAGCATATAACAATCTCACACAGGCTGAGAAAGATGTCTTGAGAGAACAGAGGAAGAAAGATGGAAAAGCTTTGTTTTTCATACATCAAGCTATCCATGAGAGCATACTCCCAAGAATAGCAGCAAAGACTAATGCTAAGGAAGCATGGGATACATTGGAAACTGCCGATCAAGGTTTGGATAAGGTAAAGACATCCAAGCTGTAGATTCTAAGAAAACATTTTGAATCTCTATCCATGAAAGATTCAGAGAATGTAGACACATTCTACACCAGAGTTGTTGGGTTGATAACCCAATTGAAATCTCATGGAGAACCCATATCAGACCAAAGGGTTGTTGAAAAAATTCTCAGAAGTCTTCCCCCAAGATTTGAAAACTTGGTTGTGACCTTAGAGGAACACACAAACATGTCGACATTTACCATTGATGAGCTGCAAGCTTCACTCATCAAACATGAACACAAAATCAGCAGATCATAGACATCATTGGAAGGTGCATTTGTAGCACAGTCATCCATAAGCCATGGTAGAGGCAGGAGGAGAAACAACTTCAGAGGCAGAGGAAGAAGTTCTTCAAGAAGAGGATGAGGAATAAGTCCTACAAATGTCGGTGGCAGAGGAGATAACCAGAACCCAAATCAGCCAAGTGGCCAGAGGTTTGATAAATAAAAAATTCAATGTCATTACTGTAAGAAGTTTGGTTATTATGCATATGAATGCAAGAAGAAGCAATATGAGCAAGGAAGGCAAAGCCCAAGTCAGTCGACCAACACCAGCACTTCGACAAGTGTAATGTTAATGGCATCGACATCTCCACTTGAATGAAATGTTGTTCAAGAAAGTCCACATGACATATGGTACTTAGATTCACGATGCAGCAACCATATGACTGGTAATTCAAATCTGTTTTCTAGTCTAGACACTTCAGTTAAAACTGATGTTACACTTGGAAACAATGTCCAAGTCACTGTCTTAGGAAAAGGCACTGTTGATATTCTAACCAAACAAGGGGAGAGAAAGTATATCCCTGATATCTATCATGTCGAAGGTCTAAAACATAATATGTTAAGCATTGGACAGTTGTTACAAAAATGCTACAGAGTCTACATGGAAGATGAACACTGTGTGATCAAAGACAAGCGTCCAAGCGACCAGCTGATAGCAAAAGTGCCAATGACAAGAAACCGCTTGTTTCCATTGAGGATAGTTCCCGACATAAAAGGGAAGACAAAGACAGGAGTTTCATTCAAGGCATAAAGTGAAGAAACAGTCGAGATCCTCGTCAAGAGAGAAAATTGAAGCACTAGTTTGCAAGCTGCATTTCAAACAGAAGTTCAGGATGAATCCTGGTTGTGGCATTTCGGATTTGGACATCTGAATTTTGGTGGGCTAAAGCTACTGCACACAAAGAATATGGTGAAGGGATTACCATTGATCGACAGACCAGAGAGGGTTTGTGAAAGCTGTATTTTTGGCAAGCAACACAGAGAGACTTTTCCAGTAGGAAAGTCCTATAGAGCATGCACACCACTTGAAATTGTGCACTTTGACATCTGTGGTCCAATACAGACATCATCCATTGGTGGCCGTAACTATTTTCTAACCTTTATTGATGATTACTCAAGAAATACATGGGTATATTTCTTGAAACACAAATCTGATGCATTTGGTTATTTTCAGCAGTTCAAGGCACTCATGGAGAACCAAAGTGGTCACCGCATCAAGATCTTAAGGACCGACAGAGGAGGTGAATATGTTTCAAATGAATTTCTAAATTTTTGCAAGACCCATGGCATACAGAAACAATTCACTGCACGGTATACACCTTAGCAGAACAGTATTGCCAAAAGAAAGAATAAAACAATCATGGAGATGGCACGCAACATGTTGGCAGCCAAGCATTTGCCAAATGAGTATTGGGGTGAAGTAGTCGCAACTGCTGTATACATTATGAACTAGTGTCCGATAAAGAGTGTGAAGAACAAAGTTCCCCAAGAAGCATGGACAGGTATGAATCATAGTGTTTCCCATTTAAAAGTTTTTGGTTGTGTTGCATATGCTCATATTCCAAATGAGCTGAGAAGGAAGCTAGACAAGAAGGGACAGAAATGTATTTTTGTCGGCTATTCAGAAGACATAAAAGAATACAAGTTGTATGACCTCGTCACAAGGAAAGTGATAATCAGTCGAGATGTTCAATTCGTCGAGAATGAATCATGGGATGGAACCGTCGACATAGATGTCAAGATTGTGTCGAACGTCGACAATGATGATATGGAAGAGGAAGTGGTTCAAATACCACATGTAAGTCAACCGGTCGGAACACCATCGACTCCCATGACACCAAGACATGGTTCAGCACAAGGACCATCGACACAAGTAGCAGCTCAAGCTACATCAACAAGCACAACAAGAGGACAGCAGACTCCATCAAGCATTTCGTCTAGGTCGACATCGACATAACCGGTGAAGACAAGAAGTTTGTGAGAGATATATGAAGCCGGTACACCTAATTCATTCTCTCTGTTTGCATTATTTTCCCCTATATATGATCCACTAACATTTGAAGAAGTTGATGAAGAATAAGTATGGGCACAAGCCATTGATGAAGAAATAGAATGCATTGAGAAGAACCAGACATGGGAACTGGTCGATGTACCAACAAACAAGGATGTAATCAGTGTCAAATGGATTTACAAGACAAAGTAAGATGCTGATGGGAATGTGCAAAATCACAAGGCAAGAATGGTAGCAAGAGGGTTCACACAGCAACCCAGCATCGACTTCAATGAAACTTTTGCACCTGTTGCACGAATGGATACATCCAGAACAGTTTTGGCCATTGTTGCACAAAACAAATGACAAGTTCATCAAATGGATGTCAAGTCGGCATTCTTAAATGGATATCTAGAAGAGAAAGTATATGTGGAACAACCACAAGGGTATGAAGTTCCAGGTCAAGAGCACAAAGTGTACAGGTTGAAAAAGGCACTCTATGGTTTGAAGCAAGCTCCTAGAGCTTGGTACAGCTGGATTGATTCCTATCTCATTGAAAATGGATTTCACATAAGTGAAAGTGAACTGACTTTGTACACCAAATTCGATGAGCAAGGTAAGATGTTAATTGTCTGCTTGTATGTAGATGATTTAATATTTACTAGTGATCATGGCATAGCATATTTTAAAACAATCATGGAAAGTGAATTTGAAATGACTGATCTAGGGCTTATGAAGTTTTTTCTCACCATTGAAGTTCAGCAGTCTGAAAGTGGTATCTTTATATCATAGTCTAAGTATGCAAGTGAAGTTTTAAAAAGGTTTAACATGTCTAATTGCAAGATAGCCCCAACACCAGTAATAACAGGTTTAAAATTGAGCAAGGATGATGAAGGATCCACTGTAGATCCTACGCTGCTCAAAAGGATTATTGGTAGCCTTATGTATTTGACAGCAAAAAGACCAGACATTATGTATGGAGTAAGTCTGATCTCAAGGTTCATGGAGTCACCAAAAGACTCACATTGGCAAGCAGGTAAAAGAATTCTGAGGTATGTAAGTGGCACAAAAGACCTTGGTATTATGTATTCAACCTCAGAAAATTTTAAACTCATTGGTTACACTGACAGTGACAATGGAGGCAGCATAGATGATAGGAAAAGCACATCTAGATACACATTTCATTTTGGTACAGGTGTTATTTCATGGGTTTCAAAGAAACAGCCCATAGTAACTCTATCTTCAGCTGAAGCAGAGTATGTTGCAGCAACAAGTGCTGCATGTCAAGCTGTCTAGATGAGGAGAGTCTTAAAATACTTGTCACAGAACCATCAAGAACTGACAACAATCTTCTGGGATAACAATTCAATCATAACATTATCAAAGAATCATGTGTTTCACAAGAGAACCAAGCACATCGACACAAGGTTTCATTTTATAAGAGAGTTGGTGAATGACAAGGAAATTTGTTTGGAATTTTGCAGGTCTGAAGACCAACTTGCTGACATCTTCACAAAGCCATTGGAAAAGGACACATTTCAGTATCTGCGTAGTTATCTTGGAATGACAAGTTCTCCACAGTGAACTTTGTCATAAACAGAGCATGTCTAAGCTCTAAAACATTTTGTAAATTTTGTTTTAAAAATCCCCATCTGCTCATAATTAAGGGGGAGTGTTGAAAAATGTAATTACTTGCAGATCTGTACTTGACTTCCAACCGACTCTATCAAAGTCTGTACAAGTCAAGATCTTGTCTGTCAGTCTGACAAGAATGAAAAGTCCACGAGTAGGCAACGTAATCAAAGGTAAGTAGTGAGCCAACTTAGTCGAAGGCAAGTAGTGAGCCGACTTGGTCGAAGACAAGATGAGAGCCGACTTGGTCGAAGTGACAAGTGATCGAGGTAAAAACCGGTTGGACAAGTAAGTCGAAGTAATTTTGGTCGAGTGAAGGACCGACTAAAATTTATAAACGTGTCTAGTCAGACATAGACAAGTTTCATCCGACTAGAAAAAAGGTAAAGTGGTCAGCATGAAAAGTAAAAGTTAAAATTTAATATCGACTGAGCCCTAAACCCAAGTTTAGTAGGCTTGGTTTTGGCTATCATTCCCCACCCACATGAATAGGGGCATGAGATTTCTCAACCTCCCAAATGTGGAATTCGAAGCGGTTTTGTACCTCATCTGATCCAGCAAGAAGTAAGATGACTAGTCATGGCCTAAAGACCTTGGACAAAAGGAAGGGAATGTCATCAACCACTCATAACTGTCACTCGATGTAAGATATGGTCTACTACTGTATGGGGATTTATGTAAAAACCCTTCTAGATGGGTATATACCTGAGGGCTTCTTAGAGTAAGAATTGTAGGATTAGGTGTGTTTTCTATAAATTTAGTCATCCTGTTAGGATCTGGTTTGCAGCTTTGCTACACGACTTTGCTACACGACTATTAGATTAGCTCTCCACTCCACTGGAGTGGCTGTTCTTTCCAATGCTTTAAAAACCTCCTTTAGTTGTTAGTTTTTTCTGTTATTTCTTTGCTGCATAGCTGTAAAAACTCATGAAAATTGTACCCATGGAGTCTATTTTCCTAATGGGTAGGCTATTCCATCATTTTGCAGAGATTAGCACACCATGAATACACTTTCTGTGAGGTGATTTACAGTTTTCTCATTAATTTTGTGTAGTTACATCAATTCACTCTGAATTCTTAGTGGCATTATTTATTATTTTGCAGTGGGTTTATTATCCTTCATTCTCCACGAGCATAGTAACTAATTAAATCTATGTATTTTCAACAAATTTATAGGTTTGAAGTAGATCTGTTCAAAAAATTTATAGGTTTGAAATAGATCTGTTAAAGAAATTCGCCATGAGTTTGCCTTGGGAGCAATCCGGACCCAGGGAAATTTCAGTAGGTAGATATGAGTTTGGATGGGGAGCCTCACCAGATGCAGCCATAAGGACCCACCAAGCACAACTGTGCCACCACCATCACCAGTCCTGTGCTGAGAGCCATTGTTGTACTTGTAGGCAGCGCTTTACTGTTGGTAAGTTACTACAAGATTTTTGTCAAGTGTTGCAAAGCTTCTCGAGGAGACCTTTTTTCAGGAGGAGATGCAGGATTTTTGACTGTGAACATAATATACACATCGATTCTTATTCACTGGAACAATTCCAAGACATAGAAGGCTGGCCTAGATGAAGGAGTGATCAGATCCATTCCTCTGTGTAGATGTACAGTTGGCACTTCCTCTGTGCAGACTTACAATTGGTACGTCTACTCTGCTAGATCGAGGCTATGGACACGGGGAGACTCGTCATTTGTGGTCGACAGACCACAAGACTTGCAGAGGAAGCAGGCCCCTTAAATAACACATTCGGTGTAAACATTCCAAAGCATTTCAAATCCTGCAAAAAACAATGTTAGAATTTGTAGAGTGAGGGTGCTCAAGGGTGTTTTTTGAGGGAATGATTTTATTTATGAGCTTAAAATCATGCAACAAACCAAATATTTAATTTAAATTTTGTAAAAAAATATCATCGGATTTTAGAAATATATATATATATATATATATATATATATATATATATATGGTTGAAAAGTCAAATAATACATGTGTTTAGATAGCTCCAATGCAAATGATGTCGAAGAGTATGCACTGGGTTCAAGGATTAGATAGGGTCTGTAGGATAAGGCTAGGCAATTTGATATGTTTGTTTTTCTTCTATATTTATGTTCTAAGCACTTTTTTGTGGATGCCTTTTTACTAAGTGATTATTTTTAGTTCGAGAATCCTTTTAACTCCTTTTTTTTCTTATTAGGCCCTTATTTTTTATGATTCTTTTAGTCTCTTCTTTTTTTATGTGTTTACATGGATGATTACATTTTTTGCCCACTCTTACTGACTACTTTTCCATGGTCGGAAAAAGGAAGGAGATGATGATTGATGATTGAAGGGGAAGTAGCAACAACACTCAAACAAAGGTCTTGGTAGAAGTTAGGGAATCCAGGGTAACTTACTACAAAACAATTGCATTTTTGATAGAGATGTTACTACAAAAATAAAATTCCATCCACTACACCATTCCAGCTAAGAGAATAACAAATGTCTCTTTCCCTTACTTGATAAAATGAGTGCACCAACAGACAATTCTCTAAATATATTTAACGCATTCCCACTTAAACACCATATCAGTTTTGGGTGTGATATTTGTGATATTAATGGATATCTCAATTAATATAACGATATTTTATACAGTCAGCAATTGCTTTTGGAATGTTCCTTTGCCCATAAATCCTTTGTGAGTCGTTTTGCAAACTTTTAAAACCCAATAAAAACAGAAAGCAATAAACAATCAGTAAATTAACAAGCCAACGTGAAACTAGATTACAGCAACAAAGAAAGGAAACCCAAAGACTCCGAAAGATAAATTCTAAGAATAAACATGATTGGGATTAGAAATTGGTAAAAGAAGAATTCTTCAATTCTCTAATTCCAAAATAAATTGGTCTCTTTTAACTCTACAATTCATGTAGCATCAGAGCCATAAACATTAATTTTCTTAAACGGTTTCTATTACTCGATTACACCATCAAAACAAATTTGGGTTGGTTCAACTCATTTACACCAACAATGGAACGAAACTCGAAGACAATGAACAAGAAATTATGAGATTGAGAATAGAAATTGCTCCTTTTAACACCAACCTAAAAATACTTATAGCATCACAAAGAATGAATCACAGCAATAAACACAGATTTCTAAAACTGTTTTAGAAAGATGCATTCACAATTTGCTCCATAAAAAACTAGACAGAACAATAGAGCTTCATGATATTGGTTTGCCTCGTGTAACAGATCAAGTTTCACTATTTACATAATTCAAATGTTAAAACTGTTGAATCTATTTCTATACTTGAAAAAAAATGAATTGAAAAAAAAAATTTAAAAACCAATATGTAAATAGTCCAAATTTAAAAACCAATATGTAAATAGTCCAAATTTTTTCAGTGAGAATTCTCTAATTCTATCTATCAGTCTCATAGCACCAACAGTAGGCTAAATAATAGTCTCATAATTCTAACAGTCTCATAGCACCAACAATGGGCTAAATAACAGTCTCATAATTCTATCTAACAGTCTCATAGGACCAACAGTGGGCTAAATAATAGTCTCATATCACCAACAGTACACTAAATATAGCTAATAAGATTTTTGAATGTTTCTAAATAATACTCTCTCCCATGGAACTATCCTCAGAGACGAATTGAAGAAAACACGTGCAAATGTTCCTTGTCATATACAACAATCAACATGTGAGATATGTATGCAACAATATGACAACAATCAACATATGAGATATGTATGCAACAATCAACTGTGGGAGAAGTGTTTGAGCAGAAGCAGCCAAGAAAACCAGAAAAGTGAACTATCTATCTATCCAGGACTAACAGCATAATGAAACCAAGACTCATAAGCATATTGAAAGTATGATAAGCATGCACAGAAACCAAAATTGCCAGTTGGCACATTCAAGTCCACCAATAAACAGAAATCAAAACTATAGATGCAGAAATTCAATATACTGTATAGGATGTGGGAAGATATGATAGGTTATCTCAGAATATTTAGGAATGTGTTATGAAATGCAATAATCGTGACCTGATTTTGTTGTTATCCATGCTATGAAGAGGCATCCACCTATGTGTTCTTTCATGATGTTGTAAAAGGTCAATTTATGTTTGTCATTAAAAAAGAAAATAAATAAATTACATGTATTTTTATCAATCCCTAATAAGTTGATGACATCAAGTAACTATTTAAAAAGATAACATGACATCTAGCAATTACTATTGTCATAGATAGTCAGTTGGGTAAGGAACAAAATTAAGAAATTAAATGGATTTTATCAAATTAGTAATCATTTTAGAGATAATAGACAAAATTAAGAAATTAAATGAATTTTTATCAAATTAGTAATAAGTTTAGGGATATAGCCGTTATTATTTTCTATGGATATTCCAATGCGTGACTTCCTTTTTCATAAGGATTGTGGACGTGGAATAAAATACAATTATTTTCAAAAGTACAATCAAGTGTTTCACTTTCTTTTTTATAAGAAAAAATACAATGAATGGCTCAAGAAGTTCCGAGGAGTGTTGTTGTATGGAAAAAAATTATTTTCCAAAAAAAATAAAAATAAATAAAGCTTTCTCAAAAAGAATTAAATAAATCTTTCTGAAAGCAAATAAAATAAAGTTCATATAGTAATAAGTTTAAGGATAATACCTCACATCCAAAAACTATTTTTAAGAAATAGTCAGTTACAAAGATAGCCAACTAGGTCACATCCATGGTCATGAGGCAAAATAAAAAAAAATAGTCCAAAAATATATTACTTTGTATTTTATTTTTTTTAAAGATTTCAATTAAAAAAAAGAAAAAAGATAAAGATAAAAGATAGACAGCTTTTCATCTTAAAAGTTAGTATTAATAACAAAACCAAAAAAACACAAACCCTAGAAAATTTAACTGCAACTATAATGAAGAAATTCAAAACATGAATCACAAAAAAGTGAAAACTAAAAATTTAAATTTTATATATTCAATTTAGAATAAAACAAAAGCTCTAATGGCGAACTCTATTTGGATCATATGAAATTAAGGTCATAAATTAAAATAAGATTGTGTCTTCTTCCATGATATCTGGTTGATTGATGAATTATTTCAAGATTGAACATAGGTGGGAGGTAGCAACTTTCAAGGCCAATTTGCCGAAATGGCATAAAATAAAGCTCAACCTTAGTTATCTTCCACTCTTCTTGATATGAGAGGTTTGGAAGGAAAGAAATGCCTCCATTTTCAACAATCTTAAGAAGAATAATGATATTATCTACCTGAATTTTGTGTCATCTTTTATGGAGTGTAACAAATTGGAAGTATTCAGTACTGAAAGAAACATTTGCACCTTCCCTACCCTTGTTCATGAACATCCGGTTGGATTCTTTCATGGGACAACTATGAAAGGTGCATGTGGATCTAGGATAGTCCTAAAGTTGGGGAATGGCATGGCTATCAATGGATGGACTAAGGAAAGAGTTGGAACTAATATGAGAGTTGAAGTGATAGGTCTGTGGTGTTTACTCTTTTGTGTAGGAACTTGGGGTATCAATCATCTATAGGGTCTTGGGGATTCTCCAGTCATCATCAAATGGGAAATGGGGGAGGCTCAAGTTAAGTCTTTGGAAATTAAGCACTGGTTAACTAGTACCAGATGATAAAATCATTTTCTTTTATATCATTCAACCATATTTACTCAGAAATGAATGTTGAAGCTGACACTTTATCTAAGCACGAGCTAGATATGATGGATGGAAGACTAAGTTTCTCCCACTTTGATGCACCCATATGTGTTGGAACTGGAAATTTGAATATGTTCAAATAGGCAATCCTAAAGTCTGGTTTCTATTGATGAAAAAAGACTAGTGCTGAAAGTATTGAGTGCTAACTCTTATGTGTGTCACTTTTTGGCACAAGAACTATATCTCTACTGATGCCTCTGAATGAGGAGGAATTCTATTTTAAATGTTATTTATAGCCTTTTTAACCTCTTTGAAGATCTTTTTCTGATCTTTGGACATCTTGTAAATCTGATAAAGCTTTAAATAATATAAAGTTGTTTTTTCTTTCATGAAAAAAAAAAAGATTATCCTAAAACTTTTACCAGAAAAAAGGTCATATCATCTTCTTAGGAAAATTTTCAACTATCCATAATACTTTCAAAATAAAAACCCTTGAACCCTATGAAATTAAAGTCATAACCTAAAATTTCATAATACTTATAAAATAAAACCCTTGAACCCTATGAAATTAAAGTCATAACTTCAATAAAATTATCTTAAAATTTGTACCAGCTTAAAAAACAGCCATCTTAAGTTAGAATTTTTCAACTATCCATAATACTTTAAAAATAAAAACCCAGCAAAATAAAGAGTCATCATACTAAAAGTCTTCAACTATCCATAATACTTTAAAAATAAAAACCCTTAAACCCCAACAATGCATCAACATAGGAGTTCTTAACACATCCATTGAAGCTAACCTAGCACAAAATAATTTTGAATATTATGAGCTAATAAAGTTTAACATCTCTCAGAATTTCAAAAATAATTAATTAAAGCTTTGATTTACTCTTTAAGACTTTCTGTTGTCAACACTCCTATGCTCTATATCACTGAGTAAAGAAAATTCTTGGTAATATATGTTGTTTCGTTCTTTTAAAGAAAATTCTCATAAACTGAAAACTCACAGATAGGTCATGACAGAAACTCACATGAGATGATGAGACCGTTTCCAAGTTAATCCTCTATCCTCCTCCTAGTTCGATGTTGACTCTTCTTCACCTTCACCTTGACTTGCCGAACAGTTTTTATAAAGTATCAAACAATGGTGTAAGCTAAATGTTCTATATTTCGAATCTTTTTTCCCAAAATCTTTTTAGACGAAATCTGTTTGGAATTACTGTTACTGTATGCTATTGCTGCTGAAATTGCACCATCAAGATTTGCAACAACTTTGGAAGAATCTGAACCCATTTCTACAATTGAAAAAATTGAAGTTTGATGAATGAAAATAACCAACAACAACCCAACAAAAAAATATCATCCCCGAAACGAAAAATATATATAATGATTAGCAAATATCAAATAGTTCAAAAAGATTATTACCCATTTCCTGTAGAGTGTCCAACATGCTCAGTCCGTTAATCAATATCGAGATTTGCGCCTCTATCTTTGAAAAATCTTCATTAGCGGTTTCGATCGCACTGGAGAGTTCGTTGATTTTGATTTTCCGCATCTTTTCTGGATGAGAAGCTTGCTCCTCTTTGAGAGTCTGAAGTTTCCTGGTCATGGTTTTCAACTCCTCTCGATCATTGTCGAGTTCACGCCGAAAGGAAAAATGAATGATGATAGGGTTTGTAGCTTTAATTCGAGTGTGAACATGTTCTGTATACTTCGTATCTTTCCATAACAATGGTAATCTTCATCACTAATCGAATATTGATGGTTGGGATTGTGGGCATTCAATTCGCTAGGTGGGGTATGAAAGCATGGTCTAATGGTGATGGGATTGCACAAAGGTATTGTCTAAACACACAAAGATTTTGGACCATTTTTTGGTGTGATTTTTAGTTATTATGGTAAAAATAAATAAAATTTAATTTCAAATCCGGCAAAAATAATGTTAGAATTTGCAGAATGAGGGTGCTTAGGGGGGTTTTAGGGCACTGATTTTATTTATGCACTTAAAATCATGTAGCAAACCATATATTTTTTAGATTTTGCTAAAACAAATCATCGAATTCTGACAAAAAAATGACAGAGAAGTCAAAAAATGTGCGCATTTAAACAGCTTTAGTGCAAATGATGTCGAGGAGTATGCAATGGGTTCAAGGATGAGATAGGGATCTGTACGATAAGGCTAGGCCTTTTCACATGTTTATTTGGCTCTTTTCTTCCATATTTATGTTCTAAGCACTTTGTGTGGAGGCCTTTTTAGTAAGTGATTATTTTTAGTTCGAGAATTCTTTAACTCCTTTTCATGTTAGGCCCCTATCTTTTATGATTCTCTTAGTCTCTTCTTTTTTTATATTTCTACATCAATGATTACATTATTTTTCCCACTCTTAGGGACTACTTTGCCATCGTGGAAAAATGAAGGAGATGATGATCGAAGAGGGGAAGTAGCAACAACACTCAGACAAAGGTCTCGGTAGAAGTTGGGGAATCCATGGAAACTTATCTCAATCAAATTATTCCTCCAGTTCATGACCAAAATTCCAAGGGAAAGGCATGGGTTAAAATTGACCAAGAGTTTGTTAAGGTTGAGGGTATCACTATGGATATGAGTCCCTCGGTTAGAGACACTCGATATAATTGCACTAGAGATATGAAATATTATGAGATATTCACTCTTTACTTATAGGTTGAGTCTCTATTAGGAAAGGTCCTTCTTGAAAACCAAGAATCAATAAATGAACTGCTAATGCAGATGTATGAGCTACATGAAAGAAACAAGAAAATTTAGGGCAAGATGAACATTATTATCAAGGAAACTACATGACTAGACCTTATTTCCTTAGCCCTTACTTCGACCCCTACTTCAGCTATCGACTCCTCTCTTATGCAAGAGATTCCTTTATTTCCTATTTTAGATGATGAATTAGAAGAATAGTTTAGTTGCTTTGTATAATGACTTTTTGAATCCCAATTAGCATAGGTAAGATACGACGACGATAGTTTATTTTTCTACTAAATCAAAACTATCAACACCTTTTGGATCTCAAATGACAATTTATTGTTCCATATGTGATTTGGTTTCCCATAGGGAATACATGAATTGATTATTTTGTAAATTTAGTTTAAAGTAATATAAATCAGGGTAACTTAAAAAAAATAGAATAAAAAATAGACTAACATTAATGACTTGCTGCACAATTCCTATCTTATTTTGGTAGAAGTTTCCTTCCAAAATGAATGAAATTAATCGTCTTCCATATTTCCATATTTAATGTAGTAATATTATATAGTCTATTTTAAAGTCATTATCATAGACACCAAATTGATGTGTAAAACCCCCTTATTTGTGGGATACCACATCAATTATATTTATAAAAAATTAATTATATCTATCCAAACTTAACCATAATGTTGAAATAGTTAACAATGTAAACATATATTTAGAATTGAAGTGCAAACATTAACTAGAATTAATTATATATGTGCCTTTAATGTTTTCTATATCAGTGGGTCTTCTGGTGGTCTCTAAACATTCTAATCAGTTATTACACATTCTCTTTGGATATGTCTTATATGTTAATGTTATAATGAGATAGAGTTATTTATTGAATATTTCTTAGAAGCCATTTGGTATGTTATACTCAAATCCCTTATCCTTATGTGAAGGATTTGGGGGTCTATTGGTGGAATAGAGTGGTTTTCACTCTTCCTATTCGAGATCAAACTCCCAATGAGACATTGGCTCATTCTGATAAGGTTAGAGGGATAGGAATCCCAATTTGAGTTTGGATTTAGATTAATTCTGCGGTCTCTAGATGTATCGACCCTTTATTATTTCTCTGGTTTCTAGATGCCTCGACCCTTACAAAGTCATAAATTATTAGTATATCATCCCTTATCCTCAGAGATTCATATTTACTCTTATATTGTAATGTTCTGGGATATAATATTACAAATGTGAAAACTAATACTGCTACAAATTTAATTAAAAAACTGATATAAATCTTGCAGACAATCAATAAAATTTTGGACTATGCACATAAAGGTATTTTATTGAAAAATTCATAAGCATGGAAGTGAGCAGAGGGAAGCAACCAAGGAAACTTTCAGGACATAGAATTCATATTATTTAACACATTTAGATTGGATACCATTCAGGTTCTAGAGTCATCTATGCTGAAACTTACTCCCACACTTTAGGGTCATACAACTGTGAAACTAAGAAGATTCCTTCAGATCCCTTCAACTAGAGGCTTAGGGAAATGCATACATATGAGATCAGACATTAATATAGCATTGAATAGTGTTTGGAATAGTTTGGAACAGATCTATATAGGTTTCGGAAGTTTAGGAGAGAATTGGGAGAATTTGGCAAATTTGTCTTGGTGAGGCCCTGGACAATAGATGATGTCAAAACAATGTACAAACTCAAATAATTTTATGTCTAAAGATTTCGTTGGAAATATGTATTTTTTATTGACTCAAATCAACTTCCATAATCGAAATTTGATGAACAAAACTCTCATAATTAAATAGACTATGAGATTAGTTAATTTTAACTAGTTATCTAGCTAGGGTGTAGAGTAAAGCATGAAATTTGTATCAGAATGACTTCGGTACAGATAATGGAATTTCATAGAGGCTAATAAAAAATTACTTAACATATTACATCAGTCATGCTCCTGGTCATTACTCATTTACTAAAGCAATAAACTGATCAAAAACCCTCATTTTAATGAGAAATTAAGCTCATACATGGAAGACTTTCTATGTGAGCGTATTGGAAAGAAATATTTACAATATAACATATATTTTAAACTATTGTTTAGTGGGTGATTCACATGAAAGAGAAGTGAAGGACTAACCACTCCAAATGGAGCTCAAAACAATGGGCAGGAGGCCCAAATTTGACATTAGGATGAATGGGAGCGTAAGTGAAGATTTCACTTCACTGGAGCTCCAATTCACTGAGGAAAATGGCTGAAAAATACATCTGATCTAATATCATGGGTAGGTCATTAACTTATCCACACCTGCAATGAGAAATGAAAGGGAGGAGGAAGAATGAGGAAGGAAGGAATTGGGGCACATCTCCCAAAGGCTGAGGCACATTTCTCAGTAGAAGCAATGTTTCACATAAACATCAATCAATCATAATCCAAACTATGTCAAGGAGCTCCCTTTTTCTTTTTATAAACCTCTAGTGACTTGTTTAGCAGGTATAGGTAACCTGTGAGAGCAAGTTATCCGCATATAAACCTAACCCTAACCATGAATGTGTCCTCTTTGATAATTTTATCAAGTTTGAGTCCTCAAATATGTTTCCCATTATTGTATCCTTCACCCCATCTGGAAATTGTTCTTTCCTTGCCCCATAGTTGTTATTTTCCCTATGACAACTTTTCCTGGCTTCTCTACTTTTGTGAATGAACTAAAAAATGGAAATTGTGCCCTCCTTTGGTCTGATGTTTCCTTCTTTTCATTATGACAACTTTTTTTGCCTTCTTCTTTTGTCACTGCACTCCTAAGTAGCAATTGCGCCCTCCTTTGGTATGATGTTTCCTTTTTAGATCTGATTTCTTTTTTCATATCTTTTGGAACTTTTCTTCTACCTCTGACTACTTTATTTTATCAGTCTTCTTGTCCGTTTCTAAATATTCTCCTTGGAAATTTGGCTTCCCCATTTCACCCCCATGACATGGAACTTCTTTTCCACATATTAAATTGTTCAATAATTAATAATGGAAATAATTAAAATCAAGTACATGCCTTAATAATTATCATGTAGAAAAATTTCCATAGGCTATTTAATTAATGCCACTTAGTCCCCCTAGGTGTTTAGCAAGGTCTACACTTTTGGTGGTCAAAATGTGTAGAAGTGATAGTCCTCCCCTCCCAAATATTCTTGTCCTCAAGAAGAAGCACTCCAAAGTACTACAATTTGCTCCACCATGTTTCTTTTGCACCACTATAATCTTGGTCATTTCCCAAATGACCACCTATGAAAACAAAATTGTTCACCCACTTGAGGTAACTAAGTAGAATTCTTGGATCCCACTACCTCCTTTGCTAGGATCCAAATACTACTACTCTCTTTGGAAATCTACCATTCCCAAGAATGCCAGGGTCCTAGGCTAATTTTTTCCCCATTCTACTCATCAGTAACAACACCAAAATTCTATCATCATAGAAGATTAAAATCATGATGTGCAAATCATACCACCATACTAAAAGTTGAGAACTCTTAATGCTAAATTGGAAATATGTGATAATTCCCCACCCAACATAGAATTCTTTATACGCCTGATGCACAATAGCACTGAAGCTCACATTTTTGTTGATGCAATGACATATGTGTGAGTCCCATGTCCAACCTTAATGAGTATAGGCATCATCCAACCAACATGTATTCCCAAACTGCTCACAATAATATGATGCATCACAATTATATCCAAAAATGCAAGCAGGGAAAACATATATAAAGTGTCCCCTCATCCAACTTAAGAGACTAAGTTACCCTCCAACCACTAGGGCCATGTGAACACTCCCAATGGATCAACTCTCTACCACTAGTCAAAGGGTACAAGCATCCATCCAACTGTGTGGATTTCTTCCACAAAGACCACCTTATGCAAGATATTTGTCTCATCAAATCGTCTTGGTAGGTTTCTTACTGAGCTACCTTCCATTGCTCATGAGCAGAATATTTTTCTACAAGGAGACTCCATGTGTGACATGTAATATTCCACCTAATCCATATGTGGATGGATGGAATCAAGTGACAGAAATATGTTCCTATGTGGCTGCTAGGAGGGTGATGTTTCATTCAACAAGTTATCATGAACACTTAGGAAAGCCTCCAACTCTTCTTGTTGCTCCAACAAGGAAAATTCGCTCTCCCAATTTTCATCCCCACTTCATGAGGCAGAAATAGAAGTGTGGGTATAACTATGAATCATATCTCCGCAACACTTATCTATCCAACTTATGGCTACCCCATATTCATCTTCATATGACTCTTCCATGGGGAAGAGATTCTTTCAAGAAAACAATTACAGTTTTCTCTGGAAAAGAGCAAGTGCTTGGTTCTCATCAAACTTGTCTGCGCAGTCCTCAAGCACCTGAAAAACCAAGTGCATCTCATGATCCAACATCCCATGATATTCCTCCATATTTTCAAGAATGTAATCAGCCTTGTGAATATGGATGAATGGTGTGTAGGATGGTAGGTAAGACCTTTGTAACTTCTCATGAAGTTTCTCTATCACCATCTTGGACTCTTGGAGTGCACATTGAGTGTTCTTCAAGGAATCTTGGGTGGTCATCAATTCCTTTGTGAGATTGCAAATTCCTTCTTCATCCTTCAAGGATTCTCTATGCAACAACTCCATAAGCTCAAGTAAAATGTCTCTATCAGAAAGCAACTGCAGAAAATTACGTTTGGTAATTGTCACGGCCTTCTGAAACTTCTCCATGTCTTCCATGTAAGGTCTATCCTCCAACTTCCAACAGAGATTTGTCATCAATGCATTGGTTTCATGGAGAGTCTGTAGGGCCTATTTGATCTTGCACTCATTCATATTCAGTGACCCTAAAAGGAAACAAGGTTCTATCAGATGAACCTCTTCTTCCTCCTTTTCTCTTGGATCAACTTCATGAAACTCCAGTGGTGATGTGGAAGTTGATCTTGGGACATTTTCTTCAAGTGGAATATCTATGTTACCAAAATAGAGAGGTGGAAACCCCTCGATATATTCCTCACCAATGGCAAGAATCTCCTTTGATGTGGCTGAAACTTCACTATGTTGCAAGAGAGTGAACTTTGTTCATCCATTTGCATCATATTTTTATTCTTCATATTTCTTAGTTCACACCTAGCTAGTGGGGGCTTGTATTCCAATTCATTAGGAAGTTTATATGATGATATTAGATCTGATCTATGTTCTTCTTTTGGATCTGGTCCAAAATATTCCTTATCACCATTGACAGTATCACCCTCCTCTGTATTGATTTTGGGTTCACTAACATATAAACTAGTAGTAAATTCATCTCCCTCACAATTGTCCTTCATCTTCCAGTCCTCATATGAAAGTGAATTCTTTTAATCCTCCTATGGATCAGATGGTTGTAGTTGAACATGATTTCTGCAAAAATTAGAACCTTTATCATCCACGTTCTTCATCTTACCATCTTCCTGAAGTGATACTAAGTTGTCCTGCTCCTCCACCAAATTTTCTGGTTCACACCCAAGCAATGTTGTCTTGTTTTCCTCTTCCTTATGTGGCTCAAAGGTGACTGTAACTCTAGTTTTCATTCTTCTTTTGGATCTTATCCAAAATATGTCTCTTCACCACCACATGTACCAAAATCCTTAGCAATGTTCCAAAGATCACTCACAAGGAAACTAGAAGTTATTTCATCCTCATCCTCTTCTAGGAGTAATGGGGAACAAGCAAGATATTCTGGAGCACCTTCTTTCAAATAAATTGAGGTTTCTCCTTATTTAATGGTACTATCATCATCACTTGCAGAGACTCTTCTTGAATAAAAAACAAAGAATCCCATAATGCTTGAACATGTCGATGGATTTGACGAATATTCACTATTGGTTCCTTCTTCCTCCTCTTTGCTCAGAGAGGTGGAACAAATTGGTTCCTCTAGGAATGATTCATTGCTCATGAAAGAATAATCACCTACATCCTTGGCCTCAAATCCAAATTTGCAATAAAAATACTCTTTGAAAGGAATGGATTTACAAAACTCTCCCCCCAAGGAAAGATACTATTTTGTGTGGTGGTGCAAGTTTTCACTTGCATCTATCATCTTTTCTAAATCCTTCTTAGGATTAGCCATTGGTTGTTCAACCATCCTGTCTTCATATTCCTCATTTTCACAAAAGTAGCCATCCTTAACTCTTGACATTTGCAATCCATCATTAACATAGATCACCTATTCTTCTTCAACAAACTAATCAAAGTCATCATCTTCAACTACTGGTACAATCATCATGGTTGCAACTTGAATTCGTGATCTACAAATATTTTTCACTAAGATATTAATTTTCACAGGGGTGAAGTAAAGTGATTTGATACCATTTTCATGTTCCGGGATTTGATATACATATATAAACACTAATACTACTGCAAATTTAACTAAAAATATGATATAAAACTTACAGACAATCAGTAAAATTTTGGCCTATGTAGATAAAGGTATTTTACTAAAAAAATCATAGGCAGTGACGTGGGCAGAGGGAAGAAACCAAGGAAATTTTTAGTACATATAATGCATCTTCCATAACACATTTATATCACAGACCATTTAGGTTTATGAGTCATCTATGTTGAAACTTACTCCCATGCTTCTAGGTCATCCAACCGTGAAACTAGGAAGATTCCTTCTGATCCCTTCAACTAGAGGATTGGGGAAATGCACAAATATGATACCAAACATTAATAAAGTAGTAAATAAGGTTTGGAACATTTTATAATATATATGGATGGGTTTGGGAAGCTTAAGAGAGAATTGGGATAATTTGGCAATTTTGTCTTGGTGAGGCCTTGTGTAGTGGAGGCTACTAAAACAGTGTACGACCTCAACTTATTTTCTGTATGAACATTTGGTTGGACATAGGGGTAAATGTTGGCCAAAAACCACCAAACAATCCTCATTGACAGGGTTTATCACTCTGTCAATGCCCAACCAGCGTGATCTCCCTGAGCACCGGCCCAGACAAGTTTTACCCTACCCGAAAACACTTGTAGAGTGGATGAAGTCTCACCAAATATGCTCGAGGGAGAGCTGTCAGAACCAAGTTTCCGGTAGTAAGGAGGAGGATCGGGGAATCAATGATTTATTAACCTAACTATCATATCTAGAAGAGCCATTTATCAGATATTGCAGTATTCATTGCAGATCTATTGGTTCAATCACGGATCTAACAGATTGTATCAAACATCTATTAATCGCAGAAGTATTACATTCATAAAACAGAGCCATTGCGGTAAATAAATATAGAAAAATAAATTGTGACATAATAAAGGGAAACAAGGACAAAAGTTATTCAACTCAATATCTATCATATCATATTCATTGCAACAGATCCAAAACAACAACTATCTTCCTCCACAGCAAGAGGAAGATCAATCCACAGAGTCACATACAAGTCACAAAAGATGCAATCACTCACTTCAGTCTCATATCATACACATTTATCCTCTTTTCTTCTATGTCCCTATATTTTCAATTGAAATTCTAATATATATATAGGCTTGTGCCTTTACATTTAATGTCCACTTCTAACTAAATTCCTTACTTATTTAACCACTAATAACCTATATCCAAAATATGTGGTCAATCAATACAAAAATATGCAAAAAATATTCAAAAGTGGTTTGTTTTCTGCCCATCGCGCTATCTTTGGCTTGAACGATGTTGCGTGAGCTTGCACAGACTCCGCAGAACTGTGCAACTCACTTACCCCAAACCCTTGCCAACAGGCCCCCAATGCAATTTTGTGGCTTGTCCTCAAGCCACGATAGATGGCCATGGTGTCTTCCTCGATATTGAAGAGATGAAACCATCACATATGCATCAATGTGCGACTGTTTCCATATTTTCTGACTCACAGTTTGGATGCAACTACTTCCTTCAATGTCAACTGCTACAGACCTTGGAAACCTACTGAACTGGTGTAACCTGCAATGCCATCATGCTCCAACTTCTATGAATACTACATTCTTCTCCATTTTTTGTCTCCCTTCAAAAAGTGTCTATTGGCCCAGTATGGAGCCCCGCATCTGACCACTTGGTCCTTTTAGGCTCATCCGGCGCTGCCTGAAGGACCCGGATCCCTGTTTCTACAGACTTAGTCAAATGTGGTAGGAATTTTGGTCCCATACGGATTCCCCATGGGTGTCTGAGTCAGCACCTCAGACCAACTAGGAGAAACTGTTATACACCTGAATGGCACCTCTCCGTCCAAGTGCGAACATCCCTCATGTTGGCACACAAAAGGACACTTATGGATAGAGGTTTGCCCAAAACACTATAGCTTGGCTTGTCATGAAATACATGCTTCCTCCATCAAACTAGTTACTTTGCCATTTTTGACTATATTGAGGTACTCACGACTATGATTCTATATAACTCGTGCATCACTCGCGAGTCTCCTTTACAGCAAGTTGTGAATCCATGTATTTGCGGGTTGCGCTTATATATAGTCATGAATAATTCGTGGGTTGCTCTACTACAGACCCGCAAATGTATCTCAACATTAAAACATAAAAACACTCACGCTAATGGGAAATTAGTTAAGTTATTTAACTTAATTTCCTTAACTGATGTAACCTCCCTAACCTTCGAGAACTGCCTTATTTCATCCATATATATACAGGCCTTGGGGAGGGTGTTGATTACTTACACTTGGAGAGCAAAGTTATGCTAGTGGAGTTTATACAAAAGTATTCGGAGCAGTGAACTCAGAATCCTTTGGTTGCAGAGGAGTCCTTGTCTCAGGCATTGGATTGTATCTGAACTCTTTCCATTATTGATAATAAAGAGATTACTTCTTCCATATGTGTTTCATGTGTATTGGTCTGATAATTATTTATGCTTATGCATCTTATATGTGATTTATCTAACCTGCTTATACATATATGAATCATCTTGTATCTGGAAAAGTGTTTCTTGACAGGTGAAAGAGGAGCAATCTTGAAGACTTTGGAAGTGGAACAGAGAAGAAGAAGATTAGCAAGGATCGACCTTCATTTAACAAGTAAGTCCTTTTGATATTCCTATTTCTTATTCTGCACTTTAGAAGTCAATTGTCTGCAAGTAATTGAGTATGTTGGTAACCCTAGACCTTAGGTTATTAGGTGTATAATCCTGTACAACAGAACTGGCGACTCCACTGGGGAGCCCGGGCTACTGTAGGTTGTTTTCTGTCCTCCTGACCAGTTTTGCTTGTGAGTCTGTTTGTGATTTGTTATCCTGTGTCAATACTTGCTTAAGCATTTGAAAGTCCTAGGTTTTTTCTTGATTTTTTGAGAAAATTTTTATACCCATTCGCGGGTTGTCTTTTTAGACAGTCACGAATACTACTGTGCATTCGCGGGTTGTTAGACTAGACAGTCACGAGTCAGTCGCGAGTTGGTCTTAGTGACAGTCGCGAATACTCCTGGAAGTGGGGATTTTTGAGATAAGTTTTGGTTGTTCTTCTCTTTGTTTGGCCCCTGTTTCTGAGTGGTCTTTCTTTAAGAATGCTGTGTAGTAGGTCTGAGTACTATTGGTGATTACATTTCCTTGATTTTTCGGAAGCTCTTGAGTCTTTTTGCTTGGGTTATTTACTGTTTGCATACTGAAGTGTTTTGGCCTGTTTGGGTAGTGGGTTAAAGTGTCTTAGTCCAGATCAGTGATCGGGTCTTGGGCTCAGTTTTCCAATCTGTCTTCTGACGGTGGCTGGTTGTCACTTGCCTTTGTAAGTCTGCATTGATTCTTTGTCATTGTTTGCACCCAAGCTAGGGTTCCTAGCCTTCCTTCATTGGTTTTCTTTTGGTCCTGTTAGCCTGTCTGCTTCAGTCTATTGCTTTTATACAGTTTATAAGTGTCAAGTTTGCTCAAGCTTTGTGCATTGTAGATGCATAGTAGAGTTTTGATTATTTTTAAAAGTGAAAAGAAAACATAGTTAAAGCTTTTGCATTGTGATTTTTGCATAAGTAGTGTTCATTTCAATTTAAAAACATTACATCAAAAACTACAAAAACATAGGCTTAGTTTCTTTCATCGTTGCTTTCAATTCATCAATACATATTTGCAAAAATTAAAAAAGAAGTTTGTTTTTATAATGGCAATTTTGCTTTGAATACACCTTTACTTTCATTTGTTTCTTGTTTGAGTCAAAACATCATACAGTATACCACTCCATTTCCTCTTGAGTAAAGAACAACCCTTTAAAATAAACAAAAATTTACTAGTAAGTTTTGTTTCCTAGGGGCCTTT
Source organism: Pseudotsuga menziesii (assembly GCA_001517045.1). Lineage (NCBI taxonomy): Eukaryota > Viridiplantae > Streptophyta > Pinopsida > Pinales > Pinaceae > Pseudotsuga > Pseudotsuga menziesii. The sequence goes on along the minus strand of LPNX010523555.1, from coordinate 237,473 downwards.
CACCTACTAGCTTAGGCTAGACGTGTGGGCTAGGGAGTGTAAACTTCCCACAAGTTATAAACTCAGACGTAGTGGACCTTTCTTTAGGGAAATCCTTGACTATATGACTGTATCTGGGAAGCTCCTCTCAAACAGGAGTTAAGCACTAGGCCACGTGGAGGCTTGGACAGAGGAGATAACCCTCCGAATCCTTGCCAAAATGTAACCCAGGACTTTTACGCATCTGGGGATTCTGTCCTAGACAGAGTTTCAGGCTCAGCTACCCTACCCATGCGTACGATTTCAGCTGACGAATGTCCCCCCAGACAGTTGGTATTGCCAAGGTAGCCTTTAGTCTCTTGTCTTTTTAGTGTTCATACCTAGGTAAACTGGAAGGTTATTTCTGGTTCACCTTGAACAGGCTTGGAAGGTAACCCTTGTGGGAAGTGTAGGAGGGTGGTGGGTGATTCCTCTGCTTGTGCCTAAGAACCACCTTAAGGACGCTAAGTAATTGTTCATCAGCTTTCTTCGGGAAAGTATATCTTTTACCCTGGTTTGATTGCTTGAGACTCTAGGAAATTTTAGTGTATGCTCTGTGGTTTTCCTGTGTTTAGTTGGCCTTAGGGTGTGATTTGTTAAATTTTTAATTCTGGAGGACCAACCGGTTAGAAGGTCAAGAAGGTTGAGAAACCTTCCTCCTATCACTGCATTGGAGCCTCCACCTTTACCTCAAAGGCAGAGATTAGACACAAAGGGTTCATTTGAACCTGTAGGAACATGTGAAGTGCTTGGTGAACTAGAACTCATTGCTAACCGTTTCAATCTTGACACAGTTGAGATAGAAGAATTGTAGACTGATGAGTTTGCAAGAAATTTTAACTCCCCCTTGACTGACTTAAATGATCCTGTGATCGTCTAGGTTAGGCATTTTGATTCACCAATGCTAGGTGTACCTGTGGGTAGAGTCATGTCTTCTGCAGAAGAAATTTCTTTTGTGTTTACCTCAACCATTCCAGTTGAAGGGGTGCTACCTCCCCCGATCAGTACCCCTAGATCTAGTTTTCCTTCTACACCTTTGACTCCAGCGAGCCAGGTGGTTCAACCACCGGTTCACTCAAACATAGGAGGTACTTTTGGTAACACGGTTGCTGGGATTCCCAGTATACCTAACATTCCTTCTTCCTTCCCTTACACTACCCAGAGTGGTCCGGTATGATCCTCAGCTTATGTCCAAGGATTTCCTTTGAATGGGGGCCACATTCCCCCATCCAGTCCATACGTAGGTCCATCTCCTTCATATGTAGGAGTGCAGTTTGGGAGCAACACCTCTTACGAGAAGAGCTTCCAAACCCCTATTTCAGTCCCATACACGAGCTCTCCCTTTTCGTTGTTTAGTGGAGGGATACCTGCTCCAGTATTTCAGACCCCTGCTTCTATGGGGACATCCCGAAAAACTTACACTGCACCTCCCACACAAAATCCTATGGCTTACGGATGGAATCCGTTTCAAAGCAACCTTCCCACTTCACAACCGGTGGCTGGGGGAAACCCCACTTTTACCCATGGGAATTCGGGGGCAGGTCCCTCGAATCCCCAAGTTGGCTCATTTACTACCCCGGTTAGGCCCAAACTTCCTTTCCTGGAAATTTTAAACTTGCCAGACTTGTCAAAGTTGATGAATGACCTAGTGAAGCATGACCCCTTGTGGCCACCTGTTACCACCAAATTGCCCTCGAACATCCCTAAGTTCAAAGGTAAAGCTGGTGAAGATCCTGGGGCACATGCCACCACTATTCACTTATGGTGTTCTTCCAATTCATTGAATGAGGATTTAATTATATTGAGGCTATTACAGAGGACCTTGACAGGTACGAAGGCAAAGTGGTATATCGAATTGCCTTCTGCTGCCTTTAGTAGTTTCTGGGATTTGGCTAGTGCTTTCCTTAGCCACTTTCAGCTTCCGGTTTGATACGATTTTGGAACAAACTTGTTGTCTACTTTTAGACAAAACAAGGCTACCCACATCTCAGATCATATCCAAGAGTGGAGGAGGCGAAAGAGCCTTATCAAAGCCACCATTCCTCCTGAGTTTCTATTAGAATGGTTCCTTAAATCACTGTTGCCATACATATCTAAGGATGTTTCCACATCAGGAGTAACGAATAAAGAAGAATCCATACTCAGGGCCCAGCAGTTAGACTTGATTTACTCACAGTCTGGGATCTTGTATGAGATCATCCCTGAGGCACCGAGGTCTTCGCACGAGGCGGAGAACCCTAAGCCTAGACCCCATGCCGATGGTGTGGTTGGGTCTGTTAACTCTCCCACCGTAGAGTATTTAACTAAGCAACTTCACCAGTTGTCTGTCAAACAATCTATGGTAGAGGTAGCAAAGGCTGCCCCCTCCCCCTAGAATGCAAATGTCTTTGCTCAAACCTCTCAGAAGGGCAATTAGTAGCCCGATGGGAAGAAAAAGAAAGGTAAGAAGGGAGAGGGAAACCAAAACAAGCCAAAGCCCGCGAACAATGCTGATGGGGGCAAACAAGAAAAGAAGAAGGTCAAGTTCCCTTGTAAGTTGTGCCAAGAGAACCACCTTACTCACCTTTGTGCCCTTATGGATCAAGACCAGAAGCTGCTCAAAGCTCAACAACCGGCTGTCCTGAAGGACCCGTTTCCCCAAGGACAGAACTCTGCTTCAGCTTCTAATGTAGCAGGGGGCACTCAAACTGCCCCTGGCCCTAATTATATCAACATGGTTCGATCTTCGACTTTGTTGCAAACCAGGAACAAAAACTATGAAACTGAGACTTCTGAGAAGGGTAAAGCTGTAGTTGAACCTTCCAACCCTCTCACGATAGAGAAGACTGCCGAAACTATGCCAAAGATAACGAAAGGTGTTTTCAAGAAGACTTTGCATAACCCTAATGCTAGGGCTACTTCAAACTACTCAGTGGTTGAAGATTTAGCTCAAACCCCATGTGCAATGTCAGCTTTAGAGGTGTAACATAGTTGTCCCGCCCAGCGGGATGCTCTCTTAGCAGCTTTAGGTAACATGGATTCTTCGAGTCTCATGGCGAAATTCAATTTGTCTAATGTCAAAATTCACCTGCCTTACCATGTAGCCCTATCAATAGACGTCGTCCATGGTGGTAAGACCATTGTAAGGGCAGTTGTTGATGAGGGAGCCTCTACATGTGTTATGTCCCTGGCCTGCTGGAAAGCTCTTGGATCCCCAGAGCTGGTCCCATCAAACACTTTACTTACTGCTTTTGATGGAAGGTCCTTCTGTCCTCATGGTATCCTATCAGCTTTCGAGCTTAAGTTGGCAGGAAAAGTAGTGTCTGTTGAAGTTAAAGTGATTGATGCTCCTTTGGACTATAATTTGCTCCTGGGAAGGAATTGGACTTATGCAATGTCTGCGGTTGCATCGGTTGTTCTTTGTGTCGTGGTTTTTCCACATGAGGGCAAGTTGGTTACTGTTGACCAGCTTGATTTTACCCGAAAAGGCCATTTAGAGTCTAAGGAATCCACTGTGCCATTGGTTGATCAGGCCAAACCTATTGCACAGAGCTTGGGAGCTGGAATGTACGCATCATTGATGGGCACATTTGTTCTTCCAGCCCCAGTGAATTACATTTGTTCTACTACTATGGGGAAGTCCATCACTACGGTTGTTGATAGGACTGATCCTTGGGTCCTCCCAACTCCCCATGAACCAGAAGTTCCCTTATCAGCAGTAGAGGTAGCTTATCAAGCCATCATTCAAGCTACTGCTGATCCCATTCCAGATCCTCTATTAGTCTCAGATGATCTGGAAGAAGTCTATTTGCCCGCATGGGCAGAAAACTCTTTATATTCCATAGATTGCTTAGATACAGTTTTACCTTCCGATGAAGCTATTCTGGAAGCTATGAGTGGACATGATAAGATTTGTGAGGATATTCGTCATTGATCCTATTTTCTTCCAGATCTGAGCAAGATAGAAAACCAAGAGTTTAAAGTGAGACTGTCAGATGATATTGAGGTACCTATCAACCCTTTGCCTAGTGAAGGAGTGTTTGCTTAGGGGAATATGGCAAACATTTCCGCCACTATACCCATCAATATCTCTGTGAACCCAGATGTCGTGGAAAACATCTATATAGGTGCAAACTGCTCTCTGGAGGAGATTTCCATATACACTGCCCTTTTCAAGGAATTCCACGATATCTTTGCCTGGTCATATGAGGAGATGCCAGGAATTGATCCATCTATTGTTCAACATGAAATCCGAACCTATCCTAATGCCAAGCCGGTTCGACAAAAATTAAGACCCATGAACCCGCGTAAAGCGACGGTTGTGAAGGTAGAAGTTGAAAAGCTCTTGAAAGCTAGTATTATATATCCCATCGCTTTGACTGAATGGGTATCCAACCCTGTTCCTGTTGATAAAAAGCAAGGGACTATTTGCATTTGTACAGACTTTAGAGACCTCAATAAAGCCTGTCCTAAGGACAATTACCCCACACCATTCATTGACCAGATCATAGATGCATGTGTGGGGAGTGAAGTGTTTTCGTTTATGGATGGTTTCTCCAGCTAAAATCAAATCCAAATAAAATCGGAAGACCAACATAAAAATGCTTTCATTTTCCCTTGGGGTACATTTGCGTATAGAAAAATTCCCTTTGGATTCAAAAATGTTGGGGCTACCTTTCAACGAGCCATGAAATTTGCTTTTCATAACATAAAAGCCATTGTGGAACCATGCCTTGATGATCTGCCTACATATTCTCACAAGAGGGTCCAACATCCAGATCATTTGAGGTTGATTTTTGAAAGATGCATATACTATAAAATTCGCTTGAATCCCCATAAGTGTGTTTTTTGTGTCGAGTCAGGAAGATTACTTAGATTCATTGTGTCTAGTAGAGGCATCCAGGTGGATCCATTGAAAGTTGAGGCCATTGTAAATCTTCCTCCTCCTCGTTCTCTCAGGTAACTTCAAAGCCTGCAAGGAAAGTCCAACTTTCTTCAATGTTTTATCGTTAATTATGCCAAGATCACTAAAGGTTTCATGCGCTTGCTCAAACAAGACACTCCTTTTGTATGGGATGAAACCGCACAACTTGCGTTCGAGGCATTGAAAAAAGTTTTGCTGTCGGCTCCTTTGTTATGCCCACCAGATTATTCTAGGGATTTTATATTATATCTGGCCGCATCGGAGTTTACCATTGGGGTAGTGCTAGTTTAGGAGGACGATAAGCTCGTTGAGCATGTCATTTATTATCTTAGTCGTGCTTTGGCTGGACCTGAGCTTAGGTACTCCCACGTCGAGAAGTTAGCCTTAGCAGCTGTTTATGCTGTGCAGAGGTTGCGCCACTACATTTTACTAAGGACCACCATAGTAGTGGCGGATGTGAATCCGTTCCAATATGTTTTATCCCGATGGATTTTTGTGGGGGAATTTAATAAGTCGATAGTCATTCTTTAGGAGTTTGACTTGGATTTTCAATCTGCTAAGTCTAAAAAGTCCTTAGTTTTTGCTAAACTAATAGCAAAATTTTCCACCGAAGAAAATGTAGTGGTGGAGGATGACTCATTCCCAGATGAAAAATTTCTTCATATCCACTTCTGATCCTTGGTACAGGGATATTCTAATATATCTCCAGACTTTGAAGTATCTTGCCGCTTACTCTAGGGAGGAACGATGTAAGTTACGCCTTCATGCCAAGAACTACCTCATTATAGGAGATACATTATATCGAAAAGGGGTAAATTCCATCTTGCATTGCTGCCTTACTCATGAGGAAGCGAAGATTGTCCTAAATGATTCCCATAGCGGAGCATGTGGGGGTCATTTATCTGGGTTAGCAATGGCCTAGAAGATATTGCGTGCTGGTTATTTCTGGCCCACGATCTTTAAATATTGTGTGGAAGCCGTGAAGCGCTGTCATCCGTGTCAGCTTTACACCAGAAAAATGCGGTCACATCCTGCTCCATTATTTCCTGTTGTCTCGGTAGGCCCCTTCATGAAATGGGGGATTGATTACATGACCTGCAACCCAGTCTCGGCTCGAGGGCATAAATACATCATTGTCGTTGTTGACTATTTTATGAAATGGGCAGAGGCAATGCCTACTTTCAAAGATAACGGGGAAACTGTAGCTTTCTTTGTTTTCAATCAAATTATTACAAGGTTTGGTATTCCCAAAGTGATTGTCACTGACCATGGTAGTCATTTTCAAAATAACATGATGACGGAACTGACCACCATGCTCAGATTTCGACAAGAACACTCTTCTCCATATTATTCGCAAGCAAATGGTCAGGTTGAGGCTGTAAACAAGACTTTGAAAACTATCCTTAAATGGACAATTGATACAGCCCGTTCTAATTGGCATATCATGTTATATCCTACTATTTGGGTTTACCGAACTAATGTTAAGACTGCCATGGGTTATTCAGCTTTCCAACTCGTTCACGGGGTGGAAGCAGTTACTCCGATTGAATGCAAAATCCTGTCCTTGAAGATAGCCATTCATGTGTTACCTGATACGACTGAGCTTGAAGAACATATAGTACATCTAGAACACCTTGATGAGAAATGTGGAGATGCGTTGACTGCCAATCAGGCTCATAAAAATAGGGTTAAATCTCAATATGATAAAACAGTCAAACCTAGGGTTTTCTCTGAAGGGGAACTTGTCTTGCTTTGGGACCAAGATAAAGAGCCCTTGGGGGTAGGAAAATTCAAGGCTATGTGGTTAGGGCCCTATGTTGTGTCAAAATTATTGAGTAAAGGCGCATATGAATTAGTGGATTATGATGGGAATAAGCTGCCCGAGCCTAGAAATGGGCTCTACCTGAAAAAGTACTATGCTTAGGCTTAGCACTTTTTCTTGTATTTTTATTGTATGTATTTTATATACATTAGGTTGTCAGTTTTGTTTTTTATATTATCTTCTGGTTGTTGTAGATGTCTTCCGAAATGTATGTAGGTTTCGCTGATGGCACCAGTCGTCACACTTGTAACCTAGCTTCGGCAGCATGGGTTATCTATTCTCCCATAGGACAGCTTGTTGCCGCTGGTGGCGCTTGTCTAGGTCCTGCTTCTAATAATGTTACTGAGTATAGGGCTGTTATTGAGCTCCTATGGGATGCTATGTCACATGGCATCACCCAACTTGAGGTCCGTTTGGATTCTCAGTTGGTATTTTCCCAGCTCAATCGAGCTTATCAGGTACAAAATCCTACCTTGTTACGTCAGTTCATGCAAATTCGTTTATTGGAAAGACATTTTGAAGTTATTACTTTTAATCATATTCCACGTAATCAAAATTCATTGACTGATGCATATGCTAATTATACTTTGGATTGGCATCTCGCACACATTTCATAAAATATACAGCAAACATGTAAAAAACACTTGTAAATAAGCTGACAACCAAAAATCTATATATATATATATATGTAAAATATCTGTCTGTAGATAGATCGAGTCTGATCCGTAGATCCCGTCATATACAAAATATACAAAATGTGGATCATCATCCATCAAAATTCCCTAGAACTAAGCCTGACCACCCTGGCCACTGGGACCTCCTTGGTCCCCATGATCTCTAGGCACCCTGGCTTCCTCAGCCTCCTCGACCTCGGCACCCTCCACCGCATCTCTGTATACAAGTACTGCTCTAGCTACTCGCCTGAACAGACGTAGCCATATCGGTGGAACCCATAATACAAACTCCTGCATGGCTGTAGGTATGTGCTCAATCCGTATCGTAGGTACTCGCTAGGTCATCCTGGCCAGCTTCCCCTCTAGTACCTGAACCAATCCTGGGTCTCCTCCTACAACTGGACGCACGAACATGCCGGGGTGCCCTTCAGGGCAGACTGGTCCAATATCTGCATTTTGATACATAAATCGAATTAAGACTTGTACTTATGTATATCACTATCATTTCAAAAATTCATAAAAATTTGAAATTGATAAAAAATTAAAAAATCACTTACCCATATCGCCCCATATTCCTCCTGGAGGGGGGACAAGGTCGGGATCACCTCGGAAATCCATCCCAGCGTATGGAAACTGCTCCAACACCGGCAGTTGTCATTCCCACCATATATAAAAGTCATCATCGTAGACGCTATGTACTATGTCTCCTCCTCCTTGACGAAGGAAGATATCCCCCCACCGGCTCAACCTCGGCTGACGTGGATGTCTGACCTGTAGTGGTATAGCAGGGCTCATAGATGGTACTCTCTCAAAGAAGAATGCTACTAGTATGCTGGCATAGCCAAAAAATTTAAGTCTTCCTCTTCTACAGTCGAATAGTTGCCTCTTCATGATGGGGAGCACTCCCGAACACCAATCGTAGAGAGCACCTCTAAAGCAATCAACTGCCACCCTCATTTGATTCCTGGTGTCCATATGCAATCCTGATGATCCTGAAAGTCTCACAATAGTACTAGCTAGTACCTGGAGTGTGAAATCATAGATGTGTGCAATAATAACAATGCTGCCCTTCTTTTGCGTACCCGGTGTACAGAACATGTCAACATAGTTTTGGACACTCAAGGGGTCTCTGCCCCTGCCAGTGCCCTACAAGTTCACTGGTGCCCCCCGTTGTGATAACCCGGTTATGAAATATATATCCTCTACGGTAAGCTCTAAGGTCTCACCTTGAAGATTGAACATCCCCATGTCATGATCCTAGTAATTGACCATGAATTCCAGTAAGCGGACATTTGCCCGCATGGGCGATGTGCAAAAGAACTTCAGCAGCCCACAAGTCCTCAATGCTTGTATTGTGGGCGCGCTTTGGAGCGCCGCATGATCCATTATTTCATGTTCTCTTTCCCTCCACTCCAGCCCCATATTTTTCCTGGCAAATACACACAATTTGGTTCAGTATTTCATCTTTAAAAATAAAAAATTGTGCATAAATTTTGAGTTTTCACCCATCGCGCAACATTCGCGACTGTCTAATTAGGTAGGCCGCGAGTCATTCACGACTGCCTAGTTAGATAACTCACGAGTAAAACGCATATTCGCGACTTTTACTCCTTGCAACCCGTGAATGCGCCATGATATACTTTGGGATGATGTAAAATACTGAATTAACCATTAATTTTGATATTTGTTTGGATCAAATTAAAGGGCTTAGGGTGTAGAGTTACCTGAAGCTGACGAATCCAGATTCCGACGGTCCAATTATCCACGGTAATCGATCAAAGATAGAGGGTAAACTTTCCTTTTTGGTCCAAAAAGTGCAAATGGTGAGAAATGTTTTAATTTTCAAGCTATTTATAGAAATAATATTTCGTAAAGTGGGTCTTTTTATATAGTTTGAAATGTCAATTGACTAATATCACCCTCTTTGTGCCTTGGAACAGGTTTACCAACTTTTACAAAGTGTTGATGCTTCTATAGGGTGGTTTTGCTATCTCCAACATATGTTGGCATCTTATCACTCCACATTAACCTTAGTATGAAACATTTTGCCATGGACTATGGTATCCTAAGCCATTAGTCCCTTGTCTCTACCATTGTTCTTCCGTGTCTAGGATCCTTATTTCATGAGTATCATCCTTCTATGCCCTTGTCATCCTTTGGTACTCATACCGTCACTGTTTCAGGCCCAGAGGTTTCCTCATAGCTATTTTTCACGCCAAATAGAGCTTCTTCTGAATCTCTTTTTACAAGCTATCCCTTTATAGGACTCCCTGACCTTATGGAGTTTCTTTAGGACCAGGTCTGACTCCTTCAAAATAGACTTGACTGTCAAGTTATCTCGCTCGTTCAAGCTCATTAAGAATATGTGAACGGGCATCCGCATTGGTGGTAGGTTATCTCTTTCTCGGACCATGCGGAATAATACGAGAAAGGATCACTCTCTTTTCTTTTTGAATTGAGAAGAGTATTCTCAGGTATAGGTTTATCACTTTTTCAGACCTGAGGGACTAAATTTACAGAAAAGGAACACTCGGTTTGAGCTTAGTTTTCTCTTTTTCGTGCTCTGGACCCAAACATGAAAAAGATTCCAAGTGTACTTTGTGTCTTTTTCATGCTCGTTAAACACTAAAGAACAAAGCAGTGATTTTATTGTTGTAAGCCCCATTTCTCGTAACCAAATGGATCTTTCTGAGTGATCTTGCTTTCCTTCACACTCGTAAAACTCAAGCTATCTTATACTGTTCTGGAAGGAGCGTTGGGTAGGTGGTAATTTAACCTTTTTCGGACCTCCCTGACTAAGTAGGAAAAAGGTGTGCCTTTTCTTCTTCAGAAGTTAAGAGAGTTCTTTTGTGGTTTGTTTTATACTTTTTCGGCCTCAGGAGACTAAATTGGACGAAAAAGGACCCCCCTGGAGTCTTCTTTGGAGTTTTCAGACTCTCTAAATGTGAAAACACCGTTTGAGCATGTACTAGTTCGGGCTCATTAAATCCACAGATCAGTGTATCAAGCATTATTTTTCCATCTCTTCAAGCTTGTTAAAAAATGAAGAGGGAACCGAGTTTACTTTCATGGACTCGTTAAAATTTAACAGGGAAGGTAAGGAAGAAGTTTTCTCTTATTTTCAGTAATGGCAGCATGTCGTCCTTGAACATAGCACTCTTTGCTTTCCGATATCCATGTTTCAGTATACACTTGTGTTCAACTATCACTTTGAGTTTCTTACTCCTCCTCTTGTCCATTATACCCAGGGAATCTGATCATGTCTCCTACATGACAAATAAGTCTAGTTGTTCTATCTATCCATTGTATGCTGCCTTGGGTCATCTCTGTGTTGTGCTCACTGTTCAAGGACTTTACCCAATGTCTGATCTATAACCTGATTACATCATTGTTATATCTGCTATCTATTTGTGTCTCCCTTCTTTTTCCCAGTTCCTAGTCACTCTTGTGATCTGTTGAAGGATCTGTTGCCTTCCTTATCACAGCATGGTTCTGTTTCAGTACCTCCTGATGACAAAGACCTAGAGTTTTGACGATTGTACCTCTGGATTCACTTTCATCATTGGTGAACTCCTTTGCTTCAGTTGTCAATTATCACCTATTGGTTGACAAACTGTTGAATCCTCTCCATGTTCGACTTCAGCTTACCCTTATTCACATGGCTTGGATTGTACTGGTTCTTTGGGATCCTTTATGAAGACCTTAGTCTCTAACATATGGACTAAGTTGCACAAGATTATGTTTGATCTATCTACATGGCTTCCAGATCTTTGAAGACTCATCATTATTGTATATTGTGGCTTCGATCCACCTTTGTAATATACGTGGTTCTATATCCGTATCATATGATGTAATCAAATATTGTAAAGGAGCTAATGTTCCAGTAAATTGAAAATCACATCCTCAGATGTAACTTTGTATATGACATTACTATGCTTTGTTTCAGGTACTCTCTCTGCTCCATTGGATTTCTGAGTTCTCCAAAGATGAATATTATAATGTATTTCGGCCATCATTCCCCTCTGACCTCACACATTAGGGGGCATCTGTTATACACCTGAATGGCACCTCTTCGTCCGAGTGCTGACATCCCTCATGTTGGCACATAAAAGGACACTTATGGATAGAGGTTTGCCCAAAAAACTATAGCTTGGCTTGTCATGAAATACATGCTTCCTCCATCAAACTAGTTACTTTGCCATTTTTGCCTATATTGAGATGTACTCGCGACTATCATTCTATACAACTCGCACATCACTCGCGAGTCTCCTTTACAGCAAGTCGTGAATCCATGTATTCATGGGTTGCGCTTATATATAGTCGTGAATCATTCGCGGGTTGCTCTACTACAGACCCACGAATGTATCTCAACATTAAAACATAAAAAAACTCATGCTAATGGGATATTAGTTAAGTTATTTAACTTAATTTCCTTAACTGTTGTAACCTCCCTAACCTTTGAGAACTGTCTTATTTCATCCATATAAATACAGGCCTTGGGGAGGTTGTTGATTACTTACACTTGGAGAGCAAAGTTATGCTGGTGGAGTTCATACAGAAGTATTTGGAGCAGTGAACTCAGAATCCTTTGGTTGCAGAGGAGTCCTTGTCTCAAGCATTGGATTGTATCTGAACTCTTTCCATTCTTGATAATAAAGAGATTACTTCTTCCATATGTGTTTCATGTGTATTGGTTTGATAATTATTTATGCTTATGCATCCTATATGTGATTTATCTAACCTGATTATACATATATGAATCATCTTGTATCTGGAAAAGTGTTTCTTGACAGGTGAAAGAGGAGAAATCTTGAAGACTTTGGAAGTGGAACAGAGAAGAAGAAGATTAGCAAGGATCGACCTTCGTTTAAAAAGTAAGTCCTTTTGATCTTCCTATTTCTTATTCTGTACTTTAGAAGTTAATTGTCTGCAAGTAATTGAGTATGATGGTAACCCTAGACCTTAGGTTATTAGGTGTATAATCCTGTACAATAGAAACATAGCCAAGGACGACTTCACCAGAGACTTCTATCTCAACCAAACTAAATCGGGTACTCACAACTTGTTCATCAATTTATACTGAGACAACATTCTCACTCATAGGCTACCCTGTATCGAGGGAGGTTTGCATTTCCCCTTCGACCATCACTACCTTACGCAATGGAGCTTCCTTCAACAACCCAACCCAACTCTTCTACAACTTTGCTCAGTGCATCACTTCCTAATGGGGTTCATATAGCTACCGGTTCTCAACTTATAACACCAACTTCCACTGAGATGCCATCATGACTCACTGGGGTGCATCATTATGATTGGATCCTTCATGTGTATGCTAAATACACCATCAATTCTTCCACCCTGCCTTTCATATTTTCTATCATTAACTTATGACGTCAACCATGTCATCGTTTCCTTCTTTGACATCTGTTATTGAGTATTAACGTGACATCCAGTCATTGTCAGAGAGTCTCCCCTACATAGTGAGCCACTCTTTCTATCCCTAGTGACTGCCTATCGCACAAACTCATCCCTTTTACATGTCGCAGCCCTATCTTTTTAGCATAGGCTCCTATGGATGCACCATCTTTACCTGTCACACAACCTTGGTCCAGCAAACCACCTTGTCATAGCCCTCTTCCCTCAATGCAACTTCCTGCTGACACACAACCATTTATATGTCATCCCCCCTTGTTCCAGGGGACCTCCTTGTCATAGCCATCTTCCCTCAATGCAGCCTCCTGTTGACATGCAACATTTTTTCTGTCGCACCCCCTTAATCTAGAGGACCACCTTGTCGCAAACCTCTTCCCTCGGTGCAACCTCTTGGTGACACGCAACCTTTTGTCTATCGCACCCCCTTGTTCTAGTGGACCACCTTGTCATAGCTCTCTTCCCTCAGTGTAGCCTTCTTGCAGAAGCGCAAGATTTTGTCAGTTGCACCCCCTTGTTCTAGCGGACCACCTTGTCGCAACCCTCTTTCCTCAACGCAGCCTCCTGCGGACGCACAACCTTTTGTTTGTCATACCCCCTTGTTTTGGCACAACTGTTTTCCATGGATAACTGGATATTCTCTATTGAATCACCTACTCTTTAACCAAAGACATCCCCCACTCGTGGGCCCACTATTTTTTTTACTTCAAGCAGTGCGCCATTCTGCCCCTGTCATATAGGGATTCAAGCAGCTACCATTCATGAGATTTGGAAGCACCACTTGTAACACCCCATTTTTTACCTCGTTTGCATTAAAGGTACATGATGTATATATTGTAATTAATCATGGTAAGGAGCTAAAGGCAAAAGACCCACCATCGATTTGGTTATGTTATGTTTCAGAAATTGGGATCGTTGTCGATGGTACATCGTGCCATCCGACACCTTATAGTTCTGGCATAATGTAAACATGCAAAACTAATAAAAAACCTACAACCTACTGTGACGGTGCACCGTTAATGAAAAGTACGTGATTTCCTAAGGTTAAGGGGGGGGGATGTTAAACCATGAGCCTATGGGGAAAATCCATGTGTCAGCCATTAAAATCCCTGATGTTAGTTGGGAAGTTAATGCTGGGTAGTGGTGGGTAGTAGGTTTTCCCCCATGCACTCTCCACGAGTTGGTTCAGTCACCCACATGGGCTAGGAGTGGTTTCCTCACACGCTACTTGGTACACCAACCATTTTTGTTCTATCCACTCTCCCCATCGTCGGCCGTTCATTTTCCTCATGCCGACCCAATTTAAAAGTATCCACGATCCATTCATTGGGGGTTCGTTCTCTCTTCTCTCACGGATTGTTGGTCTATGGATCGGTTCTTCCTTTGATCTTGGCAGAGAATCGTTTTCCTTTTCTCAATTGTCAGACTATGAGATGTTTTCTGTGGTTTCCTTTGTGAGATGTTTCCCTCCTATTCAGGTAGAGAGTCTATGTTTACTCCACCATTGTCGACTTTGAAAATGTGTCGTGGCTTCATTGTTGAGGAAGGACCATTATTTTCCAACGTTGCTCACTGTGTCTGGATTGTGTAATGTCCTGTTACTTCATCGAGAACCGGGGCTGTTGTTATTCCCCTTATCGGGGGTTGTTGTGAGTACCTACATTGTGTTGGCTATGGTCTCATTCATATTTTGTTGGATGTGTCTTCCTTTGCATTTTGGGCTGCTATAAGCTATTATGGAGTCGTTTTGGCCACAATAGGGCCAAGAATGACTCAGGGATTGTATTCCCCTGTCCAAGCTGTGAAGGATAGGTATGCTTGAGAAACTTGGGTTTGGGGAGCCACATAGACAGAGTTAGATGGATGTATTTCTTCTCCACAACGTTGGAAGAGCATTGGCAAGGGAATTCAGGGCCTGATGGACTGTGAAGCAGAGAAGGGACTGATTCCTAGTGTCGGGTGTGTGTGGGTGTCTTAGAGGTCAAGCTAGCTCTAGTGTAGGCTTCCTTAGCTCTTCCATGATCTCACCAGCTTAGCATTTAAATTCTCTCAGATCCTTGATTTCATGTGTGTGGGTTTGATCATCATTCTCTATTTTTTTCTCTATTTAAGGGTTGGGCTCTTGAACCTTCTTACACTATAAATATACCCTCGAAAGAGGAAGAAAGGGTTGAAATATTTCAGTCAGCCTCGACATTTGGGTTTTGTAGCTCTGTCATTTTCTTGGAGCTTTAATGAAAAGTATGCTTCAAGTTTTATCATATTCATCACGATCTCCCTTATTCAATCTTTTTTTCCTTCGTAAACTCCATTTCATATCTGTTTATTTTATGTTAACGCATTTCTAGTTGTATGTGAGTATTTTTCTCTCTATGAAGTGCTCTTTACATCAGATTATGCATTTGCTTATGTGTTTCTTCTAAATGTTTTAGAATTCATCTTATATGCTCCACTGTAGTTAATAGCCTTTGTTGTTTTTTCTGCTAAAGGTTTGTTCAGGATATTCATCCCTAGATAGGTGCCTTCTATTACATCAAGCGTCTTCTTATTTCCCCATGCCATCCCTTCAAAGATATTTTGATGAACATTGGTTCCTATTTTTCCTTAGATTATGAAGGTTACTTTTTTTTATTATTTGTTGTAATTCCTTGAATGTTTCAGGCCTTGACTCCATTTTCGTAATGGTATTTATTGTCTGTCTGTTTCACCATTTTTAAACATGCAAATACCCTATTACCATTAGAAATCTAGCCATCCTGGAAGATGCTTAAAGCCATATGTATATGTGACAAAGATAGAGCCCTCTCTTACTGTAAGGCTAAACTACATTCTAAATATTAGTTTAAATGGTTACCCCTATGACTTCCTACCACAACCATAGAAAAATTACAGGGTGATAACATCTTGGTGCCGTTGCTAAGGACTGAAATAGAAATCATCCCTTGGAAAAATGACATCATCCTAGCTCTATTATCTGGTTGAGAAGCTATTCTTAGAAACACAACTGGTTGTATATGCTCTGGAGACTCCACTCAATTCATTTAGAAGGTGACTCCACTGGGAATATTGACAACCCAAAAGCTGCAAATATTTTCATAATTTTCTATGGAATCTCTACTAGGGAAATGAACTCAATGTAAAGACATGGAAAGGCATGGTAAAACAAAAAATAAGGAACCCAAGGGTACATCCTCTCCAAGGTACCTTATCCTTTCTCGTAAATTTTTTCTATCATTTCCTAAGCTTGTCAAATAAATTTCCCATGGTTTATTGCACTCAAAACAAGGCCATGGACCTACCCCTGTACATCTTTCTTTAAGAGTTGAAGGTATCCCTTCACCTTGTACATATGATTTTGACCAAGATCCTTTAGTCAATCAACATAAGAGCTACCATCAACTATAGCACCATGATTTTTACCAAGATCCTTGAAGATATCTATTCTATGTAAAAATCATGGTTCTATAATTGATACTACATCCTTTTCTAAGTCTTTAGGGAGAGATCTCCAACCCTTTTTTGATCAATGGTTCCCCTTATTTACCTCTGAATTAGCCTCATTAACATCCACTGCCACAGACCATCCTATGACAATATCCCTGTCTCCCACCACTTTAGAGCCTATCCTTGATCATCCAGTTTTGCAGCCCTTCATAGCTTTACAGTTCCTTACAACACATTGATTCCATCTTTTACACCTGCATCAACTCCTCTTGCAAACCTTGTTATAATCCCAAGAAAGTCTAAAAGGTTTTCCCCTATACTTCTCCTCCTTGTTCTTCATGACCTCCCCCAAGGATATGCCCAAAAACTCAAGTATTTTAATGGGAAGATGGTGTATTCAACTGCGGATCACTTGGGGTGGTTTTCAGACTGGATAAACTTGGAGGAAATAGACCATGAGGACATTAAATTTGGGTTGTTTTCCAAAAGTATTGTTGGAGAAGAAAGAGAATGGTTCATAGATCTTCCTGATAAATCCATTCTGAACTATCAAGATTTTGAATATTTTTTCAAAAAAAATTGCAAAGAAAAGAAAAACTACAGGGACTGTTTGTCCAAATTCCATTCCATGAAGAGGGGAAAGAGTGAATCTGCCCAGGAGTTTTCTGATAGATTTATGAAAGTATATAATGCTATCCCTTCACAGTTCAATCCTCCACCTAATTCTAGCCAACTCAAATATGTTGAATATTTTGACAGTGAATTTACCTTATGGATGAGTGAAAGAAGATCTTCCTCCCTAGCCGATGTTGGGGAAAAATATTAAACATATATCCAACAATTTAATTGTCAACCATAAGAGAGCGTAAAATTATGAGATACAGACAAAATATATGCATGGCAGAGTATTGCTAAATGAAATTGAATGAAGCTTGCAAACGCAAGAAATTACATGAAAAGAAATCTAATCTAGAAAAGCAGGAAATTGTGTGAAATAAATCTATTCTAAGGAAGCATAAGATTGCATGAAATAAACTGATATAAAACAATCAACATTAACTTGTGAGATCAAATAAAATCAACACAACTAACTCATAACCAAGACATCAAAATATGAAGAGATCAAACTATCCATTCTAAAATATGAAATCTATTACAATAGGATCAAATCTATGACTATCTCAAAAGATGAACCAATTCTCTATTTATCTATCTCTATAGAGAGGTCTCTCCTTCAAAATGAGGAGAGGACACTACTATTTATACATGAATACTTTGAATAATAAGATAACCGATCCATAATTACAGATCCACTATTCTCTCCACTATTCTCTCATCTCATCCATTCAAATCCTCAACAAACCCACTGTTCTCTCAACTCATCCCTTCAAATCCTCCATGATATCTTGGATAATATATTCCATCTCCATGATCTTCTCCTTGAAATTAGCCCACATCTTGAAGATGAAATTCGAATTTGAGACTAGGTGGTGACTTTTGAGATTGTTAAAGTCTTTAAATATACCTGTAATCATCACCAAACTCATTCAAATTTGAGGTAGACTGAAAATGTATTAATTTTCTTAATATTTAACCACAAATTCACTCAAAATACTCGAAAATAAATTATTTAGAAAATGGTAATATAAACCCATATGTATTATCAAAGTGGTGGATATTAATGGTTTTATGGAAGGATGAAATAGGAATACGGTGACAAATGGTATATGAAAGATGAATAAAATGTGGTATTTTTGTGACTCAACATTCACCCCAACTTAACTTGTTGCATGTCCTCATGCAACTATACATTGATTCTCTTTAAAACTTTTGTCTTTGCATGATGATGTTTGTAACAGTAAATCATTCCATGATGTGAAATGCATAAGTAGTAGCTGATTTTTCTTTTTCTTTTTTCTTTTTTATTTTTTATATATATTTGTGGCTGCTTCTTGTGTGACAACCATAACAAATGTTGGTTCTTATGTTAACAACATTCATTTATTTTACTTGCATTTTTGCTGCAATAGATAGGATTTAAAAGTATACATTCACGAGAAATGATAAGCTATCAATGTTCATTAGAAAACATTGTCTTCATGTTATGAGTTATGCAAATTGTAATAAGATGTATGTTTGAATAGACATGTTGGTCAATGGTGAATAATATGACAGGAAAAAAATGGAATCAAATGGTAATGAATATAGCCTTCCCCCCCCCTCCCAACTAAAGATGTCTTAGGGTCATGAAAATGAGTAAGATAATGTAACATGGTGAGGGAATTTTCCAAATTCATTCATTTTCTAGCATTTAAGGAATTACATGGTTAAATATTAGGAAACAACATACCTCCACTTACCCAAAAAGTTGATGAACTTATGCAATAGAAATGTGGTTGCTGCTATTGAATAATAGATTGTGAAGTGAAGGATCTGAACTGCTGCTTGGTTGGATGAAGTAAAAGATGAGAGTTGAAACTAGAACTGTGGTACTCTCGTATGGCTAAAGTATGTTGTTGTAAAACTGTTGATGGTGTCATGAAAAATATATAGTCTTCACCTGCTACAAAACCCGATGGTACAATTATTACCATGCGAATAAGTGTGTCAATGTCGAACATGGAAAGAATTCATTGGATTACTGACCATTGATGAATGTCATTAACGAATGCGAGGCAATATCACCATTGATGTCAATGAGAGCCAAGGTACCTAATTACATCATGCAAAGTGCGAATAACTGAGTTGATGTCGAGCCACTTGCAATATCTAACGATCAAGGGACATTGATGTATTCCCATGATTGTTAGTGAGAAAACTTGCCCTTAAGGCATGCAAGCCTCAAGGTACTAAAAATGAACTCTAGTCTCAATCCCAGATAATGTGCTGAGGTATATAGGGAAAATATTGTTGAAAGGTGGGCCTTAAGGAATCCCACATTAGTCAACACTAGTTGTACATAATGAGTGGTAAGACTATAGATAAAATATCTCACGGTCAAATAGTTTTTATGGCAGGGATAACAAAAGAATGTAGTCATGGAAAGGAAACTGAATGGTTTTATTCAGAAGGAAAAAGATGAACTGAAAATGAGGAAAATGTGTGCAACTCAGAAAGGTGGACATGTGGAAGTTATGATGTATAAGGCATAAAAAATAGACTCTAACATGGATGGCGAATAAGCTTGGAAGGAAAAAGGGTAAGTAATCGTGACTTAGCGTAATTGGTTTCTAAAAGGATTCTTTGTGGTAGCAAAATGTCATGACATACATAGTGGAAACTCACTTCTTCAAGTTTTAAATGGAACATTTTTTCTAAAAAAATTCTACGATTCTGGAAATTACTTATGCATGTCATTTGTTCGTCTTTAAACCTGTAAAATTTTAGCATTTCCCTGCAACAAATATATGAGAACATTGAAAATACATGAAAACACGTGCTTAACAAAAATTTAAAGAGAATAAATAAAATGCTCTTATACCTGAAAGTGGCAACCATTCTTGTCAAAACCTGTTTCTGAGAGACTTACGTAAACAAGTTAGCACAACAAGCATAAAGTATGGTTTTAATAAGTTAGCATAAAGTATGGTTTTGTTTTATTTTTATGTGCTTTTATTTTAATCTTTTATGTATAAGTTTTATTATGTCAATGTGTTTTTCTTGGAACGTTTTCAATTGTTTTGCAAATAAAAAGAAATTGGAACAAAAATTAGATTTTGTACATCCTCCTTTTCCAAATATGAATGCATCCTTATGTAATGATTGAGTAATAGAGAGAGAGGGTCGACCCCTCTAAACGCAAACTATCTTAATGATCAAACAAGCAATTTTTTTATGATAAGTTTGGCAGCTTGAAACAAACACATACCTCCCCCAAACCGAAGATGTGCCAGGTGCCACTATGCAAAAAATAAAAATCAAGAAGAAGAAAGAAAAGATAAAACAAAGAACTCGTTGAAAGGGAAAGGGGGGAAAGGGTAATCTAATGAAATTGTAAACCTTTGATTTACCCTTTACATTAAGATAGATTGATTTTGTTAGGTTAGCTGCTCTACATTGTTTTTGTTTTGTTTTCGAAATATATATATATCTATATAGTTTGTTTTCTTTTAATTTTATTGGCATTGCTTTTATGTTGCAAAATTAAAAATAAAAATAGAAAGTATTTTTACCTCTATTAAGTTCTTAAATGATGAAGTTTAAAATATAAATTAACAAAAAGTATGCCCCTTACTTATTATTATAAACCAACAAAATGAACCTAAAATCTTGATTAGCATTATGGATGAACTCTTTCCCATGTTAATTTACAATTTGGATTCAACTATTATTACAAGTGATAGCATGGAGTTGCATATGTATTATTCTTAATGAGCTTTGACCAAACATAGATAAAATAAGTTTACTCTATTTTTAAATATCAATAATGTTTTGGTTTTATTAAAAATGAAATGGAGCAAATTTATATACTTTATCATAATAATTTGACTATATAAATTCTTCCCATGTGGTATTAATAGGAATCAACATCTTCTTACTATTGTTGATTTCTTGACAATAAATATTTCAAAACAACAAAAACATATATCAAGAACTATGTTATGAAATACGTATTCTGTCAAAACCCTCTTTGGATGCTATGCAGGATCTCCATTTTAGACTTAGAACTTTAAAGGAGAAGGTCAAATCTTTGACTAAAACTGTATCTTTAAAGATGAAAGACAATTCTGTTGCTTTGGAAAAGGAAATAAACTCTATTCTCCTTTCCTCTCATTCAGCAATTTTAAATCAAGATCAGCAACAAAAATTGAATTCGCTCAAAAATGATCTTAACAAGCTGATTGATCATGAAATTAATTCTGCCAGACTTAAAAGCAGAATTACTTGGGCTCAAAAAGGGGATGGTAATACTAAGTTTTTTCATGTTGTGGCTTCAGCCCGCAAAAATCACAATGCAATTTGGAGTCTTCAAGATGAGATGGGTAATTGGGTTTCTGATGATAAAAGTCTTAAAGACCTTGTTGTTCGGCATTTTAAGACCTTGTTTGAAGATGATCATTTGACTAATCTGGAAGCACAACTCAAGGTTATCCATCTCTTTCCTTCCTTTATCAGTTCAGAGAAGATAATAGCCTTTACTAGACCTGTCACTATCTTGGAAGTCAAAAAGGCTTTAAAACTCTTTAAAAAAGATAAGGCTCCTGGCCCGGATGGATGGCCAGTTGAGTTTTATTTGACTTTTTTTAATCTTTTGGGCCCTCTTCTTGTTGATGTGGTGGAAACTTCCAGACTCTCAGGCAGAGTGTCTCCTGCTCTCAACTCTACTTTCCTGACTCTCATTCCAAAGGTTGATTTTCCTGTCTCCTTTGAAACTTCCGCCCCATTTCCTTGTGTAACCTCTGTTATAAGCTCATTTCTAAAGTTGCAGCTCTGAGGCTTAAGCCTTTCCTTGATGAAGCTATTTCTCCTCAACAATTTGTTTTTTTTTTAAATCACCAAATTCTTGAACCCATAGCCATTTCTCAAGAGGTTCTTCATACTATCAATTTAAGAAAAAGGAATGCTCTTATTCTTAAATTGGACTTATCTAAAGCATTTGACAGAGTAAATTGGACTTTCATCCGTCTTCTTCTCATACAAATTGGGATCCCCCTTGTTGGGGTTAACTGGATTATGGGATGTGTTTCTTCAACCAACTTTGCTGTGCTAGTTAATGGCTCTCCATCCTCTCTTTTTTCTGCCTCTCGGGGAATCAGGCAGGGGTGTCCTCTTTTCCCCCTCTTGTTCATTTTGGTCATTGAAGGGCTTAGTCTATTGATTGAGGATGCAAAACGGATTGGAAATATTAAAGGAATCAAAATTTCATATCATCTTTCTCTCACTCATTTACTTTTTGTAGATGATGTGATCTTATTTGGCCTGGGTACCTTTGAGGAATGGTTAGCCTTCAAAGCCATTCTTGATATTTTCTGTGAGGCTTCAGGTATGAGTATTAATGTGAACAAATCAAGTTTTCTCCATAATGATCTGAGTTTGGACACTCTCCATAGAATTACAGATATTATCCCTTTCAGAGTGGATGATATTCGAAAAGGGTTTGGATATCTTGGCTACTTTCTTAAGCCTTCAGGTTACTTGATTAAGGATTGGCTCTGGCTGGTTTCAAAGTTTGAAAATAAAATATCACATTGGACAAATAGATTCCTGTCTTTGGGAGGCAGACTTGTCCTCATTCATTCTGTATTATCAAGCATGCCAGTTTATTGGATGGCGTTGGCTTCGATTCCAGCCTCTATTTTAGATAACCTCAGAAAGATGATATTTTCATTTCTTTGGGGCTCTTCATCGAAGACTAAAAAATTCCACCTTGTGGATTGGCATCTTTTGGCTCGCCCCACTTCTCATGGTGGCTGGGGAATTAAACATCTTCCTAGTTTTAGTCTGTCCTTGAGGATGAAAAGCTTTTGGTTAGCTATAAATAGCAAGGGTATCTGGAATCTTCTTATTGCTGTTAAATATCTGAAAAATAAACCTCTCCATATTTGGTTCAAGGATAAGAACTTCTCTACTAGGAATGCCTCAATTATATGGAGGGGTTTCATCTCCACCATTTCATGGATTGGCAGAGGCATCATTTCGAAAGTTGGGAATGGAGAGTCCATCAGTTTGGGTGCAAATCCATTCATTGGTATGTGTTCTTCCTTTGTTCTGCCAAGAGACTTAAGGGATTACTTAGAAGACTTTGGCATTAGCTCCCTTGCCCAAGCTCGTAATCAAACTACCTTTGTTACTGGATATTGGTTCTCATCTGAAGATCTCGATCTCTCTGGTGAATGGAAAATAGCATGGGACAATTTTACAAGAGGACTGGAATATGGCCGCATTCGTCTCAATAATCAGATTGATACTATTTCTTGGTCTCATAACAAATATATAGGTCCTCTTATCGCTGCTGAAGGTTATAAATGCATAATTTCTGATATTTGTTCAGAGATTAATGATTCAGTTCTGAAAATATTATGGACATTGAATATCCCTCTAAAATTAAAACGCTTTATTTGGTTGATTCTTAGAGGAAAGATATTAACCTGGGATCAATTGCAAAGCAGAGGATTTATGGGACCCAGTAGATGTGTTCTTTATGAAGATAATCTGGAGGACATTCATCATTTATTTTTCTGCTGTCCATTCTCTGCTAGTATCTTCAATTATTTTGCGGTTAAATCTAGGTGCTCTTTCCTAGTTCTTATCTTTGTCCATTCCTTTTTGGACCAATGGTTCTCCTCTACAGCGCGATATGTTCCCTTCAGATACATTCCGTTGTTCATCCTCTGGGGAACTTGGCTTCTTCGGAATCAGTGCTTATTTGAAAATAAGAAGCCATCATTCTCAGCTCTGATTTCCAGGATTAAAGGATTGATCAATTCTTACCATGTGCCGTTATTTCACATAAAACCCGCAATCCTGGTCCTGCTCCATTAAAAATATTTCCTTGTGGATACCTTGATGGCGCTGCTACGGAATATATTGGAGGCACAGGTTTTGTGATTTTTATCAATGACTCTCACTTCTTCAGTTTTTCTATGGGATGTGGAAGTAGCACGAATACCAGAGCGAAATTATTGGCTATTTGGGCTCTTCTCAGAGTTGTCTTATTGATGGGAATTCCATTGCAGTTGATTTATGGTGATTCCTTGGTTATTATTTCTTGGCTTAACAGATATTCAGCACTTGATGTTCCATCTCTGATGCATTGGTGTTCTGATATAAGATATATGATTCATTTGGCCCCTCCGGTGATCTTTAAACACACTTTTTGTGAGCGTAATTCGCTGGCAGATGAACTTTCAAAAAAAGCTTTGCATTTGGATATGGGATTTGTTTCTTTTACAGAAACATTGGATGGTTTGGTTATTAACCAAGGCAGTCTTGATCTATTCTAGTAGTTGCTGATTTTTTATTATTCAGCTCATGTTTCAGCAGTTGAGGATGTATCTCTGTTTGTTCTGTTAGAGTCCACTCTACCAGCCTTTTGCTCTGAAATGTATGTTTAAAGGTCTCTTCAGATTTTTATCAGTATTTTCGACCTGATTTTTTCAGGCATGATGAGGAAAGTCTGCTATGATCAGACTTTTTTTCTAGTTTTGATGCTCTGTCATAGTTTCATGCTTGAGATAGACTTGTTTATCAGTCATCATATTGATATGTAAATGATGTCTTTTGATTCAATTGAATAACAAAGACTGGTATTTTTTCCTCTAAAAAAGAAATAGCAAGTTAGCTTTCAAGTTGGTAATCATTGGGTTCAATTTTGTCCTCAATTATATAGAAAAAGAATTAAAACTAAAACTAAACATTGGGAAGTTAATTAGGTTTTGAAGCACATAACAACATGGAGATAGTGGATAAATAATGTTTAATCCTTCATTGTGTGGTTAATAAGGAACCGAAGCTTTTAATATTAGTTATCAAGCAATTCGATTTGGTGGTTATACAGGTAAATGGAACTAAATATTATTTGTCAACATCGTCATTACTTTTTTTAGCAACTCGATAGAATATCAGTTGTCCTAAAGAATTAGGTCTCCAGTAATTACGCATCTTGCAGTAAACATCTTCCTTATTCTGTCATACACGTACACACAGCCTCACATATTTAAGCCAATCGTTATTCTCATTGCTTTGATTCATCCACTAAATGCCAAAGTCTATCGAGGAGAAGCCCACGAGTTACCTCGGTATGGTTTAAAATATAAATAATTATATTTATTTTTACTTGGTGCATATGGAATGTTTTTCATTGTGCAAAGAGAAAAGCCCGAAGGCCAAGCATGAAAGCTGTCAAATTCCAAGGTTTAAATACTTCCAAACAGATAGGTTATTTCCCATAAAGTACATCAAATATATCATTGAGTTACAACACAACTAAATCGAATTTTCTACACAGAATTTTAGTTTTTTACTGGTTTTTAACTATAAATCTTTACGCTATGAATTTTAATCAAGTTTTCAAAACCTATAAAAACACTAGTATATATTACAAAGTATTTGTGCTCGAATTTTTTATGTCATACGATTTAACTTTTACTGTTAAAATCAATTCACCCACTAAAATCGACTTGAAAAATCAAAATCGTCCCTGTTTAGAACGCTCCCAAGTAAATAGCTAAATCCTAAAAGCATTCAAATGGATCATAGGAATATGATGAATGGGAAATTTTCTGTTAGAAGCATATTTTTTGTGGTTGACCTGGGTCCGAAGATGCAATAATCCTCCATCTACGAAGCGTTGCAACCATTATTGGAGTGAAGCTATATAAAACTTGAAAAAATAAATCCATAACATTTGGCAGTCCCGAAGCTAGGCGTCACTGATTCAATATTTTTTTGATTTCAAAGTTTAGAATGGGTTGGTTTTAAGTTAACCAGCTCAAAAACTCATGAAAATTGTGCCCATGGAGTCTATTTTATAATGGGTAGGCTATTCCATGATTTTGCAGAGCTTAGCATAGAATGAAAACGTTGTCTTTGAGGTGATTTGCAGTTTTCTTATCAATTCACTCTAAAAATAGTTATTCTCTACAAAACACTTCTCTTATTCATTAATTTCACTGTGATGTAAACTTGAAACTTGCAAGTCACTATAACAGATTCCTTGTATATTCACGTGCATCCTCACTCTTCGAATAGAAACTAACCAATTAGTCAATTTGCAACATGGTGCGTGTTGTTGAACTCCACAGCTCTATGGTCCTCTAGCGTTTTCAACAAGTTTCATGAGATTTTCATTAAAAAAAGAACTTATTGGGAGGGAAAGTTACTTGAAATGAAGTCTGAAGAGCTCCAACTTGCCAAGGGTAAACCATTGGCACCTTCTGTGGGATGGCTCCTTGTCACGAGGTTCCAAAGAGATATTTTATACATTAAAACAAACCAGTGCCTTCTAGTTTAGGCAATGAAGTTCAAAATTGGATTATGGGGGAAAGATGTGGGGGGAATGTTGATTGGAATGTTGACTATGAACATTCTCAAAAACAATATTTTGGACGCATGAAGTTCAAAAAATGATGTATTCATGAGGTTACCTCCAAAAAAAAGCTGTGTTCAGAAAGTTTCTTGATCATGAGCTCCGCCCTGTAATTTTTGTCTATGGCAATGAACTGGTGGAAATATTTACAACACGGTACCACGAGGGAGGACTGAGATGTCAATGATGCATCGAAGGTATCTATAATTTTTCTTTTATTTTTGGTTTCTTGGATTATTTTTCGCCCTAATAATATTGACATTTGACATAGTAGATCATTATCTGGGGCACGGATTTCATTGGAGAGATTGCACTCAATCTGGTGGAGAATTAAATCATTCAATTTCCAAAACAAGGCTTAGACGTAAGGCTATATGGATTATATGGGATTTGGATTTCCCTCCTACCATTGCATTTGTCATTGATATGATGCACAAATCAACTATGGGCAGCAAAACCGTGTGGCAAAACTAATCGACCACTAAATTTATGAATATGTTGCAAATTCAATTGGCAACAAAACTGTGTGGGATCCCGGCCTCCGATGTTAAAGCAAGGAGGCATTACACCTACTCTACGAAACGAGATCGGTGGACCAAATCTTGACGAGAAGACAGGCACAAAATATGTATTCCCGCGTTATGGGCAGAGGTAGGTTTCATGTATCTATATTTTTTGGCTATCTTATAGGTTTCTGTTGTTAACTTCCACTTATATACAAAAGTTACAAGTGACACTAATTAGTCACCATCAATCATGCAATGCATCTATACTTCACTACAGTTGGAGGTTTCATTTATTGTTTATCAATCTTCAACAGGTTTTCTCAACAAGATGCAATAGTAACTTAAATACCAACGCAAATATAAGCCACAACAGACACTTTTGACTTGCGCATGGAGATCTCGCAAGGAGATTATTTCTAAATCGATTAAGATAGATCGATCGTGGTAAAGACTGGTGGTTATACTAATGCTAGGCGATTTTTATGTGAGGGAAGCATCTCAGGAATCAGGTCGAACGCAGTCTCTTTGCAGGTTTTGGTTGAAAGATACTTATATATGCAGAGTCTCGGAAAATATTTTTTCTTTTTATTTTAAGTGTTATATTTTTTACGTATTTTATTTTATTTTATTTCTAATTTATTAGTTAATGTTTTTGCAGGTTTGTGCATAAAAGATTGTTTACAGGTTGTACATGAAAGACTGTTTGCAGGTTTCACATGAAAGGCTGAATCTGCAGATCGAAGCATAGGTCGAGAGATGGGTCTTTTGTTTTGCTATTTTGATTTTTATTATTTTAATATATATATATATATATATCAGTTTTATTTTAATATATATTTTTAACTTTATTCCAATGTTTATTGTTTATAAATATAATATTTTATTATTTGTATATTAGATGTTGATCAAAAGGAAAAAAATTATTTTATATATTTTTTACTTTTTATAATATAAAATATAAAATATAACAGATTCCTTGTATATCCACGTGCATCCTCACTCTTTGAAGAGAATCTGACCAGTTAGTTAGTTTGCGACATGGTGCGTGTTGTTGAACTCTGCAGCTGTGTGGTCCTCTGGCATTTTTAGCAAGTTTCATGAGATTTTCATTGAAAAACACTTATTGGGAGGGTAACTTACTTGAAATGAATTCTGAAGAGCTCCAACTTTCCAAGGGTAAACCATTGGCGGCTTCTGTGGGATGGCTCCTTGTCACGAGGTTCCAAAGAGATATTTTATACATTAAAATAGACTAGTGCCTTCTAGTTTGGGCGATGAAGTTCAAAATTGGATTACAGGGAAATATGTTGGGGGGAATGTTGATTGGAATGTTGAATGTGAAAATTCTCAAAAAACAATATTTTGGACGCATGAAGTTCAAAAAATTATGTATTCACGAGGTTACCTCCAAAAAAAGTCGTGTTCAGAAAGTTTCTTGATCATGAGCTCCAACCTGTAAGTTTTGTCTATGGCGATGAACTGGTGGAAATATTTACAGCACGGTAGCACGAGGGAGGACTGTGATGTCAATGATGCATCGAAGGTATCTATAATTTTTCTTTTATTTTTGGTTTCTTGGCTCATTTTTCGCCCTAATAATATTGACATTTGACATAGTTCATCATTATCCGGGACACGGATTTCATTGGAGAGATTGCGCTCAATCTAGTGGAGAATTAAATCATTCAATTTCCAAAACAAGGCTTAGACGTAAGGCTATATGGATTATATGGGATTTGGATTTCCCTCTTACCGTTGCATTTGTCATTGATATGATGCATAGATAGACTGTGGGCAGCAAAACAATGTGGAAAATTAAATTTATGAATAAATTAAATTAAATTTATGGGTAGCAAAACCGTGTGGCAAAACTAATGGACCATTAAATTTATGAATATGTTGCAAATTCAGTTGGCAGCAAAACTATGTGGGATCCTGACCTCCGATGTTAACGCAAGGAAGCATTACACCTACTCTATGAAACGAGACCGGTGGACCAAATCTCGATGAGAAGACAGGCACAAAATATGTATTCCCGTTATGGGCAGAGGTAGGTTTCATGCATCTATATTTGTTGGCTATCTTATTGGTTTCCATTAAGAACTTATTGTGTTAACTTCCACATATATACAAAAGCTATAAGTTACACTAATTAGTCACCATCAATCATGCAATGCATCTATACTTCACTGCAGTTGGAGGTTTCATTTATAGTTTATCAATCTTGAGCAGGTTTTCTCAACAAGATGCAATAGTAACTTAAATACCAATGGAGATATAATCCACAACAAGCACTTTTGACTTGCGCATGGAGATCTCGCAAGGAGATTATTTCCAAATCGGTTAAGATAGATAGATCGTGGTAAAGACTCGTGGTTATGCTAATTCTAGGTGATTTTTTATGTGAGGGAAGCATATCATGAAAATTAGGTTGAACACAGTCTCTTTGCAGGTTTTGGTTGAAAGATACTTGTATATGCAGAAAAATATTTTTTCTTTTTATTTGAAGTGCTATATTTTTTATGTATTTTATTTTATTTTATTTCTAATTTATTAGTTAATGTTTTTGCAGGTATGTGCATAAAAGATTGTTTGCAGGTTGTACATGAAAGACTATTTGCAGGTTTCACATGAAAGGCTCAATCCTCAAATTGAAGGAATAGGTCGAGAGATGGGTCTTTTGTTTTGCTATTTTGATTTTTATTATTTTAATATATATATAGATATTTATCATTTTATTTCAATATATATTTTTAACTTTATTCCAATGTTTATTGTTTATTTATATAATATTTTATTATTTATATATTAGGTGTTGATCAAAAGGAAAAAAAAATATTTTATATATTTTTTACCTTTTATAATATAAAATATAAAATTTAATTTTAAAAACTAAGATTAAAACAAACAAAGAAGTATATTAAAACTAAAACTAAAAACTATATAGAAAGGAAAAAACTATTAAAACTAAAACTAAAAACTATATAGAAAGAAAAAAACTAGTATATATATTTGTTTGTTTGTTATTATTTTTATTATTTTTATTAATTTATTAATTTTATTTTTTAATTATTCATAAATTTAAAAGAAACTAACTTCTAATGCATTTTTGTATTCCTAGCATGATTAATTTTTTTATTTTTTAAGTTCAGAATGAAAAGAAATCAAGATTTCATAAATATTTTTTGATTTAAAAGAAAAAAATTATTATTATTATTTTTAATTCCTAATAAAATTAAAAACAAAATAGTAATTAAGACAAAAATGAAATTTTTTAGTAAATAAAAACATTAAAGAAAAATAAAGCATCCTACATGCTAATTGGAAATTGGAAATACAACTAAAACCTACCTACTGTACTTTAATTAAAAATTAAAGATTATTTACATAAAATGAAATTTTCAATGTAATCATCTATCTAACATAAGTAAATCAAGATTATCTTTTAATTTTGAAAAGCTAAATCTAGAATATACAATAATATGAAAAACTAAATATTGAAAAGGTGAATTAATAAAATAGAAGCAAAAACAAAATTGATCTAACCTAATACTTACTTGGAACCATTGTTCGATGCAACTTTCATTTGCTTGATATTCTTCATGATGTTGATTACCCGAGATTCCTTCTTCCTCCCTTTCAATCTCCAGTTCGAACAGGTGTTCCTCATCTGATATGCATGATTCTTCGAATGTCAATTCTTCCTTATTTGTATGAGGAATAATTACATCTTTGGTTGCTATCAAGATATCATCATCTTGAGAAGAGGAGATCGTGGCTTTTGCAAGGATATGAGTTAGCTGCTCTAGGATTATGATCATCATAAAATCATTTTATCAAATAGAATGCTTAAAAAATGAAAAACAAGTATATGAAAAATGAAAAAAAAACAGTACGAAATGAGTTAGTACAAAACGAGTGCAAAAATAGAAATTAAAAATGCACAAAAATATGTATAAAAGAAAAATGAACATATACAAAATTAAAAACAAGTTAGTATGAAATAAAGGCTAGCCCAAAAAATCAAAGCAATCCAAACTGAATATGAAAAGGGAAAATTTGCATAAAAACAAACTCGTATTTGCAAAAAAAAGAAAACACTTTACAAAAAGATAAACACGCTTGCCGAAACAACAAGGATTTGGGGTGACCCACTAAAGTGGATGCGTCTGGCTGTTACACCACGGAAATTCCGTAGTGAAGTCGTCCTTGCGTCTTATCGTTTCCCCTCCCCCTTTATATGTAACAAGAAAAAAATGAACTATCTATCTATCTAAACTCTGATCCCTTTAAGCACCTCCCCGGCAACGAAGCCAAAATGTTGGGGGAAATATTAAAAAATTTATTTAAACATATATCCAACTATTTAATTGTCAACCCGGAGAGAGTGTAAACTTGTGAGGTACAGAAAAAATATATGCAGGGGCAAAGTATTGCTAACTGAAATTAAATTAAGCTTGCAAAAGTAGGAAATGACATGAAAAGAAATCTAATCTAGAAAAGCAGGAAATTGCGTGAAATAAATCTAATCTAAGGAAGCATAAGATTGCATGAAATAAACAGATATAAAACAATCAACATTAACTTGTGAGCTCACATAAAATCAACACAATTAGTTTATAACCAAGACATCAAAATATGAAGAGATCAAACTATCTATTCTAAAATATGAAATCTATTACAACAAGATCAAATCTATGACTATCTCAAAAGATGAACCAGTTCTCGATTTCTCTATCTTTATAGAGAGACCTCTCCTTCAAAATGAGGAGAGAACACATGAATACTTTGAATAAAAAGATAACCAATCCATAATTACAAATCCACTATTCTCTCATCTTATCCCTTCAAATCCTCAACAAACCCACTTTTCTCTCAAATCATCTGTTCAAATCCTCAACAAACCCACTTTTCTCTCAACTCATCCCTTCAAATTCTCCATGATATCTTGGATAAGATTTTCCATCTCGATGATCTTCTCCTTGAAATTAGCCCACATCTTCAAGATGAAATTCGAATTTGAGACTAGGTGGTGACTTTTGAGCTTGTTAAAGTCTTCAAATATACCTGTAATCAACACCAAACTCATCCAAATTTGAGGTATAATGAAAATATATTAATTTTCTTAATATTTAATCACAAGTTCACTCAAAATACTCAAAAATAAATTATTTGGAAATTGGTAATATAAACCCATATGTATTATCAAAGTCAATTAATGGCTTTATTGAAGGATGAAATAAGAATAATGCAACAAATGGTATATGAAAGATGAATAAACTGTGGTATTTTTATGATTGAACAGCCGATGTGATGAATGATTCTATAGAGGTATAAATAAACCTGACTACTTCTAGAGAGAAGAGGAAAGAAGGGGGGGGGGGGGGGGAATAAGAAACGAAAAAGAGCCCACACAACCTTCTTCCTCTAATTCAAAAGAGGCTAGAATGGACACGATGATGAAAATCATGGAAAAGATGATCGAGAGACTCACTATGGAAAACAGACCACCTCCTGGGGAAGAATAACAACAACATAATGGAAATCGTAACTTTACAAGACCCCTTCCTCCTCCAAGAAATCAAAGGATGCCTAAAGACCAACAAATCAAGACACATTTCCTGGATAATTATATTACTAAGGAGAGAGGAGAATATCCAATGAAAAATAAAAATCATCACATTGATGATATTGATTTCAGGATATACCTTGCTAAAGGAGACAAATTATTTGCTTCGTGGAGAATACATTCATCCTGTGTCAAACCCTGTCAATGGTGGTATTAAAGAGGATTTTAGTCCACCATTTTATGAGGAGGAGAAAGGTGATGTATAGAAGGAAGGTCATATTATTTTTCTTGATGAAGATTACCATCACCATGAGGGAGGAAAATGTTTTCCATTTAGTTTCTCCTCATTTGAATATCTAAGACAAAGATTAAAATCCTCCAAGAAAGAAAATAAATTGAGGATATGAATAATTCCATGGAATTTGCAGGAGTGGATAATCAGAAGGGTGAACAAGTAGAACCTACTATGCACTCCAATCCCTATTTTGATGAGCAAGAAGATGATCAGTCTAGTGTCACAGCGAAGGAGTGTTATAATTTGTTTGATGAAGAATGTTGTAAACCTGTTGCAGATCTTGTCTGTGGGGGTTTTGAAGAATATTTAACTCCTCCCATATATTATGAGTATGAGAGTGGCTACTTGGAAGATGAGGGTCCTAAGTGGGATGTCCCTTTTTGTTCTTCTAGTTCATAATTTTCATGTCAAGAAGAGTGTTTTTAACTTGATTTTATTGAAGATATTCCCTATGAAATGCATGAAAGAGATAAATTTTTAAATTATGAAATTTTAAATGAAGTGGTTGGTTCCTTATTCACAAGTTGTCATGAGCATTCCTTGCAGGGTTATTTTGAAGAGCAGTATGATAGGGTGATAGTTGAGGTACAATGTGAGCAGCAATATCAAGACAAGAAGATAACAAAAATATTTGAAGATTGTCCTAGATTTTATGATCGAGTGTCTAATTATATGGAGCAACTTTGTCATGACAGGTACATAACATAGAATTTAAAGGTTGTTATGATCTAGTAGTTGGACAGGTGGAGAAGATTTACAGTCGAAATGGTGGGTTATATGTGTGTAGCAAAGATCAGATCTCTCATCATAGCCTGTTTCCATTAAGTCCTTCATTTCTGATCAAGCATGATGAAGGATCCCAATCATTGGATCATTTTCTTCATTGGCTTCATTGGAAGTAATAAATTGCTTGATTAAGCATTGTTGCTTAGTAAGTAGGGTAGATAGGAATAAATAATCTCCACATAGAGAGCATTTATTTTAAGCAATTTTCCAGTTTGTTTTCAGTATCTATGCAGTTTTTCTTTTCAGATCATGTTTTAGGAAATATTGGGATCATCACAATCGATTAGGAACATGGTCTACATTTTTCTTTGATACCTCACAGGGAGGATAGCATCCCCGATTTGGAGTCGTTGTTACCGCATGTGCTAAATTTTGAAGTTTTCTACATAAGGAATCTGCACTAGTGCCCTTGCAAACGTCTGAGCCAGTATAAATGAGGGGTAGGCTAAAAAAAATCATATATTATGACCTAGAGATATGTAGGGAAGGGTTTGAAGTGCATGGGAGGCTTATTCCTAAGTCTAAATGTCAAAACAGTAAGAAATCCATTAGCATGACTTGGAAATGTGCCTAAGTATGAAAAACCTGATCAAGGATAATCCTTGGCAAGAATGAATGATGGATATATCACCGTAAAAAAAAATTGAAGGGCCAAAATTCATTTTTGCCCAAGGAAAATCAGGACTAGAAGTCTAGAAGAGGTAAAATTTGGTTACAAAAGATGGAATCCCGATTTTCACCTTCCGTAATATGGGATTCGACGGCTTAGAGAGCTTCAACCCAAATCAACGGTCTGAAAAAGAGTAGAGTTGTAGATATGGAAAATTGGAAAAGGCAAAGATGTTCAACCTCAAAAGTTAGAAACCCAACTTCCATTTTATGCGATCTGCCAAATCGACGATCTAGAGTGTGTCCACAAATATCAACTATGCGAAGGAGAGTATAGGGGTGGAGATCGAAAATCAAAAATATTAAGAATTCGATCCCGAAAAGTTGACTTTCCTCTTTCTGTGATCCTCCAGATCCAACGGTCCAGAAATACTCTGTCCAGATCAATGGTGCGGAAAGGCACAAAAGGGCAAAAATCGCATGTCAAAAAACTTAAGAATTTTCCTATAAAAAATTGATTTTCCTCCTTCCAAAATCCTCCAGATCTAATGGTCTAGAAATATTCTGCCCATATGAACGGTGCACAAAGGCGGAGAAGGGAAGAAATTGAAAGTAAAAAAACTTAAGAATTTTCCTATAAAGAGATAATCTCCTGCTTTCCGCAATCCCTCAGATCCAATATTCCACAAAGCTTCTTCCCAAATCAATAATGTGGAAAGGTGCAAACGGGTGGAAATAAAAATTTGTAAATACTAAGAATTTGGTCCTAAAAAGTTGATTTTCTTCCTACTGTGATCTTTCAGATTCAATGGCTAAGGATGCTTCTACCCAGATTAACAATGCAGAAAGGAGCAGAAGGTAGGAAATCATAAATCAAAAATACTAAGTGGTTTTGTTGGGAAAATTCAAAATTATGGGTTCCTCTTTATCCCATATCTATAGCTCAAATCATTTTCCACTCATATCAATGATACGAAAGGATTAAAGGGAAAAAAAGGACAAGTCAGAGACGGAAAGACCAAATTGAACTGTGAAAAAATATATCAACCCATTTTCTTCCTTCCATAGATCCTTAATTGACGTCTTGGAAAGAATCTTGAGGAAAGATCAATGGTCAAGAACTGATTTCACTGATAAAGATAAGGGCATGAAGGAAACCATTGCAAGATGTCGACGGAGGCTTTGAGCCATCATTTCCATCCAACAAGCATGGTTTCTAGATGTTCAATTTACCATTTTCATTCATTACGCGCATGTCAGCATGGTTTCCTTTTTTATTTATGTGATCATGGAGAATCCGCCAGATTAGAAGTTGTTACGTTTTCATGTGTGCAGGTTTGATCCCCATTCTTTGTATTTCGATCTGTTTCAAGGTTGGTCTCGAGATCTCTGCACTATAAATATACCCTCGAAAGAGGAAGAAAGGGTTGAAATATTTCATTCAGAAGCCTCAATGTTTGGGTTTTGTAGCTCTGTCATTTTCTTGGAGGATTTAATGAAAGGTATGCTATGAGTTTTCTGAGATTCATTATGGTGTCCCTTGTTCATTTTTTTTCCTTTGTAAACTTCATTTCATATCTGTATATTTTCTGCTAATGCATTTCTATTTGTATGTGAGGAATTCGCTCTCTATCAAGCATTCTTTGCATCAGATTATGCATTTGATTCTCTGTTTATGGTAAATGTTTTGGAATTCATCTTATATGCTCCATTGCAGTTACTAGCCTCTATTATTTGTCTTGATAATGGTTTGTTCAGGATATTCACCCCCATATAGGTGCCTTTTGTTACCTTGGGCTTCTTCTTATTTCCCCCTACCATCCCTTTAAAGATATTTTGCGAAACATTGGTGCCTATTTTGCCTCAGATTATGAAGGCTATTTCTGTTTATTATTTATTGTAAGTCCTTGAATGTTTCAATACTTGACTCCATTTTCCCAATGGTATTTCCTGTCTATCTATCTCGCCATTTTTAAACCTACAAATACCCTGTTACCATTAGAAAGCTAGCCATTTTGTAAGTTGCTTAAAGGCATATGTTAATGTGAATTTGTTTATGTGACAAAGAAAGAGCCCTCTCTGACTATAGGTTTAGAATACAGTCTAAATATTGGTTGAAATGGTGACCCCTGTGACTTCCTACCACAACCATAGGAAAATTACAGGGTGATATCACTTATGCTATGTCAAATATTAGGGAGTCCAAGTCCCTAGATAGGGGCATCATCTACGAAAAACAATAAAGTTATATAGATATAAATGTTTAATTATTATTGAGATATGTATTTCATTATTTTCAAGACCATTACAATTATCTTTACCTGTTGGACGACCAGCTGAGAGAGTTAGAGTTTTCATTGGTTCTGCCATTTGTTTCTCTTCTAATTGAGCATGAATATGTACATTCTTTGCCATTCGCAGAAGAAAATTTATTACTAGACGTCATATATTATATATTTGAAATCATAATAAATACTTCTATTTTATAGCATACATACCTAAATCATGGCTAGGATGCTCGCCACCAACATCAGGCAGCTCCCCACTATCATGTGGTACATGTTTGGTACCACTACAATCGCTACTTTTGTTGCTCTCACCTTGAAAACCAAAATTTATATTTATTTTTCAATGTAATGAGTCATGAATAGATTACACAAGTACATCATAATGATGGTATTATTATGAGGAAATTCATTATTTTTGGTAATATGTTTCACACAACTAAGTCTGTAAAAACATAAGGCCAAGTACATCAAGGTCACTCAAGTCACACTATGGGGATGCTTGAAACCATTCATTTATTAAAACAATTTGTCATATTAAGATCTTTCCAATGCTTAAGAAGTTACAAGTTATCACATATACAAATTTGAGATAGCAAAGAATTCAAGTCCAAAGTAATGTGAGCAAATTAAACATGCACAAATGGTTTTATTTACCTCTGTGTGCATCAATGGGGAAATTGGGGTTTTCCCCAATCTTTTTCAATGTTCCAACACATGTTGATAACCATACTTGAAGGCGAGCCTCAAGTATTCTTCAGTAGCTGCTTCTTGAAAAGAATTTCCCTCACATGCATAACACCATAAAGATTGTTTGTTCTCTACAGTGATAAATAAATTATTTGTTCAATACAGTTACAAAACATTTGGCTGCAAACAATGATTGTTTGTTTCTTACAATTCGTGCTCTTAGTTTTTGATATCCACCCTAGCCCAGTTTGTTCTATGCATGTTTTTCTACCCTTTCCTTTGCCTCTTTAGAGGTGTTAGGGAACCTATGAAAGGTTTCAAATATGTTAGATATCGCAAACTTAAATATATTTAAAAGTACAAAATTTTGAACATTTTTCATTGAAAATATGATATGTGACATACCTTCTTGAACCGATTCGCCAAGTATTTCCTTCTTTTCTTAATGCCTTCTCATTTTCATCATCCATGCGAGCCTTCCACTCCTTCTTTGGAACCATCGGAGGACACTCATACTTAGCATTAATTTGCAAATTGTCCCTATGATCTTCCCTGACATATTTCAAATTTAATCCAGTTGTTGCGGTGACACCTTTTTTGTTGAAGGTATCACCAAACAAGTTATCCATGTGGTTCATCAATCATCTTTCAATTTTTCATTTTGGGCATTCCAGTGTATATGAATGGTGGGCCCAAAAATATCCAAATCCTTCTCATGCAGGTTCTTATAAAAAACATTATTTCCTACAAAAACAATATGATCATTAATTAAAAATAATTTCAGTTATGTGGCTTTGAATTACATGAAAAAACAACTGAATTAATTAAATAATACCTACAATATTTGGTATCTTGATTGGAACACAGTCCTTTTTCGCCAAGAATGTAACAATAAATGATCCCTTGCTAACCACATGTACTCCTCCAGGATAGCAACTTTCACATTCAATGCTACTCTAAGTCTCTAACATCCTGTGAAGTAGTATTGGGTGAAGGGCCCTATTGATCTCCAAGATCCTATGAGGTCGTAGCATATAAATGGAATTGTTTTTCAAGAGATTCAAATAGCCTCCTTTCTATATTGTTTGACATTTGTTTTGAACCATCGCTAATACCAATACCGACATCTACATGTTGTACTTGATGCATACGTGTTGTCTCCAAAAATTCCTACAAAAAAGAAAATTGTAATTGATTAGATCATATAAAAAATAGAGAACTAAAATAACATAAATGGATATATGTCTCATAGTTTGTAAATTATTTCATAGATGCCACTTACCCGGTACTGTACTATTTTTTTCCTCAAGTCACAAATTCTTGCTTTGATTTCTTCAGTCATGGGTCTGACTTTTATCAGTGTAAGAAGTTCTTTATTGGACCTTTTCAAATCCTTCTTCATAGTTCCCATTGGTTTATTTTAATAAAATATATCTTCCTCATTGACCACCTCATCATCCTGATGTGGTGTGCTCTACAAACGTCAATCAATAAAAGTAATTCATTTATTTTTATCATTACAAAAATTCACATGAAAAAAATAACATGCATTTAATAATAATAAAATTACTTTAATTCATGTTTAGGTACTATTAGGCTAACATTTACCTGATGGGATACCATTGGGGATTGCCCACAGTCAACATGCCAGAATTCAAGAAGAAAGACAATTTCATATTGAAAAGTAAAAATTGAACCATGTTTAATAAATGTGATTAATGAAGTAAAAAATTAGTGTTAATATGACAATCATGTGTACCTGACCAGTTGCAGGCATGTTGTGAGTACTTTCCTGCCACAATATATTAAGCATCATATCATCTTCAAATATCATAGGTTTACAATACTTCCACACAGTATTTACAATATGCCCGCATGGTCTTTACAATATTCTGGCACCGTGTTTACAATAACGCCTGCAAGGGGATTCAATAATGCCCACAAGGGGATTTATTAATTCCCGCAAGGGGCTTGGGATATACCCACAAGGGGATTAAAATGTTTACCCAATGAAAAACTCTTGTTTTCACTATGTTGATGTGTTGATGTTATTTACTGCACTTGTCATTTGTTATTAGATAGTCTGAAATTTTTTAAAGTATTCATGCTAATGCTAAACTTTTAACACTAGGAACCTCATCCCCTTGTACCAACTCTTTACATGCAAGAAACACGTCCCTTAAGTACAGTATTTTTGTTATCTTAGATATATTTTACCTTATATTATCTTCTTATAGTTAATTACAGTACGGTTCAAATAACGTATAGTGCTCTGGCTTCGCTTATGCTCTGTGGCACAGACCGTAGGGTTCATAATAGGGATGATTAAATTCAGTAAGTATTAGGTTTAGGTATTATGCATAGGTTAATAAATCTATATCATGATCCTAGTTAATAAATCCATCATTTTAAATTTTAGATGGAAGGTGGAATGACACCCTCAAACCCAAAGCCTCTATTTAAAACTGTTTTCTTCAATTTTGAGAACAAGATAATCATCGCCTTATTGTTTTCCATATTATGGTAAAGAAATGATGAAGAAGTGGATGAATCTATTTTAGGATTTCTATCAAAATTGTAGCCAATATTAAATGAATCATCTAAATGAAATATTCCTTCTTACCTAGCTCAAATTATTAATTAGTAGTTAACCGAGTTCCCTACACAAAAAATATTTAGGTTTCTATGATGCTTATTCTTTCTTTTCCCATACAACAATTTCAAATATTGTTAAATCCTAAGCTTAAACATGACTGATTAGATGGACATGGATATCCATGTGTATTAATGGAATATGATATTTATTAGGGAATACAGTAATTCAAATTTCTCAGAATTCACCAATAAGGTCATGAGAATTGAATATGTGGTCTTACATGGAATAGATTTACCAATCCTTTCCTAGATAAGATAAAGAGTGGTTTCAATTCATCCCAAAGACCAGACTTTAGGATTGGTTCATATTTGAAGATAATATAATTGTTAGGGTATATGTATTTGAAGAAAGGCCCTACAAATCACCTACCTTTTTTACAGTGAGAATCCTGACAATGGAATTTGTCATAAACAAGTTGTTATCAAATGAATTTCACTTTGGGAATGTCAAAAAACATAAGTATTTTCACATCCCCAAATATGTGGCTACCTTATATATTAGATCTCTCAGTGTTTTACACTACGAGGAGGGATTTTTAGAGAAACTATTTCTAGACAAGGATGAAGCAGTGGCCTATG